>JAJLUZ010000016.1:232619-344153 GCA_030570095.1 Kurtzmaniella quercitrusa | reverse complement strand
TCAACCACCCCCCCCCCAAAAAAAAAACCCCACCGTTCTCCAGTAAACCTGTGAGCCCAAAATCGTTTACATTCTTTTTCCAAGTATTATCAATCACCTACTGTCAACCGTTTATAATAAGTGGTTAACTTAATTTGAATCCCACTTCACTTCCCACTCCCCACTCCTCTGATCCTTCATAGATCCACTTACAGCAACCATCATAAAATCAATCATGGCAATGGAACTCGACGCGTTCCCCATGCCAACACTCGAAATCCCAGTGCAAACTTGTAAAAAATGTACTCTCCCAATCTATGAGGGCCATGCCTATGAATTAGGTGATGATCGTTGGCATATCCCTTGCTTTAAATGTTCAAAATGTAATCTGCTGCTTGGTTGTAACCTGAATTTCCTTGTACTAGGAAATGGATCTTTAATATGTCTGTCATGCTCATATAATTGTAAACAATGTGGCAAAAAAATTGACGATTTGGCAATTTTAACTGGTGACCAAGCTTATTGTTCTCTGTGCTTTAAATGTCGGTCATGTAAAGAAAAAATTGAAGACTTAAGGTATGCTAGAACTTCGAAAGGACTCTTTTGTATGAATTGTCATGAAAAATTAGTGGCAAAGAAGAAAAAACATGATATGAGAAAGAGACAATTGGCAAAACAGCAAGAAGATTTGCAATTGGAAAGTAAAAGATCAAACGATTACCATGGTGATCAAAATTCCACTCAAATGAGTGATGTAGCTTCACAAGGTCATACGCAAGGTCAACCACAAGGTCAACAACAAGGTCAACCACAAAGTCATCAACAAAGTCAACAAGGTCAACATTATAACCCCCATTCGCATTTGACCCAAAATTCTTCCTATTCTGAGGAAAGACCAGTAAAAAGCTCCCGATACCTGCAAATGCTGATAAATTCCACCCAAAATTCTAATCATAGTAACAGTTTCCAGTCAAATTATATTACAACTGTACACAGCAATCGATCTCTGTCAAGTGTAAATAAGAGTTTACCTCCTCCTCCTCCATCTCTGGTTCAACAACCTACTACTTCTTTGGGGTCGGGTCCCGGTGCCAAAAATACTATTGCAAATAACCTTGCCACCAATACTCTTACAACAACTCAGGCTGCTCGACATTCAAATTCTACTCAGTCAATGCAAACTATGACAACTGCATTAACTCAAACTCCTAATTCTGAATATGAAACTCCAGTTTTCGATGCATTTTCAAAAACTGATAAAGCAAAATCTTCCGTTTCTCCAGACAATTTCTCCATTGAAGAAGTTAATGACAGTGACGAAGAACTTGAAAAATCGATGCTTCAAAATGACAGTGCTCGAAGAAAACGTCCGGAACATAGCCCTACTCCACCATTGGAATCATCCTCACGTCCATCAACACCAAATTTGATGCTTCAACCAGCAGTTGACTTATCAGCCCCTACGGCACCTACAAATTCCACCGAGAGTTCCAATCTGTTGATTTCTAAGGAAGAAGACAATCATCGACAAAAGTTGAAGAAAAATGTCTTATTGTATCTGCCAAGTCAATTTCATGATAACGAATTCCATCCAACTCAACGAACTCCATTACTGGAGACTTTTGCTGACACAGAGAACAATCTGAATCACCTGAACTCAAACAATCAAGCTAGCTTGAATGTGGAAGATTCAAGATTTAGAAATGGTTCCACAAGTCCATATGCCAAATCTAATCGCCAAGCTAGAGTCGTAGAAACTAACGATAATGTTTCTATGAGTGATTTGTCAGATACAGGGTTTGAAACCCCCAGAAGAACTGGGAACAGTAGAGGTACAAACCTGTTATCAGGTCTGAATAATCTGAGCAATCTGAATCTGAACAATCTGAACAATCTGAACAATCTGAACCTGAACGATCTGAATCTGAATAATTTGAATCACCATCTCATGGTTTCTCCACCACCAAATGTCCCTGTTCCTTCCACCCCAAAAAGGAAAGAAGACATACCACAATCTGCATCCTCAATCGCGAAAATGCTTGGAACAGATCTGCTCGATACCCCTCGTGGCTTAGGACTTGAAGGGGTAAGCTATTATAATGACAAAGATTATTTCAGTAATTATCTGCTGCCCAAATCTGGTCAAACTTTGGTTCGCCATACTAATCCTACTCCAGCAGTGACAAATCTAGAAGATGAATATTCTCAAACTAATGGTGGAAGTTCTGGATCTTCTGGAGCAATGGAAAATGCCGCCTTCAGTACTACAACTGCCTCCACATCTGTTGGCAGTACTCCTAAAGATTTGGGTAGAATGTCTTCTATTCTTAGAACCCCAAAATTTCATCATAAGCATAAAAGACTGATATCTGGAGGATCTCAAAGTAAATTTGGCTTTTTCTCGAAAAAGGGTGACGATGGAGCTTCTATACGTTCTCATTCACATAATTTCTCTGAAGGTCTGACTTCAGTTTATAACCAACAATATACCACCCCTCCTATCAATAGTACTGCAACTGTTGGAGGTGATGATGGAACACCATTTGGACGTCTGGACCTAGAGACAAGACTGGCCAAATTGGAAGTTTACCAACTTGAATCCCAAAGGCAATTGCTTGAAAAAGATATCAAAAAACTTGCAATTGAAAAGTCTCAACTAATTGAAGAATCGAAGGAATTAAAGGATAAAATATCCTATGATTCTAAAGTCCATGAATCGTTATCTCAAGAAATTCATGATATGCAAATGCTTCGTAAAAGACTCACCGAAGAAAATGCAAAATTACAGGATAAACAAGTTAGATTAAGATCTAATCAATTTAATGAATCTTTGGATCAAAATACTACAATCGGAACCGCATATAGTTCAATGGTAGCATCAGATGATATTGTTGAAGAGATGGAAACTCAGAAAGCCACCAAATTGAAGTTCTGGAGAAGGCCAAAATTAGGATTCCAACCAGGAACAACAAATCCTCAAGGTCAAATAATGAACAATAACAATTCTAATGGCACCCCAATGTTACAACAAAATAGCAATGGTTCTGTCAATGGTTCAAACAATAACGGTGGTTCTAAAATGACATCATCCTTTTCGTCCTATGGTTTGAAACAACAAGCTAGTGGATCAGGAACAAATGGATCTCTTAATTTTAGTGGTAGCAACGAAAATATCAACGGAAATCAACTGGATAAATTTGGAAGTGGAATGATGTCCAAAAGTCGATCCACCAATATTCTTGATACACTTTTGAGTGGTAATAGTGAAAACAAACCCAATCAATCGCTGGCAGACATAGTTGGTAGTTCTTTGTTTAAACTGACCTTGAGTGAGAGAGCTTCTTATGAGAATGAGGAGATTCCCATGATTATCAGTAGATGTATTGGAGAGGTAGAACGTAGAGGATTAGATATTGAAGGTATTTATCGAATCTCAGGAGGAAATCTGGCAATTGTTGCCATTGAAAATGCATTTGATTCGTTGCCACCCAATTCTAGAAAAGATTCAAAATTGATGATGAAACTTGATGAAAGTGTCAATGGTGATATCAATGCAGTTACTCTGGCTCTTAAAAGATATCTTAGAAAACTTCCTGATCCCATTATTCCTTATGACTTGTATGACGAGTTTATTAAGGTGTCCGTTGATAATCCTCCAGCAAAGCAAGATAAAAGAATTAAAGATTTACGGGCATTGATCCTTAAACTCCCAAAGACAAACAAGACAACGTTGGAGACAATTTGCAAGCATTTGAACCTTGTGAATCAATATCTGCATGTAAATAGAATGGGATTTAGAAATCTTCTGGTAGTGTTTGCTCCTACGTTAGTCCGTGATCAAACCGGAGAAAAGGAGATGATCGATATGGGTTACCGTAACGATGTCATGGATTTGATGTTGCTGAACTACAACAGAATATTTTGTTAGATAAAAGAAGTTTGATCTTAGTTTACGTTTCTATACTGTATTATTACGAATCTTAAAAACCATTGTAGATTGAATTTCAAGGGTCATGAGTTACAAAGAGTCGAGTCGACTATAATTTACTGGTTGGTAATAATAATCGTTTATTTTTTTCGTTGATTGTATATACATGCCGAGTAGTTACTATGGGGAGTTATGGTATTTTGTGATAATGCTTGTGTCATTATGTGTTGATTTAGTTTGGTCCATTATCTATGAGCCCAGTTATGTCCTTGATTTGAGGACTCAGATACATTTCATGCATTTTGTATCCCTTTCTGATCAAGAATTCTATGATGGTAAATTTCACCTTTGGTACATTTTGTTGAGCTTTGAACTGATCTCTAACAAAAGTTCTCCAATGAGACTGGGTCTCTGGTGACTTGGTTTTGACAGTTCTAAGACACACTCGGTAGAGTTTCAAGACCTCTTTTTGAACTCCCGAATATCGGGAACGCTTCATAACTGAATTGTGTCTGGAGAAGCAGTAAGCAATAAAAGTTCCGTTCGTCAAATGGGAATCTGCAATTCGAAAGTGTTTATGGCGTTCAAAAGTGGGACGCCGGCATGCCACGGTTAGGAACATCTCATAGACTTTGATGCAGTTGAGAAAAGATCGAAGATGATGAGACAATATACATCAAAATGGGAAGAAGGAGATCAAGAGCCTGGTCGTCAATACGGAGGAATTGGTTGATGTTGTAATTTCATTACAAAAAAAAGACTTTCCCATGGTTGCACATTCTTCATCTTTCCTCATGTTGAACATGTTTCCATTCTTCTCGTCTTTATCTCCTTTATCTCCTTTATCGCCTCCTGTCCATTCAATCCTTTCATCTCTCTTATTAAATTTGCACACCTCTTGAAAACTTACACTACACATATTTCACCTTTCCATTCTCTATCAATCGTTTTATTATTACTCTTATTACTATTATTATACACTTCTATGCAAACATCCTAGACAGTACCAGTGAAGTCAGTTTCACCTTCTCTAGCTTCACATTCTTGAGCACCACAAGAACATTTTCCCTTTTGTCTCTTACCACAGGCACATGCATCAGCTCCAGAGTAAACCACATTTTCTGTGGCGGCCTTGGAACAGTTGCATTCCAAAGCAGGACGGGAGCCACAAGAGCAAGTAGACTTTTTAGCACAAACGCATTCAGCAGCTTGACAGACCATTTTTATTTTGTTATTATTCCTTTGTTCTATCAGTAATGAAAACCAGATTCAAATCTTTGATGGATTGTATCAAATCCAGCAGTCTACTGTCTTTATATACTTGTTGCACTATTTTGAACATGCCATTTGCAACCTATTCTGAGGTGACCTCCTGCAGATACCCAACCAATCAGAGCGTTGCCAAATGTCAGCAGTTTTCCAAATTACTAGAAATTACTGGTGTGCATACAATTTTAGTTAAACAGATTACTAGCTATGACTAAGAAGGTTCAAACAATTATTATTGGTTGCAGTCCGTAGATCTTATCTGATTAATCTGTTCCATTATAGAGTATATGTAAAAGTGTTAAAAATATTATCCGAAACCGAAAATCCTGTAATGCCCTGTTTTTTACTGATTGTTCAGTAATGGTGTGTTCTTTATTTTAATGAACCCTTATCGGTATACACAAGAACTTACTCTGGATAGAATTTACTGACCATAAACTAACTTATCATAAGCTTACATTACCTAAACTTACTTAACCTAAAGCGTGCCTCTTCAAACCTTCTTTCATACAACTTTTTTCATTAATCTTGTTTCATCAACTTATAATTATTAAGGTGTCCCTGCTATCACACTATCAAATCTAATATACAATTTCTTATGCCTCTATCAATGGTTCTATATGATTCTTATCGGGTCATTTTCTTATACCTTTCCTTCAAAATGGACCCCATTTCCCCAACAGAGTTCCCAGTGTCGTCTTCATCATCATTGGCTCTGCTGTTATCCAATACTTCCTGAAATTTTAAGTATGTAGCCGAAATACTCTCCGATAAAGTGGAATTATCGGAAGCTATTTTACTTAAGGAGTGATAAAGGGTTGAAGTTGCCGAGTTGTGCTTTTCAACAAATACATTATCTTCCTCTTCAACATTAAGCTTTCTCACCTGGTGTTGACCAGGAACTTCATCATCATCATCATCGTCATTGTCATCTTCATTCTTATAGATAACATCATCTATCTTCCTCTTTTTAGAACCACTTTCCGATAAGAGTTCAGGCATTGGTGGTGGTGCATCATCGACGCCGAGATGCCTCAGAATAGATGCAGTTTCAATGTTTGGTGGAGGGATGTCACTATCATCATGGGTGTATCTTTCTCTGATCGTTTGTATATTCTCAAGCGATTCTCTACCGCCCGATACACGAGGGGTAGCAGGGAACCTCTGGATTTGATTATTGTTGAGTTCTGGAGACGACGTTTTGGCTGCACCATGAGAAAGATTGATCTCCTTCATCTCTGAGAGTAGAACTGGTGGCTCTGGTAACGTGGGGGATGAGTCTATTATACTTTGTACAATGGATGACCTTCTTTCGCTGCGGTGTCTTTGAGGAGTATATTTTTTAGGAGAGATGGATAATTTATGATAATTATCAAGAGATTGTCTAATGGTATGAGTGAAACGAGGTGACAGAGTGGTTGGCTTCATTTGTGGGATATCTGTGAGCTTCAATTCATCATTGATCTCAAATTTAGCCCGTGGTTTGGTACTACCTTGTGGGGTGGATGCCTGTGCAACCCCTTCCTTCTGTTCTACAGACCAAGTTGGAGTCTCTTCCATATTATGAAAGGTTCTTCCAATAGGTTTCCTGAATTGAGCCTTCAATTCATCGTTTGCATCGGTAAATTTATCCTCATCTTCGTCCCCAATCAATATATTATTAGAAGATCGAGTATTCTTCAAAGTATTCGATTCAGTAGTTTGAGGATTAGCAGGCTCTTCGTAACCGTTGAGTTCAACATTAGCAGCTTGTTCCATGAAAAACTTCCAGAAGTTTACGTTGTTCCAAACTTTTGAAGAAGCATTACCATATGATTTAAGAATGGGGAAGATTTTATCATTAATGACCGCGTTGGACTTCAGTAAGTTTTTATCTATTTCTTGAAGAACCAAGGTAATTTCCTGTTCCAAACGTTCCAATTCAAGGATGGCTGGTTCATTGGTAGTACCTTCGTCCACCGTTTCTCGTCTACGAGCTGCAGACGAAGCAATGGAATACCTTTTCATGAATATTCGGTGGATGATTTGGCGTTTGGTGTGTTTGTTTATAATTACCGGAGGGTTATGCAGGAATTTTCTTATTTATATGAGAGAACTAGAAAAATTCAGTGAGCAAAATATTAGTGAAATTAAAAATGGGAAACCTTGGCACAAATATTTCCAAAGCCAACTTCTTCATTAACAAAGTAGTATGGGCAACGCGATGTCGGTCTCTTTTGCCCCTGAATGTACTCCTGCAAAGCAGAAATATGATGAATGCTTCAACATTTGGTATACAGAGAAATTTTTGAAGGGGAAATCCCTTGAAAATGAGTGTACCGAGCTTTGGGATGACTACATCACTTGTGTGAATACTGCCTTGGCTAGTCATCAAATTAAGTCTACCCTCGATAAATCGAGAGAAGAGCAGCCATTTACCTCAGAAGAGATCAGACAGAGTGCCGGGACTGATTCTAAATGAGAAAAACGAGAAGGATGAGAATCAATGAATGTAAATTGTTAACATCTAGTGGAAAGTAGCTCAAAGACTCTTTCTAATCTTCTTCCGGCGGCGGGGGTGGCGGAGGGCGATTTGATTATGGGAATCTTAAACTAGTGCTCATTTTCATCACAATCTGGCCCAGTGATCATTTCGGATAAACTCAGCGAAATAATTGCTTCTTTGTACATAGGAAAGACATAAATTAGAAATACCTTAGTGTGTAGAAATACTCCCTACTACTTCAGATTATACCCATTGTACGTACAGGAATCTATTTCATTAAGTCACTCCTACTGATATCCTTCTACTCACTCTTGGTGATATCCTTCTAAGTATTGATTCTTCAAAAATTTATCCACTAATTATTATTCATATATAGTTTTTTATTTTTGATTACCACTTTTTTTGCCATTGAACAAAACCATGCTTGTGGAGGAAGTGCCCCCTAAAAATGCCTCCAAGGGACTGACAGTATACTTCTCGTCTTCAGTAAATCTTACTGCACGTCCCTTTCGTGAAGATCATGCAGTGGTTGCAGAAACAGAAGCCCAGGCCACTGGAAATACCAATGCTAATAGAGTGAAAAGTCGACCAAAAGTTAACTACAATCTTACCTATTTAATGAATGTGCAGACACAAACGAATGATGAACGTACCGCCGGCGGACAACTTAAATCTGCAGCTCAAGTGCAAGTCGAAAGACTTGTCTCTAGACGATTACATGAACTCAACAAGGAAAATGCTGTCCAAGTTTTTGACCTTCCCAAGAATTTTGCTGACGTTCGAAGTGTTGACAAAAAGAATTCCAGAATGGGAAACACCCCATCCACTAAACGGATCCTTTCTCTGAGGCGAACATTAGCACAATATTTCGAAGAAGAGAAGAATCCACTTGTGATTAATTCCATTCTTGGACTCAATTATCATTTTGTAGAGGAATTGGAGACAGTAGAGGCATCAAAGAGAACCAAAATTAATCGATCTTTAGTGAAAAGTAAATTGAAGCTTTGCTGTGTGTGTGGACAAAACTCAGCATACGCTAGATGTGATCGTTGTGGCTTGTTTGCTTGTAGTGTACGATGTAATCGGATGCATTTGGAGCTGAGATGTTCATAATCCACTTAAATACTACCAGTTGAGTGGTGAGGGGGATGGTATATTTTTGGCACATTGATGCGCTTTGTATAGTAGTAAAAAGATAAGGAGAATCGAAAACACATAGATAATAATAGGAGAAAGAATAAAATATCGGGGTACATAAAAGACCAATGATCTTATCCAGTAGAATTATCTGATACAATATCTTTTATAGTCTTCTTCACAATAATCATCGCCATCCATCATTCGTCTACTTCGATTCCTTCTATTTATTCTTCATGGTCTTTAACGACGACATTATAAATCATGCAAACCTCATTAATTTATGATCCTGCTCATATCGCAATTTTTTAAATATTTCCCCCACCAGCTCATCGCATGATTACACCCAACTCCATCAAACTTATAGCGGGAAACTCGCATCCTGAACTTGCAGAATCTATCTCTGCTCGTCTTGGGATCCCTCTTGCTAAAATAGGTGCGTTCCAGTACTCAAATAGTGAAACTGCTGTGGCGATAGGTGAGTCAGTAAGAGATGAAGATGTATACATTATACAGACTGGATGTGGTGAAAAGACCATAAATCAGTTTTTGATGGAATTACTTATCATTATAAATGCTTGTAGAATAGCCAGTGCTCGAAGAATTACTGCTGTTATACCTACCTTCCCATACGCTCGTCAAGATAAAAAGGATAAATCTAGAGCACCAATCACGGCGAAACTTATTGCTAATCTTTTACAAACTGCTGGTTGTAATCATGTCATTACTATGGATTTACATGCATCACAAATTCAAGGATTCTTTAAAGTTCCAGTAGATAATTTATACGCTGAACCTCTGGTATTTAATTACATTAGAGAAAATTTCAACATAGAAGATTTGATTATTGTTTCACCTGATGCTGGTGGAGCCAAAAGAGTGGCCCTGATTGCTGATAAACTTGATGTAAATTTTGCATTAATTCATAAAGAGAGACAAAAGGCCAATGAAGTTAGTAAGATGGTATTAGTTGGTGATGTAACCAAGAAAACATGTCTTTTAATTGACGATATGGCGGACACTTGTGGAACTTTATGTAAAGCAGCTGAAGTTTTACTTGATCATGGAGCCCAAAAAGTTGTTGCAATTGTTACCCACGGGATCTTTTCTAATAATGCAGTGGAAAAATTGAATAAATCTAAATTAGATAGAATTGTGTGCACTAATCTGATGCCATTAGAGGATAAACTTCAGAGATGTCTGATTTTAAAGACGATAGATATTTCTGGGACTTTAGCTGAAGCAATTAGAAGATTACATTATGGGGAGAGTGTTAGTTATTTATTTACCCATGCGCCAGAGTAAATGATAGACATTAATTTGTTATATAGGCATGCTGCAGTGCATGTGAACCTGTTTCAAAAACTGAACTGAACTTAGTGAATCAATAAAAAATTCAGATTAACCTACAGAATGTAGTAATGTAGTATTATCAAATTAACCGACAAGGGAAGAAAAAAGTACAGAAAAAAGCATGAAACTGACAGTAATAAATAACTCAATGACTGTTATTTTTATCCCTGAATCATAGAATCATATAAATGATGATCCTCTCGATGACCATCATTGGTCCATTCGAATATAATATAACTCCTGCAATTTCGGACACTCTCTGCAGGAAAATCCGGGGGAACGGCTTCAACAAGGTCCTTCTCGTTAAATCTTTTTGTGGGGTGGGGGGTGAGAATGACATGTGGTCGATGGACGAAGAATACGAAAGGAATGAATAGCATAAAACCCCCTTTCTCCCACCCAATTAATCATAATTGAGTTCGGCTTCGGACTTCAATAGTTACTCCTCCTTCAATCTAACCTTCTGCAGGTCAATGCCCTCCTTGACCCCCGCGACATGTCACTCTCCCCTTCGGCATCTTTTTCCTCCCTCTCCTGATGTCCGAGGTAGTACAGATCTCGGAACCTCGGATAATGACACCTACACGACCCCCCGCAAATTTCCAACCCCGGTTAAATTTCCAAAGTATATAAGAAAAGGATATTGACCAGTTATTAAAAACATTAGGTTTGAACCATACGCTGGACGAGCTCTTACCAATCACTGTATTCTCTAGTACAATTAGCATCTGTACTGCCTCTCCTGGTGCTAACTGTGAAATGATAAGAACTTTAAGAACTTTAAAAATGTCCCCTTCTTTCAAACAATTCTCCACTTCGGCCGTGAAGGGTGATCTTTACCGTTATCAAAAAGATTTACCAAAATTACCGGTGCCAACTTTAAATGAAACTGCTGAAAAATACCTTTTGCTGGTTCAACCATTGCTTAGTGATGAACAATTTAAGTCGACTACTTCTAAAGTCCAAGATTTCGTCAAAGCTGGTGGGGTTGGTGAAAAATTGCAACTGAGATTAGAAGAATTTGCTGCCAATCCAAAAGTAGACAACTGGTTGGCTGAATGGTGGGATGATTATGCTTATATGCTGTACAGGGACCCTGTATCTCCATATGTTTCCTATTTCTTTGCCCATAAGGATGTCCACAATAAAATTGGTAAGGATCAACTCTTGAAGGCTACTTTACTTGCTTATTATACCACCCAATTCATGGTTGAAGTCCAAAATGAAACTCTTGAACCAGAAATTATCAAGGGTAACCCTTACTGTATGAATGCCTTCAGATATATGTTTAGCAACAGTAGAATTCCTGCTGAAGGTGCTGATATCACCACTAGTTATGATGGTACCAAGCACAGATATTTCATTGCTGCCGCCGAAAACAATTTTTACAAGGTATACACCCATGACACCTCCGACAATCTCTTGTCTAAGGCCCAGATTTATCAACAATTGGAAACTGTTCTCATTGATGCCAAGAAAAGAGGTAAGGCTGTACCAGTTGGTGCTTTGACCTCTTTGAACCGTGACGAATGGCTTTCACTGTACGTCCAATTGATTAAGCTGCCTCTGAATGCGGCATCTTTGGAAGCCATTCATGCTTCGGCTTTCTTCATTGCCCTCGACAGCAATTCTCCAGTCACCGTCGAAGAAAGATCCAGAAACAACTGGCACGGAGATGGTCAAAATCGTTACTTTGACAAGCCATTAGAATATTTTGTTGGCGCTAATGGTACATCAGGATTCTTGGGTGAACATTCTAGAATGGATGCTACTCCTACCGTTCAATTGAATAATTTCGTGTTGGATAAAATCAACAAGGAAGACCCTAATGCCTTGATCAAAGAGATTGCCGCTCAAACCACTCCATTTGATTCATTACCAATTGCTGAATTACCTACTCAACCTCTCCCATTCGATATCAACCCTTACGTTAGATCTGAAATTCATTCCGCCATTGCTAAGTTCCAAACTACCGTTGAGTCTCTTGATGAAGAGGTATTCCAATGGTACGGTTACGGTAAGAACCTTATTAAGCAATTCAAAGTTTCTCCTGATGCTTTTGTGCAAATGTTAATGCAATTAGCATACTACAAGGCTACTGGCAAAATTAGACCAACTTATGAATCCGCTGCCACTAGAAAGTTCTTGAAGGGTAGAACTGAAACTGGGCGTACCGTTTCCAATGAATCAAAGAAATTTGTTTTGACTTGGTCGAACCCAGACGCAACAGTTGAGGAAAAGGCTGCTACATTCCAAGCCGCATGTAAGCAACACGTTGGATACTTGCTGGCTGCTGCAGAGGGTGAGGGTGTTGATCGTCATCTCTTTGGTTTAAAGAATATGCTTCAAAATGGAGAGGAAATTCCAGAAATCTTCACTGACCCAGTGTTTGCTTACTCTTCTAACTGGTACATTTCCACATCTCAAATTCCTTCTGAATACTTCCTCCTGTGGGGATGGTCTCAAGTTATCGATGATGGTTTCGGTTTAGCGTACTTGATTAATAAGGAATGGATCAATATTCATATTCTGAGCAAAAAGGGTAATGGTTTGAGACTGGATGTTTTGAAATGGTACCTTACCGAAACTGCCAATGAACTTAAGGATGTATTGGTGCAAACCTTGCCAGCAAAGGCCAAATTGTAAGGCCATATTATAAGTTATTATTTAAAGGTACTAGCGATGACTTGTAGAATTAGTAGATAGTTAGTGTAAATGATAGTGGTAGAAGGCCGTAGAGGTATTAGGCACGAAATGAATGGTAGAAGAAATGGTAATAGAAATATACAGAAGAAGTCATAATAGAAATATGCAGATATGATTTGCACAAAAAGATTTAGTAGGTTTAGCAGAATGAAGACTAAGATAATTCAGACGACCACGTCCAACTTCGTTTCTCTTTTGGAGTTAATTTGCGAAAGGGAAACAATCTTAGGCTTCATTTGACCCTCTATTTTCCATTTACCTGAACCGTATACAGCTTCCTATTTTCACATTGTTTCAATTGTGCGTTAAATCGGAATTTTATGATTGTTCGGATTTCTAAGAGTTGTATTGATTGTTGATTATATTGTCAAGATGGGAATATGCACAGTGACGCACGAGCATTACAGGGTGATCCAGAGAGTTTCCTGTGGGTGAAGATGGAATGTTGCCAGTTTTGAAATGTTTACAACATAGCATAATCAATTACATGTCTTGCTATCGTAACGACATTTACATTGTTCCCATACTTGGAGATCCCATGGTTAATCGTCCTTTTTGGGATCAACTGAAATAGAGTAATTAGGTGCAGCATTCTCGCTTAAGAAGTACAAAATTATTTACACGAACGTTTTAAATGAACAGAATACGGTAAGTTAACTTTGACGAGATCATTACCGCTAAAGTGTAAGCCTGTAGCCTATATTGCAATACTTTAAGAGTCGGTGAAATCTCTCTGGGAAATCGATTTGAATAGATTTTTCTTAATCAGAAGAATACTTATTCGTTTTCCTACTCATCCCCCTATTAAGAAAGAATATTACCCTCAGGAACCACACAGATGTACGAAAAAATATTAATCAATTCACAATTTATTCTTTGGATACAAAATTTATCTGCAACCAAATCTCTATTGAAGTTTGAAAAGCCGTGTGAAAAAAACCGTCACTATACCATGGTCCCCTGCCTCTCACAGACATCGATAGAGGGGTACTATTTCCACCAATAATCTAGCTGAATACAATAGATCGCTTATGGATTTCTGGTACCTTTTTACTGCATGAAAAACTACCACTGTACAGGTACACACCAACAAGAGACTTTCTGAAGAGAGCTTCAGTTCAATGGAAAGGAGTAGTTCATTTGCAGCCATTTTGTCAATATCTTCTCCTCTTGGTAATTCAATCTATCCAGGATAATGCAACTCAATGAAAAATATCTTAATTATGATACCATTCTTCTATGTTACAAAGAAATATTTTGACCCCACCTACTTGAATCAGTATTCTGTACATAGATCACAATACTCTACTCATCAATGTGTGTTTTAAAGAAGAATGAGCATTTACCAGATCGAGAAAATGATCTACATAAGTTTCCATGCTGCGTAGAGGTCAATGATGTAGGCCACATGTAATAGCAATATCTTATTAGAAGTTGGAGGTTTTGCAATCGTTGATGGATTTTTTCGAGTGGTGAAAACAAGTCCGCCTTAATCCATTCGTCAAGATTAGAATGCGGTGGTGGTAGGAATGCTCCCACTCGTCAAATGAAAGTTGCCTTTTTCGTCCTACTCTTGTTTGCTTTTATTGCATTCCCGTCAACAAAATTACTCTCAGATGCAAATAAGCTTGCCGCAATAATTGAAATTTAAGCGTTCATGCATATATAATAAAACATTTATTTTTACTTTGAAAGAAGATGATTATAGTGGAGGTTAATACGAAATTGCGACATGATTATGGTGGCATATACAATTAATGGGAATTAAAACAAGCTTTGGTACTAGGTAGAATGTATGTACATATGTTTCCTTTGCTGGCCTAGATGTCTATTTGTTGTCGTTCTTTTTTTTTGATTAATTATGCGAGCTTCCAATGTATGTAAGCCTTGATACACGATGAGTGGATGGATCTTGAAAAATTGAATGGTTAAAATTTAGCTCAATATCTCTATGACACTCGGCAAAAGCTAGAGTCTTCCACAATAACTCATAATGTAGTAGAATCTGTTCATCAATGACACTGTCCTTTAATTTAAAACGCTATACCGCCATAGTAATTTTTTTTTATCTAATTATCGAAGTACTAGCTTGTACCACACTTTTTTTAAACATTCTCTTGACGGTAATTACGAACTGATACCAAAAAATTCAAAACGATTAAAGTATACCGCTGATTACGTTATTATGACAGCAACTTTACCTTAGAATTGGTGGGCCCTCTCCAATTAACTACTAGTGAGGGCTATTTTCCCGCCAGATAAATCCCTAAATAAAATATGTACTTTAGAAAGCACCTACATTTTTATTTATTATTTTCCTCTTTGTAAGTGTTTTTTTTTTCTCGTGCAGATATTTTTAATTTTAGCATCAAGAAACTAAGGGAAGGTAAACGACGTAAGATAAAATCGATCAGTGCAAGTTTAAGAGGTTGGATTTTAAAGAGGTCAAGACTCTACGATAGCCAGGGAAAGAATAGATCCCAAGTGTCGTTGTCCTTTCAATTCAAGAATAACTCTATCTTCCCGCTTCGATACCCGAAATATTAGTCTTCTTGAGGAATTCATTCCTCTTGGAAGATCACCTCCGAGTAGTTTATTTTCTACCCATCACGGCTAATCTAAAGTCAAGGTCGAGGCGATAAAAAAAAAGTGGGCTTGCAAAGGATAAAATATTACGACCTCCCCGACTATTGTCAGTTTTTCTTAGCCACAAAAAATAGTACCAAAGGTCCTCCCTACCTCGTCCCAAACCCAAACCCAAATCCAAACCCATCGTACCGTCGTATCTCATACCATCCCCTTTGTATATCAACTCCTAACACTTCGACATCCATTCGAACCCCTAAAGTTGATCCGTTATCCATCCGATTGTTACTATCTTAACTTAATCGTAAACAACTGCAGAGGATTCCCCCATTTTCGAGGTCCCACTGTGCAATTTTTTTTTGCTTGATTCCCAAGTTATTCAACCCGATTGTTCAAAAAAAGCCTTATTCTATTCTCGGAACCCCTCCCCTTGCTAGGAGTGTTAAAGAGTTTAATCAATCTTTAATATAATTGGTAATATCTTTATCTACAAAGAATTGGAATCATCTGATTTTTTCCATCAACCTTTTGTTAGTACTGTTCGGCTTATTTTTTTTTTGATCCCCTCCTCCTCCCCCCGGTCTCGCCCAAGTCTAGCTAGCCCCGTCCTCCTTCGTTAGTAGTACTCGGTTTCTGTTTGACCCATCAACTATTTCTTTTGGTAGTTTTTTAAGCTTTTTCCCCTGGTTCCACCTGCATACCCAATCAGTGGAAGCACCTTCCTGCAACCATAGCTCCCTTCTTGTCACCGTGAGTTTCTCCATTGCGCCTCAACCACATGCTCGAATGGCAGATAGTAACCGTTCTCCTACTCATAAAAGACAAAAGTCCCTGAGTCTGAGCGTCAATTACTATTTCGCTCTGCCGGGTGGTCATCAACAGCCACAACACCATAATCAACAACAGCTGGGTCATCAAACTCCCGTGCAACTCCATTCTCATCCGGTACCACAGCTGTTGCCCCCCGCGCCCCTTCGCTCCTCTGACTTTACTCATCAACCCCATCATCAATCCCATCTTCTGGCCGGTCATTCTCCTATCCATGACTCATCTTATTCTGCCCCAACAACTACTACTACTAATACTACCGCTTATTCTTCTTATGCTATCCCTCCAGATCAACATGTGGGGACTTCTGCTGATTTAAACCTGGTAACTTCTCTGCCCACTTTTACAACCCCGGGTTATCCATCTAATTTTCTGTATACTGATACCACCAATTATCTGGGTCAATACCCTGAATATAGTAGTTATGTATTTCCTAAACTGATGGTTTCAGGAGGAGGTTCATTACCAAATTCCGGTGATTTCAATTATCCGGGTTCCCCAATCAAACAGAAACGTCTTCAGGCTCATACAAAGAACAATCTCTCGATTTCTTCACACTTCAACTTGTTTAATCTCAAGGAAGAATTTGATCCTCGAGCGGATCAACTTGCATTGTCGGTTCCACAGCCCTTAAGTCACAACATGGGGGGCCCACTGCATCAGCAGCACCCTCAGCAGCATGAACTGCTTCATCAACAACTGCATCAACACCCCATAAACTTACTGCATCACCAGCTGCTGCCAGTGCAAATCCAACAACGACAACAACAACATCAACAGCAACATCAACAACAAGATCACCGACATCTCTCACAATCGGCCGTCCCCTCGTACCAACAGCCCACTGACTTGCGCATACATTCACAGCAAATTTTGCCCCCTCAAGGTCATCAACTTCAAAGCCTGGCAGTGATTCAACTGTCTCATCAACCGAGTTTACAACCGGCTTTCCAGTCTGAACCATCGGGACTCGTTCAGCAACTCCTTGCCAAACTTCCTCTTGTAGATGGCGCTAATATTAATAATTTTTTACTCGAACTCATCAATTCGTTCCATAATCAAATCTCTTTAGATAACTTTTATAACGTTTTGTATAATGAAAATGCCCATATGAGTCAACAATTGGATTCTATACATTATCCACAACAAGTGGTGATGAACTCGGTTTTTACTTTAGAGAGCATCTTGGGGGTATTTAAAAGCCCTCAACTGATAGCTGATCATATCGGTGATATTAACATAGCTGACATAAAATTGACCCTGGTCAATTATCATGAACTTTTAAGGACATTCTTGGCAATCAAAATCTTGAAGGATGTATTGGTACAAGTCCCTGAAACAGCAGTGGAATTAGAACATACATTACCTCGTCTTTCAATCTATAAGAATTATTATATAGTTTGTCAGAAATTGATATCCATATATCCGCTGCTGCTGAATACAGCTCTCGAACAACAAAAGATCATTTTGGGTCAGCTGAAATTAGGGAAATTGATCAAATTGGTGTACCCTGAACTTAAGATCAAAAGATTGGGTCTGAGGGGTGAATCCAAGTATAATTATCTTGGGGTAATGTGGAATGATCGTATTGTAAAAGATGATATTTTAGATCTATGCAATCTGTATGATTTAGCAGATTTAGCCACTTATTTCCAAAAGAAAGGGCGTAAAATCTCTGGCAAACGTAAATTTCAAGCTAGTCGTTCCAGGAAAAGAACAGTTAGTGGTAATAAACCTTTATCACTGTCTTCATCTATACCCAAGGAATTATCCACTGATGAAATGATGTTTGCCCCACAATTATCATTTATCAAACCATTTTTGAAATTTCCTACATTTAGTGATTTCCTGATCGTTGCAGAGAAACTGTGGTTTACAAATGTAGCCAATGAGAAGGCGAAAATCATTGATTCAATAGTAGGAGGTGACGTTTTAGGACTAATTGAATCGGTTTTCGTTGATGAAATACAATCTATCGATACCAATAATGATAATATTGAAAAACAATTCCAAGAAGATTCTATGCTTTTAAATTCTTTCATTGAAAGAGTGGTGACTAAATATGAAGATTGCGATATCCCAAACATTGATTTACAGATTTATCTTTTAGTGATCGTTACACTTTTACCTCATTTATTACTTGTTAGTCAAAGGCAAAATCATCTGGATTTTCTTCTGGATCTCCGACAAAATTTGATATTTTTCGTGAATGGATTTGTTGAACAAATCTCAGGGAATTTTAATAGCTTTCCAACTTCCAATGGCTCAATCTTTTGCATCTTATTGAAAAAACTTATCAATGTCAATGACTTATTGATAACATTCATCAAACTTCTCATGAAAGATAATAGTGGTACTGATACTAGAAGTGTCATGTCAGCGGATATTCAAAATTATTTAATTCTGCCCCTGCCACTGTTACTGTTTGAAAATTCCCAAATAGAATTTAATTTTAAGCAAGATATAGTTCAAAATGGGTTGATTTTCTCCTTAATGGGATATAATTTTACTACGGCAGATGATGAATTGAGTGGATTTACTACTACTAATTCAGATTCTTCGCCTGCTTCATCAACAGTATTACTGATGAAATTTGTTAGAGAAGAAGCACTCTTAATTGAACATTTTTTCAAGGTTGATTTAACTTCATTCCTCTCAGCAGACATTTCAGTTGGGGAAATCAATTCATGGACTAATTTGCTTTCTCCTCAAGAAAATTTTACTCTTAGAGCACTTTTACAATTGATCGATGAAAAGCTTTTATCAGAACATTTTAAATCTCGGTATCCTATTTTAGTTTATCATAATTTTATCAGCATTATATTGAATGATTTGTTGAAGCACATTTATTCTAAACAGCAACTTCACCAGATTCATCTGGAAAACAGCTTTGGTAATTGGTGGGTTTTTAATCTGTTTGTGGAAGAATATGTAAGATTTTTAGGGGAAGTGGTGGGATTATTTGATTCTATATAAATATCTGATCTGAAGTTTCCAAATTAATACATTGTAGAAAAAATTGGACAAAAAATTAAAAATTATTTATACTCTTTTTTTTTAAGGGTCAAAGGGTTGCAAAATTCTTGCCTATTTGGGACCTCATCAATATGCTTTTAATGAACGCCTAAGAATCATTTTAATTGAAACACTTCTTTCAATGATGAAGTTTGGTTTCTTGTTGGTGCTAATAAAATGTACTATTGCAATCACATTATCAGAATTCAATACGTTGAAAGAGATAGCAGAGATCACTCTGATATCATACTGTTTAAAATATGGTTTAAAAGTGGGTAACATATCTGATTCATGTGGTCTGGAAATTTGTCAATCTTCTGGAATTGAAGTTATTGAAACTTTCGACTTTGGTGATTTCAAAGAGGTTGGTTCTGGGTTTTTAGGTTTGGACAATGTTCAAAAACGGATACTCCTCATCTTCAGAGGGACTGCTTCAACAAGAGATTGGATTAATAATTTAGAGGCGGTTCCAATTCCTTATCTGCCATTACATCTGAATGATTGCTCCGGGTGTAGAATTCATAAAGGTTTTTACAATTTTTTGAAGCAGAAAAGTGCCAAATTGATCTATAATACCCATTTACTTAAGCTGCAATACCCAAATTATAAACTTTTAGTGGCTGGACATTCTTTGGGAGGAGCTTTATCAGTTTTAGCTGCTATCGAATTACAAATTATGGGTGATGAGCCATTAATTGTAACTTTTGGAGCTCCCAAAATAGGTAATTGGATTTTCAGTGAATGGGTGGATAACCTCTTCCACCAGGAAAATACCATTGTAGATATTACAAAAACAGGACGAATCACAAATGGGTATATCAGGGTGACCCATAGTGGGGATCCTGTTCCCAAATTACCTCCTCCGCCTATTTATAAGCACAGTGGTGTGCACTACAATATAAACAAGAGAAGAGGTCACATTTTAGACCAAGACGTTGAATTTTACAAACCGGGGTATGATGCTTTAGAAAATGAAATGTTAGATGAACGATTCAAAAGAATTAGAGATGCTCAATTGGAGAATAAACGGTCAGATGACGAAGACAATAGCACCGTCGATACGTCAAATGTGCTGAAGTTATGGCCAGAAGAAGTCGGTAAACATGAACATAAGCATTATTTCATTAAAATGGGATGCCAGGGACAATCCTGATCGTACTCGATTATTTATATATATATGTACATATATACAAGTAATTCAATTGGCAACAGCGAGTAGCTCTTCTCTGGTCTCTAATTTTATTCTTGGTCTTCCAACCTTCTCTCCAGCACTCAATTCATACTCATTAATCTTAAGCCATTGGTCCCATGAAACCCCGTCCACCACAATGTGGCCATTTTTCAATGCTTGGTCCCCTTCAGTAAAAACGTTGTTTGATAAATCTTCAATTACTAAATCTGCAGTTATGAAAGATTCTTCCATAGTGGTTGCAATGACACCTTTTGGTCCGGTTTTGATCCAGCCTGATGTGTACCACCCGGGAATTGATTCACCAGAAATAGATAAGGCTCTTCCGTTATTGTTTTTAATCTTATTCCCTTCAAATGTAAGTCCCAATTTTGAAAACTCGGACAATGGAGATCCCTGGTATCCAATCGATAAAATAACCAAATCTGATTTTATTTCTTCGGTAGCCTCAGTCGTAACAACTTTCCCTTCAACCACTTCATTTATTGAAAACAAAGTTGAAGAGAGGGAGCCATTTTCTTGTAAAATTTCCTTAGGGCCCCTTAAATATCTTAAACTCCAGGATCGTTTTGCCGAGAGATTTGGATTCTTAGAGTACTTCTCCAAAAGAGAAACTCTTCTCCTATCGATTCTGCCCAATTTCTGGGGTCCATTAACAATAGGATCTAATATATCATTCTCTATCGGGATAAACCCTAAATCTCCCTTGGATAATTCAAGTAACTCTCTAATT
The DNA here is from genome assembly GCA_030570095.1 of Kurtzmaniella quercitrusa. NCBI lineage: Eukaryota > Fungi > Ascomycota > Pichiomycetes > Serinales > Debaryomycetaceae > Kurtzmaniella > Kurtzmaniella quercitrusa. The sequence continues at coordinate 322,945 of JAJLUZ010000016.1, read as the reverse complement.
TCTTTATTAGAATATGCCGACTCAAGAATTCCTCGTCTGGCCACAATGTCCACGTGTTTCACCGTACTTTTGTTTAACAAATCCAATGCTTCTTGAGAAATATCTGTTTTCGCCCAATGTTCATTGCCAACTAATAAAATTCGGGCAATATCCAAGGCAACATTACCATTCCCAATAATAGTTACATTTTCAATTGAGTCTAATGCTGGAGGGGTGTAATTGTTCTTTCCATGACAATCTGGATGTCCATTATACCAATTAACGAACTGACGAGCCGATATCACATTTGGTTGATCAATTCCTGGAATATCAAGCTTTTTGTCGCCGCTGGTACATCCATACAGCAATACAACTGAGTGATACTTCTGTTGAAGATCTGTCAATGATACATCGTTACCTACGTCTACGTTTCCGAAGAACTTCACCTGATGAGAACCATTTGAACTAGAGTATTTTTTCATAAGATCATCCAAGTATTCTTCACAATTTTTGACTTCTGGATGATCTGGGGCCACCCCATATCTGCTGAGACCAAATGGAGTCGGGTTTCGGTCATATAAATGTACATTTAAATTCCAGTTTTCCGATTTTTTGATAAGTTGATGAGCAGTATAGAACCCGGCTGGACCTGTACCGACTATAGCGACATTATACACTGGTCTAATACTGGCAGTAGCTAGTCTTCTAATCGTTCGTCCGATCATTGAATGTGAAATTTAATTTGTCTGAGAATTTATAAGCTAACAAAGTTGAAATATATAACGATGAATGCAATACAAAGAATGCAAATTTTTTGTATTGTACAAATTTCTTGCTCTCTACCTACTCTCTGACTACTTTCTACCTACTTTCTACCTACTCTCTACCTACTCTCCTTTTTACATCTCGTAAGGATCCCGTCCATTCTCAAAAGATTTGTCCTCTATAAATTTAAGTCGTTCAAAATCTCGCTAGCTAAGGTCTTGTAATTCCAAGTATTACCAAGAATCTTCTTGAATTGCACACCATACAATCCAACAAGAGGAACTTTGACTACAAGAATCTCGAATTTCAAAGGCAGAGGCTTCTTGATCTGTACCAGGCTCAGACGTTGATGGTTTTGACGGGCTCTTTGTTCGACTCGGGACTGGTCAAGCATGTCGGAGCCTCCAACTCCTCCCATTCCTCCAATCAGATCAATCGAGTCTCCATTCACATGCAGAGTGTCTCCATCTTCATCGTCATCCTCCAGGCGATTAACCTTGGTTGTTGCTGGTGTATTGGGTGGCATATTGACTTGTGATCCATTCTTTTTCCGATAAGATGTCAAAATCAGCTGTCCAATCAGGAACTTTCTTCTATGACCACCTCCTATCAGATTACTCGTTCTATGCGTCTTGTAATCCTGAGATGCCAATGCCAGTGAATTAAACAGTACTGAAGTTTGCCTGTGTAATCCCCCACTAGGTTGGGTGTAGGCATCTTGTAAATCTGGAGTTTTGATTCTTGCAGGTTGGTTCAGTAATACTTGAGAGTATTGAGAAGATTGCAGGGCTGCTCTCAGATGTTCTTTATCTTTGTTTCTGATTTCAATCAGCAGCAGAGTCAGCTTAAAAGCATCCCCATATAATTGCTTCTCTTCGTTCAGTTCCCTCATGGGTGAAATCTCTCCATTGTACAGACAAATAAATCCCCCCTTGACCTCTTGGAATTTGACCCCTAACCTCGATAATACGCTTAAAATATTGTAACGAATAATAGGCAAGGGTTTGGTAGAAGTTGTTTGTACCGAAAAAAATCCCTTGAGGAAGAGAGTCTTGGGATATTCGATGGATGGCATTGTGTTGGGCTTGGCATGGTGGAATTGAGACATGATTTGTTCCTCCGTCAATCTTGGCATATTGTAGTCGTCTTCATCATCAAGGGTCACATCATCGAAATAGGCATCAATTATTTCTTCCAGATTTTGAGCAGCCAATTCATTAGGCAAAGGTGGTCTAGAACTACCAGATGAATTATGATACGAAGCAAATTGATCTCTAGCAGTATTACCCCCAACAGATTTGGCTCTGGCAGTATGATGGTGTGCCGTATGCGCTGATAAATGATTATTTGTGGGCACATGATTATAATTACTACTAAGAGTGTAATTGGCAGATTCATTAGATGATCCAGTACCATTTGAAACCTTTCCAGAATTAGATGCTTTATAATTTGCATATTCTTGAGGATTGATATTTGGAAGTGGGGGTAACTCTTCAGCGGGGTTATAGCCTGTTTTAGAAGCATATTGGTGGCCCAGGGTAGCAGAACTATTGATATTAGTTGCTGAATCCTTTCTACTCAAATTAACTCTAGAACTGCTCAGCTTCTCCTTTGCGGTAATCTTCATACTTACACCACGACGAACCATAGGATCATGTGGCTGTAAAGAATTCTCTTGATCAGGGAATTGAAATTCAGGTGATCCAGGATGTAATCTATCCGTTTTGTCACGAGCCAGAGGACGAGCATATTTACCCGAAAGTTTACGAAAGAGCAGATTGAAGCCGGACTTGCCATGTGCATCAATAGACTCTTGTGTTGGAGAAGTGGGTTGTTGCTCAGGGAGTGGTACCACAGTGGAGTAAGCATGAGCAGTTGAACTTTCACCAGATGTATGGGCAGGTTCAGGAGGGGATAGAGCAATAACTGGTGGTGGGTTAGGAGGTGAATGCGATTCCACTTCTTGTACATATTTCTTTGGTGTTTCAGGAGTATTCCGAGTACCTTGGGAAAGAATCGGTGTCTGGGGTTGTTCTGACTTACCAGGTAATGATTCCATACCATAAGAAACTGCCCTTCTATCTCTAGTTGGATCCAATGTATTCTTTGGTACCAATTGCTGATGTTGTTGTGGTGAATTTTGATGATTTTCTGGTTGCTGTTTTGGTGTATTCAAGGATGGAAGTTCTTGAGATTGCAGTAAGATTCTTTCCTCCAGTCTTTTCGGTGGTTCCTTGGTGATATTATCTTGTTCTTGTTGTTGCTGCTGTTGTTGAAGCTGTTGTTGCTGCTGCTGTTGCTTCAGCAACTTCCGCTTTCTCATTTCATCGACTAAGTAGTATATGCTAATCAATGGATGATAACCTGATGTTGGATCTGGTAATATGCTTGCTATATTCATCAGACCGTAATCTTTTCCTTGTTTGGTCAATTTATACCAATTTTCTACCAGCATTTGATATTCTACAGAACTTAAAATATTGGTAAGTTCAGATGCTACTACAGCTTCAGATCCCAAATCGAATTGGGCAATGGTTTTAATAATGGCTGGATCAAGGGGTAACTTCAATGGTACTCTTTTGGGTAAATAAGAAAGCGGGGCCGATTCGTAACCTCTATTCATCCATGGATGATGCATAATTTCATAAAGAGTGGCTCTTTTCAAAGGATCCACTACAAGCATACGCAGTAAAAGACTGATACAATCCTTCAGCAAGAATTCTGGATATTCAACGTTACCTCTTTTGATTTTTTCATGTAAAACTGACACGGATTTATCATCAAATGGTACTTTACCACAAACAAGAACATATAAAACCACACCAAACAGCCAAATGTCAACTTCAGGTCCAGTATATGGTTTAGCCGAGAGAAGTTCAGGAGCTGCAAAATAAAGGGATCCACAATATGTTTTAAGAAGATTTTTGGGACTATAGAGATTCGAAAGACCAAAATCAATGATTTTGATATCACCCTTTTGGTTTATCATGATATTTTCAATCTTCAAATCTCTATGAACGACAGAATTACGATGACAATAATCCAAGGCACTGGCAATTCCTCGGACAAATTTACGAGCATTTTTCTCTTTAAGCAGACCATGAGAGACGATATAATCAAGCATTTGACCACCTTCCACGTACTCAAATAACATATAATAATGATTTGTCATGGTTACCATTTCGTATAATCGACAAATGTATGGATGAAATAAAAGACGTCCCAAAGCTGCTTCCCTGATGGTTCTACGATCACGAGCTACTTCTTTTTCGAATTCTTTTTGCCGACGTTCGGCAATTTGAGGATTCATTACCGGTGGTTCATTAGCATGAGCTCTTTGATATAATTTAGCGGCTCTAGGTACAATTTTCACGGCACATACCTCCCCAGTGGAATTGTGTTGAGCAAGTTTTACCCTACCCATAGATCCAGCACCGATGGTCTTGATAAAATTCCAATCACCAATGGATTTCCGATGGAATTGTTGAACGTTCCCGGAGGAAGAAGGATGACCCAGTGACAGCTTCTGAGCTGGTGGAATTGACGACGGGTCTGAGGACAGTGGGCCATGTTGATACCTTTGTTGCAGCTTCCCCAGAGTAGTGGTTCCGTGAGGGTCTGGCGACTGGTGATGCGATGGATCCTGCTGTCTAGAATTAGGCGACGGGAGAGCAGCTGGAGGGAGAAGCTCGGCCCTCTTTTTCTGTGGTGTGTAAGCGGGTGAATAGTTGCTATTGGTGACGACAGTAGGGGCGGGGGAAGACATACCTTCCTTGTAAGCTTCATGAGATCCTGAGGGTTCCAAATGACCCAGGAACTGTGTGATTGGTTGGGCCTCAGCAAGTTCTCTTTTCACCTGATCTAGATCAGTTTGTGACGGATTATTTGATGTCCTGGTGGAGGAGTTTGTTCGTAGCATTCGGGGAGTTGCTGGGTGTGCACCACCAACATAATCGTTGGCATCAAGGTGGTGAGCCATAGCTGAAAGTGGACTGAGGTCTTTCGGAGGGGGGCAATTGAAGACTCTCGAGGTGATTCCGTGCACTTCTTGAAGGAAATTAGGTCCGGAAAGGAGTTAATTATATACCTCTAAGTGGATCTTCAACAGCGGACAATTCCAAAAATTATCAGCGGAGTGCGAAGTTCAAATAATTGTGCGGAGGAAGGAGGCGGAACTGAAGGAAATGGGGTCAAGGAAGCAATTAGGGGGGGCAGGGGCATAGGAGAAGAGACGATAAACACAAGGTAAATTATGAGACAGTTGGGAATATATGAATACGACAGTTTCTAAGGGTTATATAGATTTATCGTTATTAATATTCGGGACGCCCGGCGGGGTGTTACTGATAGTGAACTTGTTGTCGCTTGCTTCAAAATCTGTATGGGCCGGCCATTTTTACTCCCCCCAAATGCCCGCCGCCGATAGACTAGATAAGCAAAGAATTCAGTATACAAAGGAAGACGACCAAACGAGGGGAACGAACAAAACAAAGATAAAGCATAAGAGAAGTGTATATAAATGGAATAAGAATAGTAGAATAGTAGGAACCACCAGGAACGACTGGACATGATTAGGAAACGAGAATGGTCAGGAAGAATAAGGAAATCAGGAAGCTTATAGAAAATTGAAGAAATGTAATTACACTTCAAGTTCGATAAATATGAGGTATGATACTTGATAAGATTGAATTGATTTATGGATACAGATTGCATTAATTAGAAACAGAATTAATGGGGAGTATAGATGGTGTGAATTGTATAGATTGAAGCAGATTTCATGGATTAAATCGGCTGGTTACATGAGGGTAAAGATCTATCTCTTTGTTGTTCATACATTTTTGCTGAAAAAAAATCGGGGTTGGACTTCTCAAGCCTTGTTGCTCTGTTAGGGGCGTCAGACGAGGGCCAATTTTGCATCAACGATGTCGCAAAGGTCAAGCTAGGTACAGCATTAATATGTATTTGGGGACACAGAAAAGGTAGATGTTGCTGTAAGCTAAAATTGGTGACTTTGGCTTAGTTAAAGAGAATGATTTTAACAAATTGTAATCACTGCAGTACCGCGTGGTGTTCTTTACAGAATGGCCCTCTTCATGAGTCCTACTAATTGCTGCCACTTATCGTTTCGCTTTGCAAAAAATGGGGCGGAGTGGAAAATCTAAATGAGAGAGCCTATGGTCACCAATGGTCTACTACTTGTACTATTCAAATTGTCATCAATTTTTTAAACTCTGTAGGGCTCTACTACTGCTATACACTTTTATGGGACCTTGAAACTGGTTAATTCCTTAAACCTCTGAAGTTCCTGTAGAACCATTTTCTCTTTTATCATAATTTTCTACTTTCCGTTGCTTTATTGTGAGTATGTCATAATCGGATCTCATCATAAGAATCCAAGAAGTGATGAAAGGTGTGTCTAAAAAATGTGTAAAGATTATCTTGCTGCTATGATCAACAACGAATCGTGTATTCCCGAGTATCTTCTATTCCAGATGATCCATTTAATCTATTGGACCCTTTACTTCTTGTCGCCAACCTGAGTTCATTCTGACCATTTCTAACTTTTGGCTGTTGATAGTTTTTCGACTATGTTAGCAATTCAAGATGTGAGATGACTATAAATTCAATATAGCTAGTCACTAATTCAACTCCACCCACATCCCCTCTACTAACTCTACTGGGTCCTATTGTTTTAATTCTACCAACCACATTGATGAACAATTCTCTGCAAGTAGGAATACTACTCTTCTCTACAACTGTCGACCTCTACATCAGGTTACATCTACTGTATATTTAATGGCGTATTTAGTGCTTGTGGTGCTTCAAGTGCGAGTTATATTCCCAAGTGTAACCCAAGATGACAATTGCAAGGATCAAGTGTACCAATGGCTTACCGGAGGCATTGTCACCGTCAAAGTAAGCGGCCTTGTACTTTCCCCATGGAGTGAGTGGGGACTTGGCAGCTGGGGCTTGTCCTTGAGGCAACTTCTTGTAGAAGGTCACAACCTCAGCCATTCTCTTGGCGTTAGGGTTGGAGCCAAGGTTCTGTCGTTAGTATTTATTTGAATGAAGTGGGTTAAGGTGGTTTCCGGTGCTGTTTCGACTGCTTTTTGACTGCTTCATGGCCCTTTTTTGATTACCATCTTAGCGAATTTAATTACGGGATGTCTTTGTGATCGGAATTATTTCCTTGCATAAATACCACTAACGCCTGTAGTTCGGTTCTCGGTCTACCAAATGATTTACGTCCAACATTGCATAGCATGGGGGATGATACTAAAGCTCTGTCTGGGATGTATCCAACAGACCATCAGTTGCCAGATGACCCATTGTATTCGATGCTATGCTCCCGTTGAATATGATAATCATTTAAGCGTTCGGGCCCATTCATCTTGAGTTCATCAAATGCAAGCATTCCAGAGCTGATCAAATTAACACATCTTGTTTGGGCCATTTCGGAGGATTCTGGATCGGAATTGTTGCCCCAATACTCGGTAACCTATTCATTGGATTCTATACATACCTTAGCAGAGGCGATCTTTGGTGGAATCAAAGTCGATAACTGTCTTCTGAAGATGAAGGAGGACATGTTTGATAGTTTATGAAAAGCGAGCTCCAAATTTTGACAAAGTGCGGGCCGGTTCGAAGAAGCCATTTCATTCGCTAGTTAGATTACACAAAACCGGAAATGGTAATGGTGGTGTGCACATGGACTAGCAGTGTGAATGAAGTCACGTGAGGAGAGCCAAATTAGAGCCAAATTAGCATGGTATCAACATTCTACACTTTTATACGGTTTATTAAAGAGTGGTAAATAATGAACAGAATCTACTCTTTCGATCCACTTTAATCTAATTCCATCTACTTTCGAATCTTGATTTCTGTATATTTATCATTAAACTTCACTAATGTACAAAACTGTTGGTTAGTATTGGGTTGTTTGGCAGTGTGCAGGATATTTGGGGCATTCTATATCCTTACCGAGCCATAGATAGAAAGACCGCTAGAATGGGGGACTGGTAAAAGACCCCTGAGCTAGTTATAACTAATCCCATTAATCGTAGGTGCTGCTTTTACGATATTACATAGTGCTATACATACCGTTGTTTCCTCTGATGAAAACATCGCCATAGGAATTCTTTTCTTTACCACCAACGAACTCTTTGGTTTCGTCCAATACAATATTCATGTATCCATCGATACTTTGCAAATTACCTGAGTATTCAACGCCATTGTGGAGCTTGACGCTCACGGAGCTCCCGATGATGTTACTAAGAAATACAGAAGGGTCTGTCTTCAGAGTTTGTTCGGCCATGTCGATGAAGAGTAATGGAGTTTAGGCTTTTTTGAATTTGAGATTAAAAAAATTGCCTTGCGAATTTTATCAAGTGGATTAAGCAATGGAGGAAACCAAAGAAAGCGATTAGACTATTGATTGTGGGAATTCGGACCAACAGAGTAGTTTTTGAATATACACTTATTCTAGAAGCTATGAATTTATATAGTTTTTGGAGGAAATTATGCTCTCATGTGGTGTCAATAGTTTAATAATTGGGTCTTGTCAGTTTAAACTGTGAAATTTAGTACAAGGTGATTAATATTAGATTATGGGAACTTCTGCCCCAAATATTCTTTGAACCACTAGTGGTCCAAATATTTGTTATAGATAACTGGTTGCAAATAGTAACATCAGAACAATCACCGGATTAAAACTCATTACATTTCTTTTCTACCTGGTATTCTTCTCTCTACTTCAGAATCTTCTCTGTATTACATCCTTCTTGTTCATTCTCTTTCCATCTACGTTTTTCCTTTCTCACAAGCATCTTACTAAGGGGCATACTTCAATTGGCTGGTTCACCTTCATCCACGATATTGGAGCCAAACTCATAGGACTTCTCTACCTTACAAACTTTGACCCCATACCATTGATAAAAACGGTCCTTTCCTGCTTCCTGTGCCACCGCATGTTCAGCGTTACGCTTCCAATTAAGCACTGATACTCTATCCCGCCAGTATGAGATGGTAATCCCATACCCAGTTTCGTCTCTAGTGGATTCAACCCCCAAATATCCATCCTGATGCACCACGAGTTCCAGAATGATTTCATCTACCTTGGCATACTCTTCGTCGTGCTTATTACTTTTAAGAGATGTGAATATAACTGCATAGTAGGGAGTTTCGGGCAATTTAGCTAACGATCCCATGCTTGGTCTACAATTTTTTTGTCTGTTCCTCTCTAAAAATCTTGTGTAAATATTCTATTATAGAATTTTAGTGACTCATGGGTATCCACATTTGTCATCTTGATAATCAATTGTAATCTTAATAATCAATTGTCATCTTAATAATCGTTTATCTTATTTTAATTATCATTTGTTATCTTTGGAGAGATTAAGAAATTACTACCTTCGTAGGCAATTGTATATATATTATGTTATCGTTTAGTTCTATTTTATTAGAGTAATGTGGCTGGTGTTGCCGGAGATGGAACAGTAGTATCTGGCGCTGACATGACATTTGAAGGCTGTTCTTGAGTGGTTTCTGTATCATTTGCGAAGGTTTCTGTGCCATTTGTAAAGGCTTCTGTATCATTTGTAGTGATTTCTGGTTCTGTTACTGGTACAGCTTCCTGGGTTGGCTGTAAGGAAATCGATCCGGGCTCAGGAATAATTTGTTCTAGATGGGAAGACGCAGTCTCTACACCGGGCCGAGGAGTCGGCTGCCGTTGTACAGTTTGTTGTGATATGTGTTCTGGTAAAATTTGCTCTGATAACTGCTCATGTCGTGCACCTTCTTCTTCTGCATTATTAACCTCGGCATCCACCGATTCTTCTACCGATTCGTCTACTCCTTCCTCCACCCCTTCTTCCACATTTTCCTGAGGAAATGGTGTCTCTTCTGCACTAATGGGCTCTGAAGATGGACTATCTACCACATTTTCACGTCTTAGCCGAGCTCTATCTTGTCTAGTCAATCCTACCGCTGCCTTTGCATCATTCCGTACTGCCATTCTTCTCTCCATTCTTCTTTGTGCTTCCAACACTTTAAGTTCTTCCAATCGTTCTCTTTGTCTCTGCTCCTCTTCAAGCTTTTCCTTTTCTTTGGCTTCAATTCTTGAAGACCTTTTTCTAGTGGCAAGTAAATTTGACATTTGAATATCCTTTCTTCTACTGGCCAATAATCTTCGTTTTTTAATCTCTGCATTGAATAACTCTTCAATGGATTCTTTATCATTAAGGGCTCTATACTTTTCTTTAGATTCTTTCTGCTTCTTCTGGGAAGCCAATTTTTCAATCAAATCATTAATTTGATAGATTCCTTTAGCTACTAGTTCAAATTCTATCTTAGTAACATCAAAAGCTGCTTCTCCAAAATGTTGTTCAGGGTTTTCGGGGGTCAATTTCCGCTTTTTAGGGACCTTTAATGCCGGTTGAGTTACATGGCGAGCATATAATCTAGTGGAATTGAAGAGAAGTAACCATTCTTCCGAGGTATCATCAGATATATTTTTATGCCAAATAGGATTCATTCTTAGTTCATCGGCATGTAAACCCTTCTTGTCTAAGTATGCTCTGAATCCACCAAGAGAGGTCAAATATACCATCCAAACGTATAAAATATGAATTTTTTCTTCAAAAAGAAGGTTGTCGAAGGGAGGGAGTACTATTTCCTCTTGAATGTCCATGTCAATGTCATCATTGCCATCATTGCCATCATTGCCATCAATATCATCAATGTCATCAACGTCAACACTGCCAATTATTTTATCATTTACATCAGCTTCATCTTCTTCTTTAGTTTCATGATTGCTCTCTTCCTTATTTTGTCTCTGGGCTTTGCTTTCAAACCATAGATGGAAAATTCGCTCGAAGCTTTCCGTGTTCTTACCAGGGAGGGAATTAACAAGCAGTCTTTTCAATTTATGGATAAATAACACCAGATCATTGAGGGGCGGAGGATATACCATATTAAGTAACTCTATCTCAAACAAATCAATGTCAAAATATTCACTCTCCATCTTGATAAAACCTCGACAATGAGTTATCCAGTGCATCACATAGATATATTCATAAGAGTTTCTAACGGTATGAATAATGTGGTCATCTTGAATTTGATCATTGGCAAAGTAAATTGGTTGCAATTTGGCCAAATTTTCCGCCTGCTCGGACAGCACAATCGATAATCCATGCGCTGGGTGGTCAGGGGCAACCACTGGCGTAGAAGATTTGCTTACCGTAGTCACCATGTTGGATCCAACAAAGAGGAATTTGGAAATTCGTATACGCGCATTTTTTATGATGCAAAGCGAAAGAAATGCATTTTTCATGGTTCCAACTTACTCTATATAATAAAGCTACCCATTTCATGCTATTTTACTCCAATTTCATTCTATTTCTTCAATTTCATTCAATTTCATTCAATTTCATTCAATTTTACCGTTTTGAAATGTCTTGTCTTTAACCATCTGAACATCAGTTGTCTACTATCTGTTGTCTACTGTCTTTTCTGTATCATCTTTACACTTCATTTCTCCTACCCCACTCTCGCATTAATTTCTCGCTTTAATCTCCTCTCTTAATCTCTCTTAATCTCTCTTAATCTCTCTTAATCTCTATCAATCTCTATCAATCTCTATCAATCTCTATCCTAATCTCTCATTGTCTCTCCTTTGATCTCTCTTAATCTCTCTTAATCTCTTCAATCTCACATTGTCTCCCATTTCATCTCATAATCTCTTTATTATCTCCCATTTCATCTCTTAATCTCTTAAATCTCTCTATATCTTCTTCACCATATCAACAGTTTTGTTTCCTGCACATATATCGCTTATCCGTTTAAAGTGCCAGTGCCCACCACTATTATCTACCAAATCAACATCCACATAATAGCTCTATAATGACCGTCCTTGCCAATGATGGCAGCCAATTACCATACGGTGATGGCTCCTCTGTTATCTTCGGTATGGAAAACTTTGGAAACACTTGCTATTGTAATCTGATTCTTCAATGCTTGTACTACACCGACTCTTTCCGAATCAAACTCATATCTCACAATCGAGAAAGTCATCCTCGTCGAGGTGAGGTCCCTGGGGTTAAACCACATGCTTTCACGGCAAAATATGAATCGTTGGTGTCGAAAAAGCTCAAGGAATCTGCTAAATCCGGGTCTAGTGGACTGGCAAACTCTGGGAATTCCGGCCCTTCCAATCAATCGGTCACCGGAACTGGCCTGCAACGGAATCAAAGCCTTTCATCGGTCAATGGTAATGTAGTAGGATCTCTGGCTTCAAGTACTAACGAAGAAGAGAAACATCGTTTCGGGAAAAGAAGCAATCTTTTTGGTTTAAAGTTTTCCGGGAGTGGGAGTAATCCTCCTACTAATGGAAATAATAATCCCTTCGGATCTGGAGTAGTTACTAATGGTAATACTACCATCAATAATATCAATCAAGGAGATCTTAATAATGTACCAAAGACAGGAGTGGTTATGCAAGCCTCTGAATGTGATTCCCTCTCGTTGGAACAACAACTACTTATCAAAAAAAGCTCAGAAATTCTGAAACTTCCTTTACTTGTAACCAGACCAATTTTGGGGGTATCAACTCCTACTACTGCTGGAAATCAAGCCGATACAAGGATGGCATTTCTGCAACTGTCGCTGATGCTTTTAAATGGGAAGGAGACCAGTAATTCAACTAATGGAACTGCCTCTTCTGCTCCCAAATTTGGTGATAATGAAAACCAACGTAGTATAGTCTTAGTCGGGATCCCTTACGCAGATCCATTGACTCAACCAAATGGTAATCCTACTACCGATCAAAGGAAACGTGCTGCATTAGTTAATGGACCCATATTGAATTTAGATGTTCTGATGATCCCTCTGTTCAAAGAGAATTCAGATGGGGCTTTATTATATGCCTTACGAGATATCTTTGAATCCATGGTAGAAAGTAACCTGATTACTGGAGTAGTACTGCCCAATTGGTTCATAACTAAGTTGAAAGAGAAAAACTACTTGTTCAGGCAAAACAATATGCATCATGATGCCCACGAGTTCTGTAATTATCTTATTAATGATATCATTGAAAATTTAGATAAAGAAGGATTGCAAGAAAATTGGTGTACTGATATTTTTAAAGGACTTGTTACCAATGAAACCAAATGTTTACTGTGTGAAACAATCACGCTGAAGGAAGAAAGTTTCCTTGATTTAAGTGTCGATGTTCCTCCTGGTGAAAGTGCATATCTGTTGACCCATCTGCTTAATAACTTCCTGAAACTGGAAGTTTTGAGACATCAAAATAAATTCTATTGTAATACATGCCTGCTGTTACAAGAGGCTACTAAAACCATTAAAATTAAACAAGTTCCTGAAGTTTTAATTATTAATCTTAAACGATTTAAATACGATGAAAAAGTAGATCGAATGGTGAAATTATTTGATCTGATTCTGTATCTGCATAAACTTCGATTATTTAATACTAAAACTGGTAAGAAAGGTGAACTGTCTGATTTTTCATTGTTTGAACTCTATGCATTAGTGGTTCATATTGGTGGAGGTCCAATGCATGGACATTATGTGGCATTATGTAAAGTGAAGAGTAAATTATGGTTACTTTTCGATGATGAAACCGTAGAAATTGTTGATGATTCCTATGTTTTACGTTTCTTTGGTGATGGTCCTGGTTTAGCCAGTGCTTACATCTTATTTTATCGCAAATGTCATAGTGATACCAGTCATGTTAATTTTAACGGTGGTTTAGAAACTACTGAAGCAACTGAGACTTTTGATTTTGGTTTTGATGTCGATAATATGTTTCATGGAGGTGATGAATTACTTGCTGAATCAGGTAAATCACCTAGTCCATCAGAAAAGCCTACATCCTCATCAATTGATCAACTTTCTCAATCGGCCAATCTTCTGATATCGTCAGTTGATACTTTGGAACTGAAAAAACCTAGTATGTTTAAAAAGAATTTTACACTTAAATCATTCAATGAAGGTCTGGTAATAGAACAAACTGGTTCTAGAACTTCATCGATTGAAAAGAAAGAGGTTACAGATAAAAAGACTGAGAAAAAGACTGAGAAGAAATCTTCGTGGGGTTTGAAAAGGAAAGAAGTGAAATCCGAATCAATTCCAGAACAGCAGGATGTTCCTCCAGTAGAAAGACGAAAGAGTATGTTTGGATTCAAACGCAAGTGAATGCAATATTTTGCTAAAGATTTTTTATAACCTTAATATGCTGAAAAAGGCCGTTTTATGTCTGCGCCGCTTAATGCCTAATCGGGACCGGTTTATCTACATTAATTAGCCGCAAGCCACCTCAATTCTCTTCCTACACACACTTTGCGTCAGTTTATGTTTTTTAGGTTAGTCATCATCCGTCAAATGACGATGCCGCACGTGATCCAGTCGGCCCAATTTTTCTGATACGATCCACAGTTGAGCGGCCCGGCCTGTGCAACAGTAGTTATATAGTTGATTATAGCTTCATTGTTCAGAAAATTTTCAGTTAAAAACTCCATTGGAAACCCTGAAAATGGTATCACAAATCTCCCCCACATTGAAGACCACCTCTTCACTGAAGATTATCTCTCTTGCCGCTGGATGTTTCTGGGGAGTGGAAAGAGTGTTTCAAAAATATTTCAAAGGCAAAGGCTTGGTTGATATCAAGGTTGGATATGCCAACGGTCTGCTGAATTTCGAAAATGTGTCATATGAACAGGTATGCACTGGGAGAACCAACTTTGTGGAAGCAGTTCAGATTTCCTACGAGCCTGAAACGGTATCATTGAGTGAAATTTTGGATATCTTCTTCAGAATCCATGATCCTACCCAAACTAATCGTCAGGGGCCTGATGTGGGCACTCAGTACAGAAGTGCCGTACTTACTAATACTGAAGATGAGGTGAAAATCGTGGAAAACGCCAGAGAGAAGGCCCAGGTTGAATGGTACCCAAAAGACAAGATCGCCACAGTCATTGAACCAATCAAAATTTGGTGGGATGCTGAAGATTACCACCAGGACTACTTGAATAAGAATCCTGGTGGCTATGAATGTCCAACCCATTTTTTGAGAACCTCTCCAAAAATTTAAGGGGAAAGTGGCTACAAACTGAGAAGAAGGAAGCTTAAGGTGTAGAGATGACGTTAAGAAAGCAACATCTGTATTAAGGGCTGGAATAGATCAGCGGTAACCCCAGAGAGAGAGAGAGAGGAAGTGAGAGGGGGAGGGGGGGCGAGAGTAAAGAGATTGATTGACATCATCAGATGATGCAGTACGAATTAAAAGATTGATAAGATTTCACAATATGAATGAAACAAAGAGAAAATTGGCGCTCATAGCATAGGAGCCATAGTATTGTTCAGTATCTCGTCTCCTTTTTGGCGATGGGTAAATCAAATTTCATATATATAATAGACAAACTGAACGAAAAAGGCGTAGTGAAATTAAATAGGAAAGGAGAACAAACAGAACTGAGAGTAAGAGAGGAACACTAACATTAGATTACACTAAATTGTATTGTTTTTGTACATTACTCCTAGCTTTACTATTACTTGTCAACTATGTACTACCCCTATATCTGCAGATCATATCAGTCCCACAATTTTTTCAAATACCCCCCAACCTATTTCCTCCTCTCCACCTCTTTGTTCATCTCCCATGTCATTTTCTTCATCTCTTGAGTCTTTCCATCTCAACTGATAATAAACTTAATCTTTAAAGCGCGACTTTTCATTTCCAACTTACTTTTCACTAGAACTTACTCCACGCGTCATGTCTCTTTGGGTAGATAAATACCGTCCTAGACAGCTTGATCAGCTCTCGTATCATCCAGATATTACTCAGAAGCTCAAATCATTGGCCTCCACTGGAGATTTCCCTCATTTACTCGTTTACGGTCCAACCGGTGCCGGTAAAAAGACAAGAATATATGCCACTCTCTTCGAACTTTTCGGACCTCTGGTTGAAAAATTAAAGATCGACGTAAAATCATTCACAACTTCACTGAATCGGAAATTGGAGTTCAATGTATTATCCTCTCCTTATCATCTTGAGATTACCCCTTCAGATATGGGTAATAATGATCGGGTTGTAATTCAGGATTTACTCAAAGAAGTGGCTCTGACTGAACAAGTCGATTTTACCGCTGGTTCATCTTCTAATAAATCTCGTCATAGATTTAAAGTGGTAATAATTAATGAAGCAGATTCATTATCAAGAGATGCTCAGGCTGCCTTAAGAAGGACCATGGAAAAGTATTCCGCTAATATCAGACTTGTAATGATTTGCAACACTACTTCAAATATAATCCCCCCGATTAAATCGAGAACATTACTCGTAAGAATCCCTGCTCCTCTTCCGAATGAAATTCTGAATATCTTAACCACAATATCTCGAAAAGAATCGGTTAATTTTAATACCACCGACTCCCAAATCATCGACAATTCATTACAAACATTAGCCACTCAATGTGATCGTAATTTAAGGAAATCTCTTCTTTGTTTTGAAACTATTAGCATGCAAACAGCCACTATAGATGTTAATCTGTCCCAATATATTATTAAATTGGATTGGGAACAGATCATTGAAAAAATCGCCAAATTACTTGTCAATAAACGTACAGTTGCTAGTCTTGCTGAAGCTAGAACCAATTTTTATGAGTTATTATCTCATTGCATTCCCGCTAAGGTGATTTTAAAGAAATTACTTTTTGAATTGATCAAATTGGCCCCCAAATCTACCACTCAATTGGTAGCTAGTGCTGCAGTATTTGATGAAAGATTGTGTCTTGGACAAAAGAGTATCTTTCATTTGGAAGGATTTGCAGCAAGATCCATGGTTATTCTCGATTCTTAATGTATACTACAGTCATGATTCATAGAGCTTTATATTGTAGGGTAAATATTTATTGATGTAAAACGCAAATTGAAGTAAATGGAAGAGTTTGTTGAAGAAGTCGGCTTAATATAAAAACTCGAAAAGAAGTTAATCTAATATGAAAACTTGATAATACAAAAGCAATCTAGTAAACAAGTAAAGCTTTCTCTGTCTTCGTTAGTAAGATACCAATGTAATCATCGTAGGCTTCCAATCACTCTCAACTTTGAACTTTAGTGTCTTTGGCATCAGAAACTGCTGGATGGGGAGTTGAACTACCGGGAGTGAGTTCCTCATAGTTTGGTGGCGGTACATCATCATTAGTATTGTCTGTATATGGCACATATGCTACAGAACCCAGTTCCTGAAGTCCCAGGGTTTCATTTTTAGAGGTTTTAAGAACTGCTGGTCCCGATATGACCCCATTCCTATCAATGGTGGTGGTTCTAGTAGGAGCAGAAGCATCAGAAGAATCACTTGTATCGGGAGTTTGTTCAAGATTGATGTACCCTGAGCTAGTATCCTTCAAGAAAATGAGGTAAAGGGCAAACACAATCCCAAGGATGTGTCCAAATAACGTCAAAAGTACCGATATCAAGAAGTCTTTAGTCCTAATGGTGTAATTTGGACCCGACAATAAGAACACGGGCAAAGGGGGGAAAACAAACGCCATGATCACAAGTAGGACCACAGAGATTCTATTACGGCCAGTGGGTCCTTGGTTTTCCAAATCCGACATGGTTTAATTGTTGTTATTGTTAAAAATAATCTTAAAAGGTTAGACGGGGTTTACACTTGTTTAACGCCTTTATATATATAACTGAGGCAAAAGGGGGCGAAATGGCTGCAGCAGGGAAAGACGGCAAAAAAAAATGACGGGCTCTTTCGACAGCGAGAAAACCAGGCTATGCCAATTGAAACAGCGTAGTGATGGAGGGACAATACTAACATTAATAGTTACGATTATATTGATAAATGTGTATGAATGTGTCTGAATGTGTATAAATGTACATGTATTTATATGTACATATGTACATCCATGCAAATGTACAAATTTCACTTTTCCGTCTCTTTTACCAATACATTCAACCCTTCTCCTCTCCTTATTATCTCTCTTTACTATCTCTCTTCGATTTATTTCTCTTCTATCTCTCTTTACTATCTCTCTTCACTTTGTTTCTCTTCATTTTGTTTCTCTTCCATCTCTCTTAACTATCTCTCACTTTATCTCTCTTCCCTATTTCTCTTCACCTTTTCTCTTCTATCTCTTTATCTTATTCTCCTTACAACAGAACCTATCAATTAATTTGATTATCGCAAATTTGATCTAAATTTTGGTTATCTCTTTTATCGACCATCCAAAAAAATTCCACAATTTGTAGGATCATCATCTTTAAACTCTTCCCACTTCCCATTCCAATTGGTATCATGGACTACGTAAAGAAAGCTATATGGGGACCGGACCCTAAAGAACAGATGAGACAGATCAATCTGGTTCTCAGAAAGAATAAACGTGAATTGGATCGCTCCATGAACCAGCTTCAACCCCTCAAGAAGAAAACCGAATCACTTATCAAGAAATCGGCCAAGCAAAAGGATTACAAGTCAGCAAAACTATACGCCCGAGAGCTTATCAACATCAACAAACAGTACAACAAATTACATATGCTGAGAGCCCGGGTAGAACTGATAAACATGTCCATCAACGAACAATGGCAAATGAATAAATTGACTAAATCACTTCAAGTACTGACTGGAGTAATGAAAGATGTCAATCTGCTTATCAATTTAGGGGTAATGCTGGGAACAATGCAGGAGTTACAGAAAGAGCTCATGAAAGCTGGAATTATCAATGAAATGATGGACGATATGGTAGACTTGGAAATGGATGAAGAGGAAGAGGAGGAACTGCAAGCTGAAGTGGATAAAATCATTCAAAGTCTTACAGAAGATAAGTTCAGTAAGATCGAGACTTCTGTCCCCGCTACCCATATCAATGCACCCCACGAAGATGTCCCCGTCGAAGCGGAGGAAGAGGAAGAGGAAGATTTTGAAGCCTTGGACGAAATGAGAGAACGATTGAAGGCTTTACAAAATTGATATTATAGACAAGGTAAAAGTAAAGTGATGATTCGATAATTCAATCATCTCCAACAACAAGAATAGTCTTTGAGCTATTTTTGTTTCCCTGATCAGTCTACATCATCATACATAAAGTTATAAGCGTATTTTTTTTAAAAGCTAGGAGAAATTAGGTCAATGCATTATTGCAAGGATTAATGCAACAATAAGAGCTCCATTAAAGCAGGGCAACGTCTTGGTTCCTGGCAGTAAATATCCCGAATAAGAACTGTTCTTGAGTAAAGTTGAATTGTTTATTGCCAGTGAACTGTTTCGGTATGTAAATAATCTTGTGGTGGTGTTTTGTGGGATCTCTATAAGTTTAACGGTAGTGATTGGTATTGGTAATTTCATGGTAGAAACATTATCCAGGTCCAAATTTTGACCAGTGAAGAGACCATGTGAACTCTCTTGGGCTAGAGCGATAAGATTGTCGGTTTGAATGGAAGCTCTTTCATTTTGATCTGCTTCAAATGGCCAAAACCACCATCCGTCACAATCTTTTTCCTTTTCTTCTTCACAGTCATCTTCGTCGTAGTCTTTATTGAGGTCGAAAAAGAGTCCTGTTTCCACACGAACATCCTGTTTATCGACATTTGTAACATTTTGTGATGGGGAAATTGGTCGAGATGTGTTTTCTAAACTAAAGAATTCAACTAGATGTGGTTGAAGATCTCGTTGGAGCTCTGTACTCCATACAAAGGAACCCCCTAGATACAATAGCCAAATTAGTTTCATGTTGATAAGAAAGTTGGAAGGTACAAATCTGAAAGGTGAAATTGGCGACACAGAGAGGAGATGCATATTATAGATAAAGATTATAACAGTAATGCAAGCATAAAGTGTGATTGACTTTGTAGATGGAGTGGAGACAAATGGTTAGATAAGTTGACAATGTAAATGTCATGAAAGAGTGACTGTTCTATCATACAAGTGATACTGGTGTTAAAAGATTCGTTGTAATATATGGAAAGTGGTAAGAATGAATTTGCCGTGGTAATATTGAACGTTTCATACATTTTGATGAAAGGTCATATCATCTTGTCTCTCTCCTATCACTAGTTACGTGTTTACATTTCATGATCTTATATAATCAATTTTAACATAATATACATCACTCCCAGCATCCGTCACATCAAAAAAATAGTTTGACATCTTATGTTCACTTTGTACGGTCTGCCCGCTCCTCCAACAGTTTGGACCACAGATCCAATTCTTTCACCACCTGTTCAAGCTTCAATACCTGGTGATCCACTCGATCTATATCTTCGTTATACTTCTCAAGTGCACCTCTCTCGTCCTGCAAGACTTGGGCACTTTGTTCAAGCTCTTTTAGCGTCTGTTCTAGTTTAATATAGTTCAAAGATTGATTTGTATTCAAATTCTCGAGCAAATTCAAGTCCACTACCGACACATCAGTATCTGCCTCGACAATTTTGGAGACGAGATCAAGGGCATTGTGGATTATCCTTGGGGTGTCTTTCAGGTAAGACATGGAGACATATGCTGAAGTGTTCTCGTCTGCCTTGACTAACTGGAGCCTCTTAGAACGAGATATTCTCAGGATGAGTCACTCTGAGAACAAGGCACTAATTTTCGATTTGCTCCATTTGAGTGCGATAATTGAATGATTATAATCGACGGCTCTCTTATATATGAAAGAAATACCAAGGATTAGTCAAAATGAAAGAGATGTGTTGTACAAAAGAGAAGGATTTCGATAAATGGGATAAGATAGAGGTACTGGCAGTGATAAATGACTTCAATTTGCATTGCTTTTCTGTGTGTCGGTCAATAGTCTATCTCTTTGTCCCTCTAATCTCTCTATCTCTCTACTAACCCTCCACTATATCATTTTTCCATCTCTATCATCTTCCTATATCCTCTCCTACACCATATTATTAAATGATTCTATTTACATTAACGTCCACGGAACATCCTATACATGGGCTCTCTAGAGAGGGTGATATTTTCCCATTTCTTAGATGGGTTGATCTTCCTCTTTTCCTCCTGGTTCACCTTCTCTGGCTCCTCGATAAAATCAGTCAAAGACACCCGAATAGGTGTCTTTTTGTCAATAATCTCAAAGATACCTGGTAACTTAGCTGAGGCCTTTCTAAGGGTTTCCTTGGCCACAGTCTCGTGTACATTCCCGCCGATTTCAAACAAAACTTTACCCGTCGGCACACGGCAGGCCCAGTGATCAAATGCACCTTTACCTTTACCCATTCTAGTCTGATTACCCTTAACACAAACGGGGATGTTACATACAAATCTGGTGATGGTCCTTCCATTGAATGGTCTGACTTCTCGACGGATCACCTTGTCAGCGGCTTCCAACTGGGCTGCAGTCATCCGGATACCTTCCAGCTTCAATCTCAACCCATATGTTCCAAATTCCACTTTGTTTCCCTTGATAGAGCCTCCAATTCTAACTGGGACTCTACCTTTATGGGCCTTTCTAAACTTCTTGAATCGTGGTGCAAACTCATGCTTGTCTCTCTTGAAAAGAAGGCTCGATACGGATGCTACGGGGGATACAGCACCGGTTCTCACTCCAACAGTTCCAAAGCTCCCAAGGGAACTCCCTATCCTGGCCACGGAGAACATATTACGGAGCCCAATCATCGGGTACTTAGTGTCAACGAAGATGAAAAAGTAATTGAAAAATCGCAAAAAAAAGTTTATCACTGTAAAATGGCTATGAGAGAATCTCTAGAAGTGATGTGGGTTGAATAAGGCGAATTGAAAAGATCAGATGATACGGGAAGAATAGGAAAGGGTAGTGATGGCCTAAGTATATGTATGGGTATCTATATGTGTATACATTTGTATTATTTGTGTGTAAATTCCTATCACGTATGTTAAATTTGCGTTGTATGTGTGTACTGATTGCATAGTTTATGTAGTTGAACTGGTACAAAAGTTTACATAGTTCATAATTACATAGTTTTACTTAATAGACTGTAATCGATACCTTTCTGACACTGTTATGGTGGAGACTGATATTAGAGAGCAGATACAATCCTGGCTCTTCGTGAATTAATGAAGCCCTATACTCCTTACCCTCAATCTTACTCGAGAGATAACACCTTTTTATCTTTATATTAATCCTCTGTCTAAATCTCATACCTACTACTTTTGTTCCTTTTATTCCTCTTAATTCCTTCTTTACTGTTTTACTCTACCCATCTACTTCAACTTCTTCTTCATTCTTTCATTCTATATACATTAACGGATCTCCACTCCGAAAAACTTCACCAAATCTGTCTCTACCTTTTCATTGATCTCGTTGATCTCTTCGTTGGTCAAATTCCTGTCCATGGACTGATAATTGATTCTGTAACACTGACTCTTCTTTTTTGTCTTTGGGTGGACAAATTCGTCGATACAACTCACATTTTCAACCAAATCACCCCCGTAAGTCCTCACTATCTCCATAACATCATTGGTATGTAACCCAGACTCGTTGGGGAGCCAAAAGGCTACATCTCTCTTGATTCCAGGGTGCTTCGAGTAGGCCTTAAATGTATTAATACTTCCTCGGCTAAACTGATTGTGGAACCTTTCATCTTGAGTCCAAAAGAGTCTAATGTCTGGGATTCCAAATAACAACATGGCAATCCGATCGAGACCAATTCCAAATGCCCAACTGATTTCATTCTTCATATCACAATTTTCAAGTACTTGTCTTTGAACAATACCACATCCACAACATTCTAACCATTCACCTTTCCACCAGACCTCGATTTCCCACGATGGTGACGTCCATGGGAAATATGCTTCCACCCAGCGAACCTTCAATGGCTCGTTGAGATACGGTTCGGTAGAACCAGCCAAACGGGCACTTTCTTTTGCCTTGTCAAATACTATACTAACCAAATACTCGATTGTCTTTTTAAGATGAACTTGTACAAGCTCACATTGAATGTCAGTCATATATGGTTGCTTTGGATTTTCTTCATTGAATGGCTTGGTACGGAAGGGATCTTCTACAATGATGTCTGATTTGGGGATAAGATCAATGGCTTGCTGGATTTCCTTCTCCACCTTGTCTGATACAGTCCAATGTCTAGCACCTTCCATCTGGAAAAAAGCAGGATAATGGGTCCTATCAATTTCATCTTTTCTATATACATCAGCAGAAATGAAATACCCAGGAGTTTCCGTCTCTTTAAAGCAATGAGGCTCATGGGCAGAAGTATGAGTTCTTAAAAGGTTGTCCTTATTTAAATAATAAGTATCTGATTTCGATCTACCTGGATGATCTTCTGGGAAGCCTAAGGCGTCAAAGTTTTCATATTTGGTAACACCAGGGAGAAAATCGTTGTAGAAAGTATATCCCATACCCTTGAAGTTCTCCTGGATCAAGTCGTTAAGAATTCCGATCGGATGATTATGATTCTTATGGTGTGGGGCACTTCTATTGGCCAAATTAAGGATGAAGGGGGGGATATTTGTCCATTCATCGGTCTTGAATTTGGTTCCTTGAAGCTCAAGAGTCTCTGGATACTTGGCTTTGGAATGTACAAGGCGTACTAATCCAGCGGACTGTCTTAAGAGTCTTCTACTCAAGTTTAGCACCGTCATTGGGAAGTTGAAAAATTCTTGATGCTCAATTTTGAGAATATCAACTGGAATGGCCAAAATTGGTTTCTTTAAACAAGATTGGGCCAAGCGACAATGTAGTGGAGTTAAAAAATAAGTAGGGTAGGGAGACAGGGAAGAAGGTCACGGTAGGCAAAATGTTAGGAAGTTTGAAAGAGCACTGGCCAATGGGAGTTTTCTTTGATGATTTGCGTTTCTTTTCTGCAAATCACACCATTGATATATCATTCACCTACATGTATTTGAACCTTAGTCGTCTATTTCTATCGCCAAGTCGTGTCATGCTATTTGAATCACCTCCTTTCTTTCCTCTATCCTATTTTCCTTCCTCTTCCCTCCTTTCCTTCCTATACTCCATCCTCCTTTCCTTTCTCTTTCTCCGTCTCACCCCCTTATCTCACCATGTCTCCTGGATATATCTATCTTTCCTTTCCATTTCCTCCAAATACTCATTAGCTTCTTCTTTGCTCAACTCTTTCGATAAAATCTCTACAATAGTCACCCTGACTTCTCTAGGCATTCTACCACTTGAACCACACACAAAAATGGTTGCTTCTTGATCGAGAATAAGCTTCCTGATTAACTCCCTTTCAGCAAAGAGCCTATCTTGCACATATTTATATTTAGAGTCTTCATCTCTGGAGAAGCAGGGGAAATAGTGTAATTGACCCCCTTGTTCCAAATCTAGCCATTTCTCATCAAATAAACAATCTTTGCTTCTGTATCTACACCCATAAAAGAGATACAAATCTTGTTTCCCTGCCTTTTCTTCTATAAGTGATTTCATTGGTGCTACACCAGTACCAGGAGAGATCATGAT
Organism: Kurtzmaniella quercitrusa; assembly: GCA_030570095.1. Classification (NCBI taxonomy): domain Eukaryota; kingdom Fungi; phylum Ascomycota; class Pichiomycetes; order Serinales; family Debaryomycetaceae; genus Kurtzmaniella; species Kurtzmaniella quercitrusa. The sequence goes on along the minus strand of JAJLUZ010000016.1, from coordinate 298,763 downwards.
CACGGGTTCCAGCGAAAATTCTAATCCAGAGGAATGGGTAGAGAACGAAATAAGAGATCCAGGTTTCTGAAGTTTGAGCCATTTAGTACATAAGCCTTTCCTTATTCTCTTCAAAATGGTTTTGTATTCTACAATAGCTACCACTATTTCCACTCGATGAAGGTCTGGCTTCAGAGCGATCAGGAAAAGCCGAGCATGGATTTTTGGAAAAAGATCGAAAACATACGAAATGGGGATCTTTACATTACCCTGAAATTCCAATATGGTTTCCAAGATCAGTCTTCTTGGTCTATTGGCATAGTTATAGAGCTCGTCAGGATCTTCAAACCCGCTAAACTCTTTAAGTTTTTCTTGTTCACGTTCTCCATCTTCAGTTGAAGAATCACAAAAATGCCATAAAATACTGAAAAATGATCTTCTTGGTATGGACATAATATCTAAATGGTATTTGAATAATTGCCAAAGAGTCAAATTAGGTAATAGACCCCCTTGGATATGGAAATCACCCGTGATATGTATAGGTTTATGGGCAAAAGGGGCCCAATGTGGTTGAGCCTCGAATAAAAGGTCTACAGTGGCATCGTCATTCCATGGATACAAAGCCACTGTATCACCTACTTTATAAGAAATGAAATTTTCTGATTCTATGATTACATGTCTGACATCCTGGAAATGAGTTGAATCAGTGATTCGTTCATTTGCAATGATCTTCCCACTACTGAGAGCAGTGCGACCAGCGATCAAATGTTTATCGTCAAAGGTCAAGACGTCAGCACTAGTTTCTTCCACTGTAAGCTTATTTTCTGGATTTAATAAGGCATGATCATCCAACTGAATAAAGGGGAAATCTTTCTCTAAAGCCTTTAAAACCAGAGATTCCCATTCTGTATAGAAGGCATCAACTCCCTCTGGAGCCATTTCATCAGATTCACATCGCGGCAGAAATTCCAAACACCCCAATTGAAGTAAACGATTATGGATCTTTCTGATGGCATGATTGAATTTGGGATACAGAGAATCTCCTACCCCAAAGGAGGTCAACTTAATATGATTAAGCAAGTCCAGAGGGAGCTTTTTCTTTCTAATGAAGTTCATAAAATTCTGGGCATTTCTTGGGAGTTGGCCCTGTCCGGTGGTGGAGCACACTATAATAAGATGAGTAGTCTCGGTGACTAGTTTCTTTAATGGATACTGATCTAACGGAGCCAAAGTGGATTTAAGTTGGCAATATTTGAGTCGACGAGATAAAAGCGCGGCATAGTCCTGAGCGTTCCCAGTTTCTGACCCATACAACACCGTTATCATTGTAATATTATGTTGCCTGGCGGAGTGTCAAAAGTGGATTACTGATCGTCAATTGTAAATCTTTCGATTATCAAATCCATCTAATGGGATGAGCGAAACCGGCGATGGAAAACGATAAAGAGAAAAATGATAAAGGAAAAAATCTTTAACAAACTACAATTCCAAATTTGTTTAGCAAATTCCTTACTGCTAATTTCTCCAGCGATTCGTTCATTACTTTCTTTAGCTTGAAATACGGAAGAAATTTTCTTCTCAGATAACGGTTATCTTCTCTATTCTTTCCTTTTTATCCTTCATCTGTACTATATTTCATCTTCCATTCTCTCTAGCTCTCCTAACTCACTCTCACTCTTCCACTCTCACTCTTCCACTCTCACTCTTCCACTCTCACCTGTTCAACTTCCATATAATCTCTCACTACCTTGAATTTTCCTGCACACAGAAGAAAGCCTCCTACCAGTCTTAATACGTTTTGTTTTTTCCACATTTAATACCCAAACATGGCCAAAAGGAAGGCTGCATCCGGCGCTGGAGCCGGCAAAAAGGCCCAAAAAGTGATACCAAAAGTAGTGGATTACACCACATTCTATCCTCTTGTAATGGATGAAGTGTTCAAGCTCGTTGACGATGAAGATGACCGTGAATTGGCTGCCCCCTTTGTCAAACTCCCCTCCAAAAAACTTTACCCTGACTATTATACAATCGTCAAATCTCCAATCACTATTGGAGAGATTCAAAAGCGAGCAATGAAAAATCATTATCCGAGTGACTCATTGGATGAATTTATTGGTGATTTCCAACAATTATATGACAATGCTGCCTTATATAACGATCCTGATCTGTGGTTGGTAGGAGACGCGCTTGAAATCTTGAATTATATCAAAGAAGAAGCAGAAAAATGGGATAATGGTGAAGGTTTATCACAACCAAATGTAGAGGAAAATCCTCTGGATGATCCTGAAGATGATCAAGAATACATGGCCGATATTGAATCCACTGAAACATTGTCAAATCAAACTCTTTCTAAAGTCTGTGAATCAGTAATATTAGCACTAATAAAACATGAATTTCCTGGTGAAGGAATCATATCAGCACCTTTCCTTGAAATCGTTGATCGAAAGGAATTCCCGGACTATTTCCAAGTCATTTCCGATCCAATGTCTTTCAATAAGATTTTGAAAAACCTTCGTAGAAAGACATTCTTCCTGGCTAAAAAGGGGATTAAGGATAATCTTGAATACTTCCATCGTCAAACATCACTTATATGGAAAAATGCTCAAAGTTACAATGATCCACTGTCATTGATTTATCAGGATTCCGCAAAACTTCTGAAGTATTTTGAAGAGATTTATGAAAAAATTAGGGAAAGACTTCCTGAAAGATATAAAACTACTGGTCCTAAATTGAAACTTAAATTGGGTCGTCCAAGAAAGTTCCCATTGGATGATGACTTGGTCATTACTGGCTCTCCAACCCCAGGAATCAAAAGTGAAGATCATGATGAAGAAGGTGCTGGTGAAGGTGATGATGGATCGGAAGATGACGACTCTCAAGATGAAATTATCAATTCAAAAGATGTCCCAGTACTTGAAAATGAGTACAGTGCATTTGGAAAGACCTCTAATATTCCTGATTCCAGTGATAACAGCTTTATTCGACTGCTTTCTTTCTGTCTGAATGCTGACTTTTCTTCTTCCTCTTTCTTGCAAAAGTTGGAACCAAGGTATCGACCTTTGGGGAGTTTATTACCAAGCCAACAATTGAAGCATGCTCTTTTTCCCGCAGGAAATGTATCACAGCCTTCCACCTCTTACGAATATCATTTCTTATCTTCTGGATATGAATCGTCGCTGTATTCATTAACGTTACCTCCAAATTCACTGCTGCAGGCATTATTTAGGGTATCCTTACACAAGGTCTTCTACGAGCTTAAGAAAAGTGATGTATTTAACCAGGGAGTAGTTACTCTGGATGAAGAATTTCTGTGTAATTTAACGGTTAATGAAGAACCTGTAATAGGTGGTGGGCATATTTATGATGATATATCATCAACAGAAGCCAATTCAGATAAAATCAATTCTTTGAACTTCCAATACGATATCAAATTGGGTAAGGGGCTTAATATTGTAACTTTCGAAATAAAAGTGGCCCCGAGTTTGAGTAAAAAGTTGGGTAACGTTCATGAAGATGATGAAGGAGAAGGCACTGGAAGACACACTAGAAATCAACTCCAGCAGTTCAAAATGTCATGGGATGTACAAAAAGTAAATTTCTCGGTGATCGTGAACTAGAGGGGTCGGTAAATGTACCATAGTATAGAGTAGTGTAAACTAAATAACGAATTAATTGTAGCTATCAATCCATGTGTTTATTGGTATATCTATTGGTATATCTAGACATTCATTTGTATATCTATTTGTATATCTATTTGTATATCCATTAGTATATCTAGACATCCATTTGTACATCTATTTCTATTTCTATTTGTATATCTATTTACCAATGCAAAAAGAAGAGAATACCACCCCTAAGATTTCTTCAACCCCAATGGCTTCTCCAGTGATTTTCCCGATACCATCCACTGCCAGACGAAGACTCTCGGTGGCTAGAACAACATCATCCTGGTCCTTCCAATTTTGAAATTGTTCAAATGAATATAACACGTCGTGTTTCAAAAGATCTTGAATTCTGGTGGAAACTACTATAGGGTTTGTAGTTTCCGTAGATGAAACCTCTTTGAATCTATTGGTGAGGGTTTCCATGAGTTCAGATATTCTATGACCTTCTTTACAAGACACTACCGTTATAGCACTAGTTGAAACATCTAACTTAGAAGCAAATTCTTGTAAAATTTGCGGTGCTGGTTCTTGTAAGTCACATTTATTAAGTACCACATCAATTCGTTTCTGTTGGGATTGCAAAACTTTCAAATGGTCCAAAAGAATTGGATCAATTTCATTCGGTCCTTGTTCTAAAGAGAGAACAACCACAACCAAATCTACGCCAAGAGATTTCAGTTTAGCTCTATTCATTCCTTCAAGTTCAATAGATTCGGCCAATGCATCCTTTCTAATTCCAGCCGTGTCACTGACTACGATTTTGTATCCATTTATATCTAAAGGCACGTCTATGATATCTCTTGTGGTTCCAGCTATGTTGCTTACTATGGCCATATTTTGGTTGGCTAACTGGTTAAGTAATGATGATTTCCCAGCATTGGGAGGTCCTAGAAGTAACAACTTAATTCCTCTTAGTAAAACCTCTGATCTTTGTACTTTGTGGAGGTATTTTTCAATGTCTGCTGTAAGGATTTTGATGTTCTCCGTGACTGAATCAAAGAGATGAGCGACCTCATCAAGGTCATGATCTTCACCGAAATCTATCACTGTGGTAAGAAGGGCAACATTGTGGACAATTTCATCCCTCCATTTGTTAAATATATGCTTTGTATCTCCTTTCATAGAAGCTAATGCTGATATTCTTTGAGTTTCTGTCTCTGCATCGATCATCTCTCGTACTCCTTCTAAAGTAGTAAGGTCAGCTCTACCATTCAAAAATGCTCGCTTCAGGAACTCTCCTTGTTCAGCGTATCTTATAATTATTCCATTTTCTGGCTTATGTAACAGTTCGATACTTTTAAGTACTGATTGTGATATAGCCGTACCTCCATGAAGATGAAATTCAAGAATATCTTCTCCAGTGTAGGTATGAGGGCCCTTAAAATATATCACCAAGGCCTCATCTAGTAACAAAGAAGATTGTTGAGGACTTATGAGTCTTCTTACACTTGCAACACGATGACGAGGTAATTTCAGTTGTTCTTGAGTAAGGCGATGGTAAATATAAGGTACCTGTGAGCCAGAAATTCTAACCACACCTATTGCTGAACGGCCTAGTTTGGTTGAAAGGGCATATATTGTGGGTGATGCATCTGCTACCGTATGTAGCAGACGAAACAACTTGTCCCTGAGCATCATAATTGGAACTTTGACCTTTTTAATTGATGATGATGTTGAATATGATGATGAACAGTCTCAAAGAATGCAGACTAAATTTTCCAACTGGGTCTCACAATTTGATCCCCACAAAAATGCATCCAAGGGGGCCAAACTTGTCACAAACGATCCGACTTTCAACTAGAATTGGTGGAAGTATATATGCTAAGCGGCCATTTCTGGTTTCATTGACAAAATTCCATGAAAACCCTCTTGGACTACCAAAAAAAAGCACCAATGCCCAGGCTATGGCTCGAGGACTTCCTATCAAGCAAAGGATCCCCGGAGTCGGAAAAGTTATCCTTATATCTTCAGCCAAAGGAGGAGTGGGCAAATCCACAGTTGCAGTCAATGTAGCTAGCTCTTTACGCAAATTGGGTAAGCAAGTAGGACTTTTAGATGCAGATATTTTTGGTCCATCAGTACCCCGATTGTTATCCCTCAGTGGAGAGCCAAGAATATCAAACGAAGGAAAGTTATATCCTCTTTCAAACTATGGAATTCAGAGTATGTCAATGGGATACATGATTCCTCCGGAAAATGCCGTAGTTTGGAGAGGTTTGATGGTTATGAAGGCGTTGCAACAGCTTTTATTCGAAGTCCAATGGGATAAATTGGACTATTTGGTCATCGATATGCCACCGGGAACAGGAGATACCCAATTGACAATCAGTCAACAGATCAAAGTTGATGGTGCAATTATTGTGAGCACCCCACAAGATATAGCTCTTATAGATGCCGTTAAAGGGATTACAATGTTCAACAAGGTCAATATTCCTATTTTGGGAATGGTTCAGAATATGAGTTACTATGTATGTCCTAATTGTAACCATCAACTGCACATTTTTGGCTCAGAAGGGGCTAAAAGAGAAGCAGATAATCATAACTTGGAATTGTTGGGATCAGTACCCCTCCAAGAAGATATATGTATCCAATCAGATAAGGGAAAGCCAGTTGTCGTTTCTGATCCAGATTCTGCTATAGCTAAGCCGTATATCGACATTGCAAAGAGAATATTGGCCAAATTGGAATCGTAAACAATTCCTACTACCCATAGTAGAGTATAGTTATGTATACACATAAAATGGTTGATAGCTACATAGTTTTATATCCTAGTACATGTACATATATAAGGAAAAGCATTTTGTGTTTGTAAACATTTATATGAATCAATGGGATTAATTTGTAGATAGCATTTCCATTACCTATGCAAATTTACAAAGCAATAGTGTTTATCAGTTTCATTGTCCGGTTCGTGGTATCTGACAATCTCACAGAGATTGTTGATCTTAATCAAGGTAAATTATTGAACCCAAAATTGCTGCAAGATCTAGTTGCAAACGAAAGTACCACGAAAAAAGACCCCAATGATCCCCCCGTTGTATATGCTGACACTTCAGTTGCATTGAATGCCTCAATTTCTTCTCTAAAGAGTATTTCTGAAACCACCTCAAAGCATGATATTATTACATTGGTCACTTCCGTGACGATTACTATCATTGAAAAGGCTAAACCCACTCATAGTTCGAAAAGACACGGACAGAAGTCGGGATCATCAGGGAAGAATATTCTTAATAATGCACCCCCACCTAATGTGATAGCTATCTCGCCACAATTTATAAATCATGGGGTTGCTGAAGATCATTCAATACCAGCTGCTGTATATGCCAAACCACGAGTTAGTTGGGATCAGATCAAACAAGAGTCTGAACCAGAGAAAAACACCATATTGGAACAAGATGGATATGTTTACGAGTATATTTACGAAGATGAAGATCCAGAGATAGACAAAGGTAAAGATTCAGAGAAAGACAGAAGTGAAGATCCACAAAAATACGGAAGTGAAGATTCAGAAAGAGACGGAGTTAAAGATCTAAAGAAAGAAATAGGTGAAGATCTAAAGCATGAGATAGGCGACGATCTAACAAGCGAACGAGTTCAAGATCAGCTTAATGACATCGATGCATCCATGATTAAGATTCAAGATCTTGGAAATTCCAACTATAGCACGATAAGTACCAATATCCATAGCGAGAAGGTTGTGAAGAAACAAAAAACTACCAAAATAAGTCTGGCGGATGGTTCAAGTACAAGCACCAAAATGGTATCTTCCGTCTCCCCCATTCTAACCTCCTTTACCTCCCCTTCCTCCACCTCCCTCTCCCCGTACTTCAATACTTCCTCCAGAACCGTTTACAATGCCACAACTGATCGCAACAGTTCCAGAATTTTTCCATTTTCCAAAGTCAGCCTTCATCGACATCCTTCTTCTTCACGAACAGGCGAAAGCTTACAACACCTGGCAGACGACTCCAAAATAAAATCTCTTCTCCACTGGTTTCATATCTCAAGTGCCAGCAGTAGATACTCAATCAGGATACACATATTCCTGATGTCACTTGCAGCACTAATTCTATTTCTATAACATGCCCGTGTTTGCCGGCTAGTCCGTGCTGCTATTGGGACAACATCCGTACACCAGCATCGCCGCCATCGAAGCGCACAAAATCACATGACAAACAAACAATCCATCAGTTTTTGATCTACTGCTTGATAGATATGTCTAATAATACCACTCCTAGGCTTCGTAAGAATGCCGATAATGTATCAGTAGATACGTTGGATCACTTGAAACGCACTATACTTGATTATGACCCCAACGGAACTTACATCGAGGAAAACGACTCCTCCTTCATCGAAATCTCTTCTGACCCATCCAGTGATGATGATGAGGTTCTGCAAGAGAATCCGTCTGATTTTTCTGAACTCTCTGACTCAGAAACTATTGGCACTCAAAGCAAGCTGATCGACTCCCACACAATTGCTGGATCAAGCCAGAAAGATTCTTCTGCAACTAGTAAGGAAAATGAGATAATCAAGGCTAAACAAGGGTTTAAAAAGGTAAAAGCCTTTATTGTTAAGCATGAAATCATCCGAAAAGCATTACATCTGTCAATAGGAGTGTTCACCTTATGGCTTTATACTCTTGGGTTCCATCATACTCAAATTATCTTGCCCATGGTGACTCTTTTCTTAATCATTTTCACCAACGACTTTATCCGTTTAAGAAATCCAGAATTAAATGCTAAGATTTGTAAAACTTGGTGGTTTCTCTTTAGAGAAACGGAAAGATATCTGTATAATGGAACTCTTTACTTTCTTGCTGGTCTTATAATTGCATTTAGCTTAGCTCCCAAAGATATTTCTATCATGAGTGTCCTTCTTTTAAGTTGGTCTGACACAGCAGCCCTGACTATAGGTAGGGCATATGGTAAATATACCCCTAAGATCACTGCTGGGAAGCTGGTTGCCGGTTCCTTAGCCAGTTTTGTTACTGGAGTTTTTGCATGCTATGTCTTGTACGGGTATTTCATTCCCAAATATCTGCATTTGAATGCTAAGGAAGACATTTTATGGACTGAATCCCTGAGTAAGATTAGTCTTCCTGTTTATGCTTTACTTCTGGGAATTATTGCCAGTGTGTCTGAATTTATCGATTTGGGTGGTCTTGACGATAATTTTACCATTCCTGTTTTGAGTATGGGGTTTTTGTATGGGGTCGTCAAATTATTTCAACTGTGAATGAAGCCCTGAATGAACGCCCTATTATTTAAGCCCTGATTGCGGAGTTCGAAATTAAGGGGAATTTCTAAGGAACGTATCAAATCGATGGGGCATTTACGCTTATTTCAACTTTGAAGTTCTGCTTTTATAAGTCATGCAGGTTTTTCAAAAAGCATTTCTCCTCGAGATGCGTTTCTGTTAGTCTTTTGACTGCCCAATCAAGGAATTCAGCGCATGCTTATGTTGTTGAGGTTACGCTTTCGTTGACTTTATTTATTTTTTTTTATCCGAAGGGCTTCAGTATTGAAAGTTACAAGAAATGGTTCAGGTTTCTTTGATGATTCAGCACTATTTGGCTCACTTAAGAGTTGTTTTTTAGTAGATGGGCCTAGTATATATTAATGGTTAGATATTGATTGGGTTGGAGTAGTATGTACATTTAATTTAAACTTCCATGATCCGGTATCTCGGTAAATGATAATTTTATAATCTACGAGCATCATGCGGGGAGAGTAGATAAAATGTTATGTACACTGTCTCGAGTAAATTTTTCTTGGAAAGGGTGGAGATGGGAAAAAAAGAGCCCTTTATAAATGAATAGACACGTCCATAATCAAATCAAGATAATTAAGACATTCATCTTCAATCATAGTGGCTATAGATTCAATATTCTGCTTCTATCTCATCATGATAACTCTGACTGTTTCACAACCAGCCCCAAGGTTTAGAAACGCAGCCAGGGCTAAACAACAAAATGCTAAACTAACCGTTCAATCATTAAACGAAGAACTCCCAACCAAAGTAGTCCCGATTAAAGTTTCAAGTATTTCGGAGTTCGCCGCTAAATATGAACTTTCAAGAAAATTCTTTCATTCTATGACTGGATTATTCACCATTTGGTTATACGTCAATGGGTTTAGTGCCTCTGATATGGTGCCAGCGTTGATCGTTATGGCATCACTTTGCTTCATTCAAGATCAGCTCCGATTTCGCAGTCAAGCTTTTAACGAAAAGTTTATTAAAATGTACGGATTTATGATGAGAGATTCAGAGAAGAACAAATATAATGGCATCTTGTTTTTCCTTCTTGGTATACTTATAACATCGTCTATGCTTCCAAAAGATATCTGTATCTTGTGTAACTTACTTCTTAGTTGGGGTGACACCTCTGCTCTGTTTTTTGGAAGATTATGGGGGAAGTATACTTGGAAAGTTCGTGAAAATAAATCCCTTGCCGGGTGCGCGGCCGCTTTTACAACCGGAGTTATTTCATGTCTTTTATTCTATAAAGTACTTTATCCTCGTTATCATGAAAAAGTTGACGGACCAAACGATATATTCTACGACCTTGATGACTCCAAGTTGAGCTTCCCATGGTATTGTCTTGCATGCGGTTTTGTGGCTGCAATTTCCGAACTGGTAAGTATTTTCGATTTGGATGATAACTTTACCATCCCAGTTATCAGTGGAGCATGTTTGTATCCTTTGGTTTCATTTTTTAAATAATGTAGATACCATTACAAATACCTTACCAACTATTTAAAATATATCCATTCATACGAAACATACATATATAGATATCTGTATTTATATATATACATATATGTATATATATGTATATTATGATGCCTTAAGTTAAGTCATCCCGTCCCTAATTTCCCTATATTCATCCCAGTTTAAGTGAGCTTTCTTACCTTCATAAGTCTCTAATTCTAACCATCCTTGTTTAATTCCTTGGTTATAAAATTCCACTGTTTGCAGTTTGGAAATACCTTCAAAATCAGCCTTGTGTAATAATGATTCTAAGGTCTCTATTTGATCCCAACCTTGTTCTTCTGCTACAAATGGTAAATATGTACCCGAATAACTGATCCCATCGTAGTAGATACTAACTTTTAATCCATGTTCTCCAATAACCCAATTTTTACAATCAGAAAGTTTTACGAAATTGTCCAAAAGGGTCACATCTACATCAAGTAGCAGATTTAGTTCCTTTTGGGATATTTTGGCGAATCTTGAGTCATGGAATGCAGCATTAATTGCAAATCTTTTGGTTCCTTGCTCGATCTCAAGTGGCAGAAAAGTGCCTATGCAACCCCTTAAATGATTATTTCGATTCCAAGTGACAAATAAAGGAGCTTTAGATGGTAATTTTGATGGGAGTTTTTGGCTATACTCTTTCAAGGTGAAAACTTCTTCTTGAGGGTTTAAGCTGGTGTACAAGGCGTCAAAAGCGACGCAACAAAGCGACTTACTCATTGGATCGCTAATAAATGATTAAAGTGCTCTTATTATTAATTGATGAGATTGTTCCAAATTAGTGCAGGAAGGTTCCGTGAGTAAGGTAAGAGAATATCGCAAATCCTACGAAATAGCTTCACGAACAATTTTGTGAATATGATTGTATATATATCTATCTATATGGACGTAGATGTATCTAAATAATGTAACAAGTTACGATCAAATCAACGTTTATCATTCTTTCAGGAAACGATATATCCGGTTTTCTATGGTCAATTTCTTCATTGATGGTTTGTTCAACCGTTTAATTATATCCTCTAAATTAACCGGGATATTCTTTATCATACAATAAGATACATTCAATCCTTCTAATAATGGTGGCAAGAAAGCTCGAAGCTGGCACAAATCTTGAAAGAAACCTGGCAAATAATTGCCTTCTAAATTCAAGTATTGGAGTCTAGGGAGTTTTAATGGATGAAGTTGAGTGATAAGATTCCTGGAAAGGTCCAACACTTCAAGATTGGGAAATTGGCTAAGTTGTTCCATATTTTTAACTAGATTGCATGATAAATCGATTCTAGTTAATTCAGGAAATTTAGCTGTGGTGGTAATTTTCAAGATTTTGTTATTACTGGCATTCAAAACTTGTAAACTTTTGGGGAATGTAGAGTTCAAACTTAACTCTGTAATGTCATTATTGGATAAATTCAAACTGACAAGCTGTTCTGGTAATCTTACATTTCTGAATGATTCAGTATCGATATTGTTGTATGCCAAATCAAGAAATCTTAATTTGCTGCAAACTATGCAGTTTGGGAGATTAAGTAAATGTTGAACTTTCGAACCTGAAAGAAGATTCAACTTTAAATTTTCCACTTCAATACTATATTGTGAAGAATGCTCTACTTTAGGGAGGTGCAGTGAATCATTAATATTGGTGTTATCCAAACTAATCCCCATTAAATTGCTATGAGCTATAGTCAAATATTTAATTTTTACGATACTTCGGAACAATGATGCAAACGAGTTGAATTCCTCTATTTGCAAATCTTCCTGGTTGATGAATTTAAACCTCAAACTAAAATCTGTCTCTATAGTCTGAAAATATTCCTTATAATATAAAAGAATCATACTGGGTTCATGGGATTTATGAGCAACTCGATCAAATTCAAAATTGAGTGGTATCATGATGGAGATTTGCTTTGGACGGATAAATAAACGGTTTTTCACCAAATACTCCAATTCGTTTAAGGGTAGAGTTACATGTTTGGCTATATTTTCACCCACAGAGACTCTTTCTCCGTGATATTTTGATAAAAGGGCCAATCTTTGTAAATAAGTGAAGGGCTCATCGCTATTATATTCCTCCTTACTGTTATCTTTATCGCGAAGAAGCTTATCTATTTGGAAAAGGTGTTGTAATTCTAAGGCTGGAATTCGTGAAAACACTTCAGTTACTAGCTCAGGAGGGATATCATTAACAATGTGTAAAGGTTCCATTTTTAACTAAGATCAACAGTTGTAGTAATGGTAAATATTTATCTAGATTGAAGCCACCTTTGTGGTTGTGGATTGCTCTCCCGGCACATGAATATGATTAAGCAGCTATGCTTGAAAAAAAAATATAATTTTCGGATACAAGGGAACTTTTTTTTTGGAAATTCTTTCTGATATCAATCAGCTACCCAACGATAACGATTCCACATGGGGGTTTGCTTATCCTGTTTAAGAGGCGATGGGGATGATGATGAGTTTAATGAGAGAACATCGCTTTTACACAGCAATCAGTTCCTGGATGAAAATCTCCAAGAAGAAATGTTGAAACAACAGCAAAGACATGCCGAACTTAATGCTATCGTCAACGACTTGTCGGAAAACTTGATTGATGTAACAACGTTTTTCCAGAATATCACCAACACTCCAGAAGATATCAAAAGTAAGAAAAGTAGAATATTAGATGAGGTTGCCCAATTAGGAGAAGATGTGAAGTCCAATAGCAAGATAGTTTTGTCTGGTCCATTATTTTTGGAATTGGCTTAAGTTAAAAGAGAGCTGGCTTTCACTTACAAAAGGATAGAATAAGAAAGGGTTTGAAATTCCAACACGAAAAGGATAGAATAATTGTAAAAAATTTACATATAAACGATCACCAGAAAAATATACGTCTAGGGAAAGGAATGGTCATGTAGTAGATGGAGAACATAGATGGATAAATTGAATACAATCGTAGTGAAGTGGAAGAACTCCTACACAATAAATTTATATTGTCATTGATTTTTACTTGATTATTTTATTGGCGGCTCTATTACACTACGACATTAATCGAGACTATTGTTATTAGTCTAATTGAATCTTATTGTTGACTTCTCCTTCTTTATCCAGACCTTAGTCATTCAACATCCGTCTGCTCTTAATTCAATATTTCTATTTACTCTACATCTTCTACACTTTGATTCAAATAAATATTCCAATTCGTCATTCATTAAATAGTAGATATCAAACCCACCTAGTCCTTCAATAATCTCTTTAAAGCATCGTTCTTATTTTTAATCAAAAGAAGTTCTTCGGTGAGCTTGACCAAGGCAGTATGTTTAGAGATATTGGGTAAACCATTCTTCAATTTGTGCTTTCTTCTCACGGTTTTGTCCAGATTTATTCTAGCATATTCATCAACGTCGACAATTAAACGAAGACATCTCTCGTACGCTAATTTACATAATTGTCTTCTTTTTTGTTCAGAATGCAGGTGGTTCAATCTCTTTTGTTCGAAGGAAAGAAGTTGCTTTGAAGACAGCCGCCTTTTGTTTTGAATATCTTGCTGGTCATCCTCAAATGGTCTCTTCGGCGTATTTCTTTCACCAGGAGTAGGTAATTGTTGCTGCTGCTGATTAGCGATTTTGCCATCGTAAGGTGGATAGTGGGAGAAGACATCAGATAAATCCGTGTCATGAATGCTTTTGAAAGTTTCCTTTTTTGGTTGCTTTTGAGGGGTTGCTGGAGAAACGCCATAGAACCGATCGAGTGGCAGAAGAGACTCCAGTCTAACTGACGCTAAACTTGAAGACGAAGACATCTGGTATGTGTAAGCATGCTCATCGAGTTGCTGTTGCTGCTGACGGGATTCTTCAGCCTTCACTTGAGCCTTGCTTGCACCAGGATTAGCCAAGTTGTCCAAAAATCTTTCCAAAGCATCGCTTTCAGTGGAAGAGAAGAAATGGTCAAATTCATCAACAGCTCTGTCGTTGATAGCCTTAGTTGGTTGAACTTGTTGGTTTACATTAGCAGCATCTTGCTCCAAGTTGTTTGGAGATTTATCCTTAGTAAGGTTCATGAAGGCGTCGTCCAAAATGTCTTGCTTGAACTGATAGCCTTGGTTTCCGGGAAAAGAATTGAAAACAGGAGCAAAAGAATCATATTGATTGTTCAACATTTGTACTCTTTTCAACAGCTCAACGGCATTGATTGCTTGTTTTTGTTGAAGGCTAGTGTAGGCCAGGTAAGCTTGTTCAAAATCCATATTGCTAGTAACTATATCAAGTGAAAATTCAAGGGGATTATCGATAAAAGAATCAACTTGATCGACTTGTGGGAATGCTTCAACGTTGTTATTATTTGAAGCCTCGTTGGAAATTGTTGGAGTTTCTTGTGTATTGTCGTTGACAATTTTATCAATACTAGGTTCAGCCAGTGAACTTTCTACTTCCTCCTCCATTGGAGTAGGAATTAATTTGTATAAATACTTGAAGCTTACCTTAGTTGGTGAAAAGAACTAGCTTTCAGGTTGTATACAGGATATGCAAGAATAGGAGATATGTAAAAAAATATCTGTCAGTTTTGCTGGATGGAAGCTCAAATTCTATGTTAGATTCGTTTTATCAAAAACTTTATAATCATTTTTTACCTAAAATAGAGAATGTCCATGTAAGTATCGGACATTAACTCCTCCAGGTACATGGTTTTACATGTATGCAAGCTTATTTAAAATTCCCCCTCATTTCATTAGCTCTTTTCCACCGAGGTCTGACTCCACTTCTTACAAGAAGTAAAAATAAACATAATAAGTCTTGTAGAGGAAATTTTGGTGAACCAAATCAGGTCATGTAATCTAGAACCCCTTCATCCGACGGTTAGATTTGATAGATTATAAGAAGATTTTGAAAATTTAGACGGTGGCTGAGTATACGGAGGCAAAATAACGCCCGATTTTTTAGTTTTGGTTGCGCATGGGGTATAGGCGGGTAGAAGAGAGTTCTACAATCGTTGACATCGTTGCAATATCCGACACATCCTTTTCATTCGATTTATTGAATCATTCCTTTGGTCAGCCACTATTAGAAATAAGTTTAGGTTGCTTGCCATCTCGTCTACCAACTCCATGGGGAAAAAAAAACAAAAAGAAAGGTGGGGGTACCCCTCCTGACCCGTTAAATATTTATCTAAGAAATTTATTAGCTATTCAACGGACCCTTACGTCAAACTGTAAGCAATGGAAATACTATTTTCCTAGTGAGGCAGTTCAATTTGTTCCAGCTATGCATCTCAAGGATATAAGGTACACTTTGCCTATTGAGTATATATTTTATATTTTTAAAAAGTGATAGCCTGGGGTATAGTGGGGTTGATTAGTTCAGGCTAAATCCGCCATTTGCATTCGATTTCAGCTTATTCCATATCGTGCATATATATATTTTTTTTGATTTTTAGGAAACTTTTTTTAACGGCTGCTTCAGGCACCCAACATCAGAACCCATAATACAATACAAATGACGTAGCTAAAATCCCCCCTCTCACAGCAAGTATTGATTCACCAAATTTATCAAAGTGTCTTGACTCCCGTAACTTGCAGAAGAACGTTTGCAGCGGGGCACAGTCTTTGGTCCTTTTTTTTTTTAAGAACCTATGCTTAGTCAAACTCCGGCCACTTATTGTAATATTAATCTAATCAAATGCATCTTCACTAAAACCCATTGTAGCCAACAAAACTGTTTCCTCGGTATCTTTTACAATAGTTTTTCCCTTTACCGTCTTACCCACTCGGCTAACGGTTAATTGATTATGTCGGAAATACAAATCTTCCGTCAGAAAAGTTATCTACAGTCTGACAGGGTAAGTCCAATAACTAAAATTTGTTGTAAGGCCATTCCTCTAAAATCTCTTCGATTAAAACCAATAATTTACTTTCATAGACTACAGGAGATTTCGTTTAGCATAAAATATTTTAAATTGGTATCAAACCTATCGAAGTTGAGTAGGTTGCAAAATTCAAGTAAGCTTATTTTTTAGATCCAAAAGCGTAGTCACCAGCCAACCATCTGTTAACCATATCTAAAGCAACGTAAGGTTGATCATATGGAACCATGTGTCCAGCATCGTAAACTCTCAAGAAAGTGAAATGTTGATAGTTCTTAACTTCACCACCCTTAGTATTGTTGAGAGTATAATAAGGTTTCAAAGATGCAGCTTCAAATTGATCGTGTCCCAGATATTCTAAAGCATCAGACCATGCATGGTTACCCAACCAATTACAAATAAAATCCTTATCACCAGCGTAAAGGAGGACTGGGATACCAAGTTCGAGTAATTCAGCAACGTACTGTTGGAATGGTTTCGAGTGATCACCAGAAAAGACAAATCTAGAACCAATTTCGGAACTACAAGATTGGAACTCTCCAATACTTGGGTCAGCACCAGCAACGTATTTAACGAATTCAGAGTCTAAGAATTGGTCAACCCATTCTTCCTCTTTATAACAGAGCTTTCCTTCACAAGGACGTCTGATATCATAGTAGTTAAGACCGGTATTTACGTAAGGTTCCATAAGTTTAGAGCATGCGAGTTGTGCTGGGACACAAGTGAAAGCAGTAGGGGCAGCATAGCAGAGTTTAACTAAAGGAGCACATCTCTCTTTATAAATTTTGTCCATATTGTCACATTCTTCATCAGGAATAACCTGTTTGTAACCACCTTCACCGCAAGCCATAGGTCTATAAGCACCTTCTTGAATCAAATCATCAGTAATACCATTCCCGACCAAAATTGAAGCCAAATCAAAAGTACGGTCTTCTTGTCTAACGATTTCAGCTGCAAATCTTGGAACATAATGACCACCATAAGATTCACCAGCAATATGGAACTTATTAGTTCTAAATTGAGGAAATTTAACAAAGAAAAGCTCTAAGAAAGCATAGACGTCCTTAGCGGCTGCAGCAGTTGACGAAACAGCAGATCCGGAAGCTCCAACGTAAGAATAACCAACGCCTGCAGGTTGATCAAGGAAGATAACGGAAGCATTTGAATTCCAAGAGTATGGGTTATAAACTGGTTGAATATCCAGACTAATTGAAGATGGACCCAATTCGAAGAACAATCCAACACTGGAAGAACATCCAGGTCCACCATTAAGCCAAAGAATAAGGGGATCATTTTTGGGGTCATTCCTGGATTCAAAGAACCAGTAAAACAAATGCTTATCTTCATCTTCAATGTCGAGGTAACCAGAGAATTGCTTGACGGTATCTAATCCTAAATCTTCTGGGTGACCTTCCTTAATTCTAAGAGAATGATCTTTAAATTTCAGACGTTCCTCCACCGTTTCAAATTTAGGGGGTGGGGCTTTTAAAACAGGAGTATTGAAAGCGGAAAACTTGCTTTCAAATATCTGGGAAGTTCCTGGGAAGGAGGCACTCTTGTAATGTTTGATCCCATCAGCCAAGGCCAGGGGTCCCATTTCTTTCAAGAGTTCTCCCCATTGCTTAATCACAAATTCATCATGTTCAAAGACTTCAAAATGTTTGAATAAGAAGTCGATGGTCAGGCTTGAATCTAAATTGGAATGTTCAATGTTGGTTTCATCTCCAATGAGAGGTTTCTGCCAGAACAAGGCACCGGCAGATGTTGCAATTGTTACCAAATCAGCGAACTTCATGGTAAATTTTTGGTTTGTAGTTTTGCCACTATATGGGGTTAAGTTTATTCTTATATCATATTTTTGCGCGGCTCCAGGAGATAAGCAATGTGCAGGAATGGTGTGGATGATATGCCGAACCCTGGAGGTTGCTGGCTCTGACGATCGGGTACAGTGGGTGGAGTTGGTGGTTTTGGATGAATTTAGATAGATGGATTTAGATTAGTTATGTGATGACTGATATTGACGTTGATACTTTTTGCTACACATTGAGTAATAATGTTTTCGCCGGCAATTATGTCACCTTAAGCTAGTCGACAGCGACATTTATGTTATCATTTCAATCATGCCGATGTGCCAAATCCATCTCGAAAATGTTCTTTTTAGTGTCTCCACACTAAAAATAGATGTATGAAGGGCAATTTTACTGAGAAGCCTTAGAACTCGTGGAGATCAAGTGTAGCTTCGTTTTTCTCTCCCTTCTTAGTTTCGATTTCTTCTCTGTCTTTCTCCCTTCTACTCTCTTCCTTCTCTCTTCTCTCTTCTCTCCTCTACCCCCTTCCTTTCCCTTCTGCTGATCTTCGTTGGTGGTAACCCTGCGACAAACTCCATGACATAATGCGTGCAGGAATTGAGCACCAGCTTTAACTACCATAGACCCATCTACTGGTCGAAACCCACTAGGTTCCCCCAAAAACTCCTCCCCATGCGTTCGTTCAGGCGTGGCCCAAAGAAGCACGATCCTGTGGGGACAGATACACTTTATGACCCAGTTGCCTTCTTCGAGGCTGCATCGTCACATCCTCAATTTCACACTGAATCAACCCCGAAGGGTTCCCCAATGTTACCCAGTAATGAGTACACTCCCCCTCCAGCTTTAACTCAGGTACATACTTCGAATGCCTCTTCATCGACCAAGCTGGTTTCTTCTCCCAAAAAATTGTTAACACCTATAAGGAATCTCTTTCATTCAAGTTCTTCCACAAACGTTAGTCATCATAAAACCCCCAGTATAAACTCAGCTAATGATAATTTGAATAATGCCTTGTTTCGAACTCCACCAACCAAAAGCCATAGAAAGACTCCTTCACTTTCCTCAGTAGGATTCAACTATAAAGGTCACAAAAGAAACACCCTTTCCATTGGTTCATCCCAAACTTTTGAAGACGAAGTCAAGCCTCATTCATTTAGATTGAAACATCTCAACTCTCAACCAAATCTTCGAGACTATAAACTGCAGAATGAATCATCTTTCCATTCTCCAATAGCATATGAAAAGACCGATTCTGGAGTTTTGCTTCCGCTGGCGGTAGTCATCAAGAATCTACCCCCTTCATTGCAACAGACTGTCAATGTCAGGACTTCGATACAGTCAACTTCTCAGGCATCATTGATGTCACAAACAGCATCTGCCCATAGCACGGAAACATTTTCTTCTTTATCCCATAAGCTGGCTGACTCTCCTCGTTCTACTCTTGGGCTGCATCATACTATATCGTCTAAAAGAAGTCTGGGTGAATATAATATTAATCATAAAACTACCAAGCTACAACCACCAGTGGAACTCAAAAATGTTACAGAAGATAATGAAGATAGAACTTTCAATGAATCAGATGTTGTTTCATTGGCCACAAGTGAAGAATTTCAAAGGAAACCAATCGTTGACGATAAAGTCACCAATTCAGAGACAGACAGGGCTGAAGACGATCAAAGTAGCTCCGAAGTCGATGGACTGGATTCAGACTCGGATACTTCTCAATTCTCTTTTGTTAGAGATATGCGGAAAGGTAGAAATGTGTCTGTCAAGTACTATAAAAGTAATGTCCCTAAAACCAATGGGGATGACCCTTCGAATGGGTTCAACCCCGTAGATCTTGGCTATGAAGAAGATTATCTGGATTATGATTTTGAAAACAATGGTATGGAAGATTTTGAAGATTTTGAAGATGATATTAATGAAGAAGAAGAAGATGTGGTATACAATAACGTTTTAGATGATGAGAATCCAAAAAACATCAATCAATCCAAATTCATTACCCTGTCTCCTATAAAGGAAAATAAACCTTTAGAATTGGAGGAGCCCATTTCTGGAAACATCCAAAGTATGGAGCCTTCGTCTGATGAGTTTGAATTCAATAGCAACAAACCAACTCTCTCCATAGAAAGACCATCTTTATTACCTAATGAAAGTTACTTCATGTCTCCTCCTGATTTTAAGAGAAATAGGTTATCGGGACATCGTAAACTCACTCATACATCACATTTATCATTACAAGGTTTTAAAAGTATTCTGATTGATCCTAGTGAACATGAGGATTTTAACACCGATGAAATATTGGAAAGTTATTTTGATGGGAGTTACCTGCCCAGTATCAAAAATTTTTCTGATTCACAGAACGTAGATGTCAATTCTTACGATAGTGCCCGAAGAGAAGCAGGTTCACCACTTGTTAATGGATTAACAATCGGCACAAATTTACGACACAGAATCATTAAGAATGAAGAAGCATCCATTACCGATGATTCTGTCTACAATAAGCGTAATAAATTTTTCATTCATAGAGAATCTTTGGAATATCTGAATGATGAATCTGATGTAGATACAACTACTATTTTCGAAAGAAGGGTATTAAAAAGTTTTCATGGATCAATCAGTGATAACTTTGAACAGGTGGTGGCAGATAAAGTGAATGAACACGAAAAGTTTGTCCGGGGCTTAAAATGCGATAATTTTTCATCAAAAGAACTGGTTAATGCAAAACATGTCGAGAGTCCTTCTTCTATCGACGGTGATCTGGACCACTCACGATTTGGATTGGGGATCTCTACTACTTCATTAGATAAGGCCAACGCAATATCATTGAATGATATTGAATCCTCAACTACTGAAAATCGAAATTCGGTAAACGAGATGATGGATCTTTTACAAGGTCTTGGTGGTGGTGGAGACCCGACTCAGTCGAAGAAATCCAAACGTCAGTCTGTTAACGAAATGATGGATTTACTTAGGAATGTGGATGCTCTGAGGGAAAATTTGAAACTTACTCATCATGAAAGAAATTCAATTGTCAATATGATGGATCTCCTTCAAAAAGCTGAAGATACGCAAGGTGGACCTTCAAAATTGAACAATACCCAGAGGGATTCCATCGCTGGAATGATGTCTCTTCTCGGTGGTTTAGAAGAAGATTCAAACGCTCAAACATCAAAAACAAGTACTACGAAAAAAAGAAACTCTGTGAATGAAATGATGGGACTTTTGGGTAAACTCGATGAATCACTTTCATTCGAAGAATCTTCAGTTGCACCTAAAAGAGGTAAGTCTATAAGCATAAATCTCTCCAAGAAAATTTCTCACAAATTAGATCCTAATGCTTTAAATTCTACATTGAAGGATTTATCACCATCTCCACAAGAAGAGCAACGTAGATCCCTTGCCCTCGATGATAAATTTGATACTTGGGACGATGGTATGCTAGATGAAATTAACCAGATGCCAGAAGATTTTGAATTCGAAGATTATAAACTGAAAGGGCCATCTAATCCACGATCAGCTCCAGGATTTCTCAAATCGAATTCGTATTATTACAGGCCAACTCGGAATATTTTGGAAGCCAAGTATCAAACAAACAAAATTGAAACTGGAAATAAGACTGTAACTTTTTACAGAAGTAGCAGCCCCTTGACGTTAGACGTAAGTCGAAATAAAAGTATCAGTAGAGCACCCTCAACAAGATCAACGAATTCCTTCATATCAATGCAAGATGATAATTTGGTTAAAGAAGAGGATGAAGAGAATCAATCTACTTTTATCTTAGACGAACCACCAACTTCACCATTGCATCAAAGTGCTGAATCTGTTGCAAACAACTTGACCAATCATTTAATAACGATCACTGAAGCAAGTCCTAGGATAAACTAATTATTCATTTGCTTATATTCTACAATTTATAGTCATTAGATCTCTAAATTTATGGACACTACGTATTCTTCGTGTAAGCTTTCTCTTAGATTGATAAACACCAAATTATTAAGACATTTTTAGCTATGGCTCTACCACTCTTAGTTATTCATGGGTAATTTGGTACCCTCTGCATAGTTTTGGACCCTTTTAAATAGTTAGTAGGGGCTTCGTTTGATCTATATTCAGTTCGAAGCTTTTTTTGATAATCGGTAACATTAGTATTGACCCTTGGGGCCTTTGTTGCGCCGGCGTTTTGAAGTAAAACTCTTCTCAGTTGAACAGGATTTCTTGTGTTTTTCGTTACCAATTTGCTAGAAGCTCCACTTTCAAATGACTTATATGATGAATCTGAAGCAGAAGAAGAAGCATACGATGATGTACTGGATCCCATTGACATCGTTCTTCTAACATTTTGACTTCCCTCTTGATGCCATCCAGTTCTATACCTTGAGTAAATGCTTGCCAAATCATCTTCAACATCATCGTCATCCACCAAGATAACTTCAACTGCCTTCCCTTGCTTTGTAACTTCAGTTACAGATCTATAACTTAAAACCGAATCACTTTTCTTCACTGTACATATATCATATTTGTCATCAGTAAGGTCCATAACTATACTTTCAGTATCAGTTGCTCTGGTAGAATTGGAATATTTAGCAGTCCTACTAGATTGATAACTTGAATTTGACAAAGAAGAGATTGTTGTAGGTGAGCCTCTCCAGTGGTGATTTGCCAAAGAATCTAAGGTTTTATTAATTTGCATGTAGTTAAAGTGTTGGGAAGGATTAGCATTGAATTGAGGGACTTTCGGCTTCTTATCTACGAAATCAACCTTGTATCTAACAGGATTTGGTGGTTCTTCGACTCTGAGAGACTTGGCTCTAATTGGTGAGTCGGGAGTTTTGGATTCTTTGGTAATGGTTTCTGGTTGATCGTTTGGTATACGAGGTAATGTCTTATTTCTGTTGACAGGTTGGTCTTTCGGTGTATTTTCCATATTGATTAATGATCCATTTGAAGGTGTAGGAGGGATTAGTTTATTGAGATTACTCGAGTAATCAAAGTCAATGCTATGCAACGATTTACCTCTGGAATGACGACGATAATTCCTCATTCTCTGAGCCGTTCCTATGTTTGAGATATCAGGATTGGATTTAGATTTTGGAATTTTTTGTTCAACGTCAGTATCAGAGTCTGAATTGGGGAACATAGCGCTAAACTGGCTCCTAGCAAATGCTCTGGCGTTTTCACTTGGAACTCCAAGTGGTTCAACGGCAGATCCTGTCGTTGATCCATTAATTGATCTGCTAGGGGCAATACTGACAGAGCCTGATTCTGATCCCGTATTGTATAAAGACGTAGCATTATACCTGGTATTTATTAAGAGGTCGTAGTCATCTAGTTCGGGAATTTCAATTTGGCCATCATCAGAAACAAAGCTATGTCTTTTAGTTGATGCCATTTCCATTTCCATGTTGTCCTTCTTTACTAGGTCTTTGATTGCGGCCTCATTGGTTGCATTTTCAAGGCTATTGGGAAAACTGAATCGCTTACCGAGACCACTATTGAACGAATAATCACCGAATGGATCACATTTTGGACTTGACTCTGCGAGTTTTGTGATTGATTCTGAGTCTTTCTCATCTATTTCTGTTTCTTTTGGAACTATTTGTGTATCAATAGGATCTTTTTCTTTATGATTTGAAGTTAGAATTATGGGTGCAACTTCAACCTTTCCGAAAGATTTTACTTCTTCTGAGTCAATCTTTTCTAATACACCAATGTATAAATCTCTAGAAGCACGGTCATCTTCGTCGAAAAAATCATCTTTTGAGGTCAAAACTTTACTTTGACTAGACTCTGCAGATATAGTGAGAGGTTTTATTGGTGAGTGCAGTTGCAAGGGTGGTGACGGAGAGTAGGTAGAACTTTCAACGGAATATGATTCCTTTTCGATAGGATGTGTCTTGTTTTGTATAGGATATGACAGCACACTACTTGCTACTTCAGACTCTGTATCAGTAGAGAAGCTTTCCTCCAATTCAACACTAGGTGCCAGGGGTAAATATTCATTATTATTATTCAAGGCAAAACTTTCTTGTAATGAATTCCACAGGGATTCAGTCATGGATGATCCAGAAGAATCAACACTGGAATATGATACTGTTCTTGGTTGAGAGTGAGTTTGAACATTATCAGGATTTCTTTGACTTTCTTCTACTACTGGATGTGGTAATTGAGTCTCATACTGAGCTGGGCGCCCATTTAAGTTTTCCAAACCAATTGGAAGCGACACTGAGGTAGGAAGGAACGAATTTGGTTCTCTTGATGTTCCGGAAGGTAAAAGACTGAGATTAGCAAAGCTTGTATTGTCAGAAATGGAACCAATTGAGTCGTTTATCATCAAGTTTGCCATGGCTTCATTATATGGGATTACGGGAGGAAGCGGCTTTTCAGTCATGGTGATTTTAGCTGGTGAAGCTAAACTTGGGGAAGCCAAGTTAGGAGAAACTGATCCTGAAGACTTAGCTTCTTGAAGAGCTTTCATAACTTTCACACTGGACAGTCGAGAAGACTCACTACCTTCATTAATTACACTCAATGCATCACTCAATAACCTTTTAGTAAATAAAACCTTCCCCTTTTGACCACCTGCCAATTTATATTTGGAGCTTGGCGATGTAAAACTATCATCTGAAGGGTCCATTTCTTGATATTCTAATCCATTATAAACCAATTTAAGTGGTTTGGGTGGACTAATCATGACGGGAGTTACTGAACCAGAATTAGAGGTTAATGACTTCCCTGGTGATGAGGGTCTACTATTAAGTGGACTAGAGATCTTATTCTTTTCACTGAGTTTGGGAGGCATCTTTAACTGGAAAGGGATAGGTATCACATACTTAGTGTTAGTTCCAGTGGTTGTGATATGAAGATTTTTGGCCATCAGCAGAGACAGAATAGTTTTTAATTGGTTTGACAAAGCATTGGCTGATATATTGTAAGACAATTCATCTTCAGTACATTTGGCGGCTATGGGACCATCAGCAAGGAAGAAGTCCGACGGGAGTTGTTTTCTACTCTTTTTAGGAGATGCTGATCGAGCTCGTCGCTCGGCAAGCGGCAAGACTTTCGTTCCTGTGAGGTAACAATCGTCAATAGACTGTAGCATTCGATGGGCTTTTATCGGTTGGAACTCGTTCTGATGTGGGGTGAAGAGGTCAAGAAAAATGGGTTCGACAACGCACGAAGTGAATTTGGTCACCTGGTAAATTTAAGTATGCTGAGCTGAGGGGCTTTTCGTCGATCTTTTGGATTAATGGCTTTGAAAAGTTTACTATACTTTCAAACAAATATCACTTTAGATGATTAAATTATCACCGCCTGCTATTTGTTTATCTTTAATCCCAATTGGGCACATTGAGGTACATGCATGCATAAAATTTAGACGAATCGGGAAGGAACATTCATTAATTGGAACACATTGTAGTGGAGTTTTGGCCATCATAACAAATGTGAGTAGTTGAATAGGTTTCACCATCTTTTGGTGCAGAGCATCGTGGTCATGCTACGGCGACTTGCAGCTTGTTTCTTCTCTTGGGAGGAGATGAGATTTGGATACATAGTTTATTTTTTTAAAAACCAAAACCCAAAATGAATTATATATACAATAGACACAGTGAAAAACAGTAGAATGAAATGGATCCAGGTACAGAAATGGTTGTTTTTTGTAATCTTTAAGATGCAAATCGTATCTTGTTTCCAAATTTTAGACCTGAAGTAGACCACAACCTTTGCAAGTCAGCGGAAACATCTTCCCCCACTAAACCGCCCACTCCATACATCAATACACCACTTCAAAGTTATATACACACCACATCCATACACCCAGACTTCAGCCTACCGACTCTTTTTTGCAGCCATCCACCGCCCCTTGTGATACGTCACTACCCCGAATATAATCAAATGAGTGAATCACCTCTGCCTTTGGAGAAGGAAAAATGGGGAATTCCCTACGTAGATTCAGAAAGAACGAGTATAAACACGGTATTGTCTCGACCGGAGTTCCCTATGACGCCAAACAACAGTGATAAAATCGGTTTACAGATGCTTCCAAAGCAGAGAAAACGGTTGTGTGAAAAAGTAGGATACGACTTTAACATCATGACCTTGGGGAGCCAGGGGTGTGGAAAGACCACATTTATCAACTCCTTGTTCAAAGAGAACATCTTGGAGTCAGCACCTGCTAACAACGGACTCTTTCAAGTTCATAGAGCTCAGTTGATAGAGGATGCTTTCACTCTTAGACTCCGAATAATTGAAGTTAATACTAGCAATGAGATGTATTCAGGTAGAAATGGCACCAAATCAGAAACCAAGAAATACCTTGAAGAGCAGTTTAAGTCTTATATGTTCCAAGAAGAACAGCCAGATAGATCGCAATTAGTGGATGGAAGGATTCATTTGTGTATCTTCTTTCTTCAACCAATTGGTAATACAATATCTAACAAAGAATTAATGCTTATGAAACTGATTTGTGACAGTGTCAATATTATTCCAGTACTCTCTAAATGTGATACATATACACGACAAGATAGGGGATTAATCAAGAAAAGATTTGTGGAAGCAGTTGTGGATGAAGAAATCAATATTTGTGATTTCCTCGTTGATCAGAGTGTTTTAGATAATGTCAAAGCATCAATGCCATTCATGCTTATAGCATCCAACGAAATTGTGGTCACTCCTGATGGTAGGAGTGTCAGAGGAAGAAGATATGATTGGGGGGTAGCTGAAACAGAAAATGTTGATCATTGCGATTTACCCAACTTGCGAAACATTATTCTTATTGAAAATACACTCGAATTTATCATGTCTACCAAGCAGCATTATGAGAAATATCGAAAAAGTGCCCTTATTAGGAGATTCAATGCAGCACAGGAGGCAGGGTCAGAAGTATCGATCCATCAAGATGATAATCTATCTTTTAGTGAACATGAAACCATTATAAATCAAAATTCTAAATTACCTCGTTATTCAGAAGATTCTGGGATGTCAGGGATTGAAGAATTGCAAATCTTTCATAGATGTACCCCCAAAGAAACTGAAAATACTACAACAGAATCAGATGATCTTTTATGTGAAGTAGAATCTCGAATCAAATTCCAATATTCTTCAATGAGTAAAGAGCAAGATCAAAGGTTTCGTGAATGGAGAAGAAGTTTACAAGATAGACAGAATGTTTTCAATGAAAAGCTAAAGAGTCTCACCGAAAAACAATACGGATTGGAGATAGAAATTGAAAAGCTAGAGAAAGGAATGGTTAAACTTTAAGGGCAGGATATTTTTTTTTTGGGGGCAGCTATAAATTTGAAATAATGGAAACCAGCAAAATTTTTTCTTCACGATACCTATTCTAATGAGTTCGTGAGTTCAATTCCACAAATACACAACAGTATGTTTTGAAACTGTGCAAGATGCAATGATTTCATGATGAATACTTTATCTTATATGTTTTTCTGGCATCTCTAATGTTAGGGCTTTTCAGCTCGATGAATTCAACCTTGACTATATCTGATTATCAATTGCTTGCAAAAACTATCAATGGAATAAATTGCTAACAACTAGCCATTACTTGTCTGGAACAAGTATAGATTATGGGTAATATATGATTTTGATTTGAAGAATTGTAGAAATTTTCATTGTAGAAAGACTTGGAAGGTATTATGAACCCCTCCTCCACCATGTAGTTGTTTTGTTGGTTGTAGTGTTGGGCTAAGACGCTAAGACAGATCTCGTTGGAGCGATGAGCATTTATGCAGGGGGAACAAAATTGTATGGCAAAACTCTCCGAGGAAAGCTCTTGCATGTTGCGGACCATAGAAACTTAGAAACTTAGAAACTCAAAAAAGTCTGAGACAAAGGAACTCAGGAACGAAAAGAATTGCCACTGGAAGATCATTTAACAGATACATTTATTAAGAAGAAGCTCTTTCCGTATCGATAATTGTTGAAGTGCAAACATGACATCCACAGAATCTGAGTTCCACAAAGATTCTCATCATTTCGACGATTTGGTGGAAGAGTATCACAATCACCAAATTATTGACGACGGAAAGGGAAACACATATGAAAATCGAAGCTCAAGAGAAGTGAACCTTATATTAGATCATTCAGCGTTTATCAGAGGCATAGGCAATATCAAAGGTTGGTTCAATGAGGAATATATCAAAACCACTTTCAAGAAACGGAAAAATGAAGATATCCACCTCACCTTGTTCATTCCAGCTTATACCCTTCATCAATTCGAATTTGCTAAAAAGGGACATTCCACATGGGCCAGTAATGCTCGAATGGCGTTGAAATTTATCGATAAATACATAGAAGAAGAGTATAACGAAGATAATTCTATGTCAGATTCAAAATTACATTGTAACTTTGAAATCGAAGCAGCAACAGGAAATTCATTTCCATCATGGAATATTTGCTTACAACACCAATCAAATAAACCGTTGATTAAAGATTTTCCAAACCTGAATCCAGAGATAATATCCGGATCTCGGACATTCAAAGAAAAGACTCATTATGATATCAATTTACTTGAAAGCGAAATGATGTCACCATCATATCAAGAGGACACCGACTTAGAGGCAAGAGCCATAATACCCCATAGATTGACCTTTTTGATCAGATCGTATTTCCGGAAAACCATGAAAAAAAATCGCACCAAAGATGAATCCAATTGGTATTTAGTTACTGAAGACCCTGCTACAAAAGTGTGGGCCACTAGTTTTGAAATTGAATGTTTAAATATCAATGAAGCTGAATTAATGATCTTTGAAGATTACAATCCTTTCGATAACTCAAGTAAGGATCCTCATCAATGGATATATACCAGCGAAGCTAATGACAAAAGTAAAACCACTAATAAAATACACAATTCTGTTGATAGTACTGTTTACGAGTATGAAAGTTTGCATGGAGAGAAAGAGCCAAAGCAAGTAATTGATGAAGAGAGTAAACGAACCAGGAAAGAGGGATATGGAACCATCAATTATGCTCCCAGAGGATCTGGAAAGTTATGGACCCCTCCGACCAGTCTACAGCCAACCCGGGAACGGAAAACATAACAACATGATTTAAAACCCTAGAAAGGTTACCAGCGTATTTCACATATCCAGACTAAAACTTTCAAGATTTTGAGATGTTCGAAGTGATTCACAGAGACATCAATTGGAAGATATTGGAAGTCCTAAACTTGAAAGTCAAAGCTGAAGTAGAATTGTTGAAGCAAAAGAGTTGTAGATTGTTAATCGTATATATCTGCCTGCTACAACCAGAGCAGAAAAATTAGTATTCAATATAGAGCCTGCCAATTGGAATGAAAGGAACCAACACAATGATTATGATGAACGGGATGTAAAAAATACCTCCCTTAGAAAACATTATCATCCGGAAACCATCCTACTGCCAATTACTCTATACACAATGCCTTAATATATATCTAATCTAATTGAAGTAGTCATCTATATAGTGCCATCGAGGGTCAGTCTCCCACCATTTCCCACCATCTCCCACTTTCATTCACAACCAGCCTCGTACCCTCATGCACATAAACCATTCACGGGTCCACGCCTGCACACTCGCGGTGTAATTTTTATCAACTTCCAGTTCCAGTTTCACCACAAGCACACCTAACGCCATGAATCGCCAGCTTCTGAGGGATGATATCCAGAAAATCCTCCAGCGGTGGCACCAACTCAAGCTTCAGTTTGGCGACCAGGCTGTCAATGTTCCAGAGTTCACTCACTTGAGTAAAATCATCAAGTTCTTGCAACAAAATCAACCCAGCGTTAACAATGGGGCCGCTCCTCAAGGAAATCCTCAAGTGCCCATCCAACAACGTCAAAAACAACAACAACCACAGGTCATGCAACAGCAGCAACAGCAGCAACAGCAAATGTCTACCCCACAAATGCAACAGTCAACCCCCCAGATGGTCCAACAGCCAACAGGCTCTGCTCAAGGTAATCAAATGATGCCAAACACAAATTCTCAAATGTCGAACTCTGTTTATGGTTATGTACAACAGCATCGGGGTTCAACGGGGTCTAATGGAATGTCTAACGACATCATGGGTGATATCCAACCCCCAATTGATGCCCAACAGCAGCAGAAACAGCAGATGGGTGTCCCAAACCCTTCTGGGCCGGTTTCTAACGAACTGGCATTTACCGCCCTGCAATTTCAAATGCTTAAAGCTCAGTTTCAGGCCATCAAGTATCTTATGAAGAGTCCTACTCCAGGAAGTCCTCCGATTCCTCATAATCTTGTTGAATTCGTCACCAATGAGCAGCTAGTCTTCCCAAATGATGCTGGCTATTTACCGACTCTGAATGGGGTGCAACGTCCTTCTCTTCAACAGATGTCGTCTAATGTTCCAGGGCAACACCAGCAGGTACAGAGACAACAACAGTTCCAACAGCAGCAACAGCAACAGCAACAACAACAACAACAACAGCAACAGCAGCAGCAACTTCCGCCACAACAGAGACAACAGTCGCAGAACCAAGTTCGTCAGATGCAACAAAGACAACAGAGACAGCCACCTCAACAAATGCAACTGAACCGGCTCAACGTTCAAGCACAGGCTCAAGCACAAGCACAGGCTCAAGCACAGGCCCAAGCACAAGCCCAGGCCCAAGCACAAGCCCAGGCCCAGGCACAGGCACAAGCACAAGCACAGGCCCAAGCACACAAAGTACAGACTCAGGTCCCAGCTGGTGCTCAAGGGTTCAACCAACAACCTCTTAATAAAGTGCCAGTGGGACAGGTTCCAGGTGCTATGGCACAAGGTCCAGGGCCAGGTCAAGGTGCTAAGCAAGGTTTTAAACAATTGGGTGGCCCACAATCCATCCCTGGTGGTGATCCTTATGCATCTCCAGCGTTGAGTTCTAAGGCCAAGGGGTTGCCCAGTGGTCCTCCAGAGGTGGCCAATGTATTTAAACCTGCCAGTGCTCCGGTTGAATTAAGTAAGCTTGACAAAGATGACAAGCTTAAACTTTTGGCGGTTGCAAAATCCAATACTCAAGTAGACGCCTTTGAAATCCCTCCATTGGTTGGACAGGATACAAAATCTATATCTTTTGACGAATTCAATAGTCCAGCCACAAGATTCACATTTCCTTCGTTATTTCCTGATGGAATCAATATGGAAGAGATCTATTCTAATTTGTTGATGTCGAAAAAATTGAATATTGAAGACGACTTGATTTTATTGAAACAACAATTGAGTGAATTGACTAAAACTGACTTGGAAACTATCAATGAAGGTCATTTTAACGAAGGAAAGGAATCGGATTCCATCACGGAAATAAAATCAAAAGATACCGAAATCAACCCATTAATAGAATCTCTTCAAGACAAGGTCAATAAATTAGAATTAATACCAGATCAAACAGAATTGAGGGGTAAAATTTTATCCCAAATGTGGTTCAGCAGATCTTTACTCCCTAATTCACATCCAAATTTCTTGACCAAATTCAATACTCTTTCGTATGAAAATACCACTGCTACTCATGAACTATACCGTCAGCAGGTTTATTCCTTGGTACAAGCCCAAAATCAAAGGCATCAAACAACGATATCTAAGATATTGGGTGAGCAAAGAAAGAGATCGGAAAAAAGTTCATCTAAGAGAGAAAGATTGACCAGATTTAACAACAGAATCACTAGTTATCACGGTCAAGTGTTGAAAGAGGAACAAAAGAGAAATGAAAAGATGGTTAAGCAACGTTTGGCTGCGTTGAAGCTGAACGATGAAGAAGCCTACTTGAAGTTATTGGATCATACCAAAGATACAAGAATTACCCGTTTGTTGAAGCAAACCAATCAATTCTTAGACTCTTTAGCCCAGGCAGTTCAAACTCAACAGAAGGAAAATCTTGCAGGGAAAGCTGCCGCTCAAGGTGAAGTGAAAGAAGAGAAAGAAGAAAATGCTAGTGGTGAAACTGAAGATGAAAAAAGAGAGAAAATTGATTATTATGATGTGGCTCATAGAATAAAGGAGGATGTCACCGTTCAACCTTCAATTCTTGTGGGTGGGACATTGAAAGAATATCAATTGAAAGGTCTTCAATGGATGGTATCACTTTACAACAATCATTTGAATGGTATTCTTGCTGATGAAATGGGTTTGGGTAAAACTATTCAAACTATTTCTTTGATTACATACTTGGTAGAGACTAAAAAAATCAAAGGACCATATTTAGTTATTGTCCCTCTTTCCACATTAACCAATTGGAATTTGGAATTTGAAAAATGGGCTCCTGCGATCAAAAAAATCACTTACAAGGGTACACCAAATCAACGTAAAGGTATGCAACATGATATTAGAATTGGAAATTTCCAATTGGTTTTGACCACTTTCGAATATATCATTAAAGATAAAGCTTTGCTTTCCAAGATTAAATGGGTACATATGATTATTGATGAAGGACATCGGATGAAAAACGCCAATTCTAAACTTTCAGAAACTTTGACTCATAGTTATCACACTGATTATCGATTGATTTTAACTGGTACTCCACTTCAAAACAATTTACCCGAATTATGGGCATTATTAAATTTTGTACTTCCTAAAATTTTCAACTCGGTTAAATCTTTCGATGAATGGTTCAATACACCATTTGCCAATACTGGTGGTCAGGATAAGATCGAATTAAGTGAAGAAGAAACCTTATTGATTATTCGTAGATTGCATAAAGTGTTACGTCCTTTCCTTTTACGAAGATTGAAGAAAGATGTCGAAAAAGATTTGCCCAATAAGGTCGAAAAAGTAGTCAAATGTAAAATGTCATCTTTACAGTCAAAATTATATCAACAAATGCTTAAATTCAACATCATTTTCGCTGGAGATCCCGAAGATGAAACGAAAATGGTAAACATTAAAGGTGCCAACAATCAAATTATGCAATTGAGAAAGATATGTAACCATCCATTTGTTTATGAAGAGGTTGAAAACTTTATTAATCCTACTGCTGAAACTAATGATCAAATATGGCGTGTTGCCGGTAAATTTGAATTATTGGACAGAATTTTACCTAAATTCAAGAGATCTGGACACAGAGTTCTTATTTTCTTTCAAATGACTCAAATTATGAATATCATGGAAGATTTCTTACGACTCAGAAATATGAAGTACATGAGATTGGATGGTGCCACAAAAGCGGATGATAGAACTGATATGTTGAAGGAGTTCAATGCACCTAATTCGGAGTATTTCTGCTTCTTGTTATCTACCAGAGCTGGTGGTTTAGGGTTGAATTTACAAACTGCCGATACGGTTATCATCTTCGATACTGATTGGAATCCTCACCAAGATTTACAAGCTCAAGATAGAGCTCATAGAATTGGCCAAAAGAACGAAGTTCGTATTTTAAGACTTATTACAGAAGATTCCGTGGAAGAGATGATTCTTGAGAGAGCTCATGCTAAATTAGAGATTGATGGTAAGGTCATTCAAGCCGGTAAGTTTGATAATAAATCTACTCTGGAAGAACAAGAGGCATTGTTACGTGCCTTGATTGAAAAAGAAGAAGAAAGGAAAATGCGAGGTGGTGACGAATCTGATGATGAATTGGGTGAAGATGAACTCAATCAAATCATTGCTAGAAACGACGCTGAATTGGTTTTATTCAAACAACTAGACGAAGAAAGAGTCCAGGCTACCAAGGAAGCAAGTTATCCTCTGAGATTGTACACTGACGGGGAATTGCCAGTTATTTATAGAACTGATCCTTCAGTTTATTTGAAGAAGGAAGATGTTTCAGAGACATACGGAAGAGGAAACAGAGAAAGAAAGTCTGCTAATTATGACGATCATCTTACTGAAGAGGAATGGTTGAGAAAGATTGAAGGGGTCTACTCGGATGAGGAGAAGACAGATCAACTCGATGAGGATGGTAGAGCACCCCGTAAGAGAGGCCGTAAGAAGAAGGTGGTCAAAATGGATGCAGCCGATGAATTGGGATATGGTGAAAGTGAATCTAGGGCTAGCTCTGTTGGTCGGAAAAGGAAAGCAGAAACTGAATTGGATGAAGATGGTGTTGTCAAGAAACCCAGATCAACAACCCCCAAACCTGGCAGACCTCGGAAGGCCAAACCTGGTGTTAGAGGCAGGAAATCCAAGAAGGGAGCTCTATTGGTCCGTGCCGCCAATCCAAATGATACTTTGACTCCAGATGAGAGAGACGTATTGGATATGAACATGAATTTGATTTATGAAGACATAATGAAGCATGTTAATGAACATGGACGCAAACTCAGTGACATTTTCTTGATCAAACCTTCTAGAAAGCTCTATCCCGATTACTATGTCTTGATTAGAAATCCAATTGCTCTTGATACCATTAGAAAGAGAATTGATACAAGGGTTTACCGCTCTATCCGAGAATTTCTTGAGGATGTTCATTTGATATTTGGAAACGCCAGAATTTACAATGAAGGAGGATCTATTGTGTACCAAGATGCCAAAGAATTGGAGGATTTGGCTATTGCCAAGTATAACGCATTGTACGGTGAGCGGGCTTCACCAGAGGTTATTGATTTCACTGAGTTTGATTCCACTTATGGCTTAAAACCAAGCACTCATTTGAATCTTGAAAGCGCTACGATAACCACGGTTTCCAGTCCACTTCTGCAACAAGCGAATACTGATACAGAACAAGGAGCTGAAAAAAGTGAGCCAGGTTTCAATGAGCTGGCAGCCGATGATAAAGCCAGTAAGGCCCCTCAAGAGACAGGAAATAAAGTAATCACTGATGTGGTTTCTGGTAGTGGAGATTCCAATCCTAGTAATGAAGCGAACCATGAGCTTCAAAACCCGGAAATTCACGATGAACTTCAAATTGAAGACGTTTTAGATCAACAGGTTGACGATATCGATGGCGGATTTTTAAATGATAATATGTTCGAAGATGACGAGGAACAACCATTTGATTATGGGAATGATTAAAGCTTCTCCACAATGGGAATTAAAGATCGTTAATGAAGGGAAAAATCGAAGAGAATTGCTTTGATTAGGGAATGAATGCTTTTGTAATAATAACGTATATATATTTATAAATATTTATATATATATTCAAAGATCAAGATAGATATACCTGTAGAAAGGAAACAAAGTTTAATACGAAGACACCATTTATGTCTCCGAGTAACGGGGTAACTCTTCATCGATGTGACTGTTGTTTGTAGCATCGTTTAATACCCTATCGAATTCAGGGATAAAGTTAAACAACCCTCCATCATTGAACAATACTGTACCTTTAAACCATTCATTTGGTGGCAACCCATTACTAACTGATTGAGCACTGAAAAACAAAAACTCCCAATAATTGGCCCCAAACCAAGGGGATACTAATCTATGAGTGAAATGAAGAGCTTTACTATTCTGTAAAACCACATGGAAAGTATCTATATCACCAGTAGATAATGTTACAAATACGAATCTCTGATTTGTAAGAAACAAGTATCCATCTCCAGCTGCAATACTGATTTTCCTACTATTCAGTTCCAGAGAAGCGATCTTAAATGTATTTCTGGAAGTTTGAGTTCTAAATTTAACAACTTCATCTTGTTCAAGGAGAAATGGGACTTCACCACGAGCGATAGTCTCCTGATATCCTTCTTTGAGCACCGCAGAGTTGATAGACATTATTTTATATCCTGGACCAGCCGATCAATCTCCTTGATTGTTCTTTGCAATGAAGTGTAGACCAAAAAAAATGGGAGGTTCTCTCAATAAAAATGTCATTTATAAATGTGTTGCGATGATGGCATGGAAATTTACTGTAACAAGACACTCCCCTGGTAAACACATACGCCAAATCTAATAATAGGTGGTTCTAAATCATCCCTTATAGATGAAGGTGCCAACAGGATTACGTTCCTTCAATCCAAGACTTGCAAATCATTTCAATAATAATGCTATCCCTTCATATCAATACGGTTTTAAGAATTTACTTAATCCAGAATTATGTCAAGTCGTTTTAGATAAGCTCGATCTTAAACAGAAGTATCCAAATTCAGCATCAAAGTTGGATATAATAGATGTATTCCCAGGGTTTGGACTCTTTTCGACCATGCTAAACTACGAATTACAACCTCGAAATCATATCTTGATAGAATCTAACAAGCATTTGACTCAAACCTGGAACAGTAGAATACAAGAATTAAAAGGCACTGGGAAATATCCAGAAAATTTTCACCTCTACCAGAAGGATGGTTATGTATGGGAAACATTCGATCAAATGATTGAAGAAGATAACCTCCTAGATCCAAAGATACAACCTCGAGATAAGATTCATGATGAGCTTCTCATAGTAGGAAATTTGACTCCGCCGAAATTTGGTGAATCTTTGTTAGCTCAATGGATTATGTGTTGTGGATATGGTAACTGGATTCAAAAATATGGTAGGGTACGTATGATATGTTTCACCAGTGAACATACTGCTTCCAAATTCACCTCTCAGGAAAACTACCTGAAAAGAAATAGAACTAGTGCTAAAAGAGACACATTTATCGATATTAAATTGACTGCAATCCAGCAAACACTTGATCCAGCAAACCCTGACGGTCAAGGCTATGATCCGAGGATTCTCATGAAAGACCAACCAGTGGTTATTCCTCGACAAGCCATCTCGTTTGACTCGGATTTTGCCATCGTTGAAATGATCCCAAAGGAAACCATAGATTTGGATGTCGACCTCTATGAGTATATCCTCAAGACCTTATTCTTTCGCCCTTCTCTTACTGTAAAAGAACACCTACAAAGTCTTACTCCTGGTTACGAGGATGAAATGAGTAGCAAGCTTTCGAAAGATATTCTTGACAAGAAATCCAAACAATTAAATGTACTTGAATTGAGACAGATTTACGACATGGTATATAATTGGCCCTTTAAACCAACCTACCAAGATTTCATTTCCGTGTTTGAGAATGACGGTAAAAAATGATATTTACATGTATATATATATTGCATATTATAGATCAGCTACCGAATGGGTATCTTGCTGTATACTTTCCAACTTTGTAGGTTCTTCTGTTTTGATATTTCCTTTTACTTCATCTAAGAATTCTTGTCTATTCAATGATTCTTTCTGTTGAGGGCTAGCGGATTCATCAAATTTAAACGAATTTATCAGCGGAGTGTTTTCTTGTAGTATTCGTTGCTTAGGACTTGCTTTCATGGACCTTTTAATAGATAATGAACTTTTAATACCTTCATTTGGATTAGCTGAAAGTGGAGAGCTATTGGTGGTCAAGAAAATTGGTGCACTGACGCTACGGTTATTGATTTTCGGAGAATTACTATGATACTCAACAATATGACCGGTTTCTCTGATGGATATATCTTGAAAAACAAGTTTTAAAGGATCAAGTGATTCAGCTTTCCCAGATCCAGTAGATAAAGAACCTGGTGAACTAGCATGTATTGTACTATTACCTTCAATCGATTTTTTACAATTTTTACCCTCTATTAATTCAATTTCATTCTGTTCATCAAACTCTTCCTTTTCATCATCAAAGCTGATTTTTGAAGTTAGTATGTTGGAGTATTGTGAACATGATATCAATAATATTAATCCAAGTAGAAGTATTTGTAAACAAAGATATAATATTGTCAAATGTAATTTCCATCCAGGAATTTTATGATCTAGGATACATAACGATACAACTGCCAATTGGTTACAAATAATCCAAGATAAAACTGATGAATTCAATAAAATCCACCATTTAAATTCTTGGGATTGACCAAGTTTACCAAATCCTCGATAACTATAAACTATTGCAAAGATTGTACTAGTGGTAATTATCCCAATTTTGGCAGCGAAAAGTACTTTTAAACTTGATATTAATAAAGGGGTTTTTGAAACTTTAGATGGATGCCATAATACGTAAAATAATGATTGAAGGAATGATAAATACTCATGAGAATTGACTTTAAGTGCTTCTCTTTTCAATTCTTGGGTAACCAAAATATCTGGCCATCTTAAAATACCTTTCCCGTTAAGGTTACAATATAATCCATCTTTTAATCGCATTGAAATTGAAGATACAGTCATAGTAATAAATGGTTCGACGAATAGAGTACATTCATTGGCTAATTTCAGGTAAGAATCTTCCCTACGTATATAGATGTCTTTGAGAGACTCAAAGATGATTCGGGAATCTCCAATGAATTTAGGTGGATTATTGATTAGATCAATTAAGTCAACTTTTGGCATTTTGTAGACAATTTTTTTGAAAATTTGGGTGGTTGCAACATTTGCAACCAGGGTAATTGCTACCATGAAAAGACACCATTGAGGAGTAAATCCTTTCTTTCTAATAATATCACCAATTTCTACTATTCTTGATTTCATATTACAACACGGGATATTATTTGTATTAATTATCCTAAATCAACTGCTTATGTCGAAAAACCACAAATATAACTTTTCAAATATATTTCATGCCTATGTTAGAAAGAATTAAGAAATGTTTACAAAGATGATTTAATGTTTGCCTATATTTATCTATTATAAAATACACCTTTATTATAAACCAGAGAGTTTGATCATTTGTGAGTTTCCTTTTCCTCTATTGTAAACCAGGAAATTTGGGAAGGTTAGCAAGTAGTTCAACTACTTTAGCAGAATCGAAGGCACGATCCTTTGTTCCTCCAAAGAATTGAGCACTGGGTAAAGATCTCAATAAACTGTAAGTAGCACTTCCAACGAACAGTTGATCAGGTTCATCCAATGTCAGCAGAGCGTCAATATTCATTGGATCGTAGGAATCGTCTGGTTTAATATCACTAGCGGCAAGTAATCCACTTATCTCAAGTTTCCGCTTCTTGAAAACACTGGTTGTTCCTGCCTTAACAGCATCTTCGGGGAGCCCCAAATCATAAGTCTTAATCACATCAAGAGAGCCAGAGTCAGTATATCTATCACTGAAAAGATCCAAAGGATCATCTTCTGGAAAATATTGTTCATACCTACTTTCCAAACTTCTGACTCCATTCAAATCACCATAATTAGTTTCAAATTTAGAGTATTTTTTAAACATAGATCTGATACTTTCCTTCTTTTCATTAATGTCAATATCCTTTAATTTTTTATAATATCCTTCAAGTGGAGAGTTTGGAGTTTCTTGAATTCCTTCGGTTTCAGAGGTAATTTCCCTTAACAAAGTAGTCAAACCTTGCTCGAATAAAACTCTCATATTTTCGATATCATTAATCATAATCATGTAATCCAAGTATTTCAACAAAAAGTCACCATTTTTATTGAACAGTTTCATTCCTAATTGGAAAACTTTATTGGCAGTATTTCGATTATCCGAATAATACTCAAGAAGAGCATTTTGAACGTAAAAATCATACCCAATTGATTTGAATTTTTGACGGGCGTTCTTAAATACTCCTCTAGCTTCTTTAATACCGCCAGATCTTTTAGATGAAATCATATATTTGGTGTAAGCAAGAGTGGTAACTTTGTTTAATTGCTTTTGAATATTATGATATTTGGCCAATTGATCAACTTCAAACTGACTTAATTTCAGTTTAGCTTGAGAGAGTTCTTCATCAACAATATAAGGATCATCGTCGTCTTCATCACCATCTTTTTCAACTTCAACATTTAAAGTTGAAGAAATGGGTAATTCTGATTTTTTAAGAACGTCATTAATAGACTCAGTTACTCTGTCATAATCTTTAGTAAGTACAGAGATTAAGTTCTGATATGCTTCAGCAGCTTTAGGAAAATTGGCGTCCTTTTCATACAATTCAGAAATTTCATAGGTTAATAAACTTGATCTTGGATTCAAGATAATTCCTTCATTCAAAATATCTATACATTTGTTTAAATTAGCCTCCTCATTTGCCGAAAGCCAAAATTTGGTGAAATAAAACCATAAATCTGGAGAGAAGGGAATCTTACTAAGTGCTTGTCTATAAGCATATTCAATTCTTTGTTGAACAAGAGAATCGTCTTTAAGTTCAAGCTTATTTTTCTTCTCAAGCTCTATCCAAGAAAACCACAAGTTCATTTGCGATCTAATCAATTCTTTATGAGATTCATTTTCATCAAACAAGTTAAAGGGTATAAACACTTCTTTTCGTAAGCTTCTCTTGGTAATATTGGACCATTCAGTATACCAAGATCTTGCAAGCATATAATCAGCAGATTTTTCACCAATAAACTTCTTGGCAGTACCAGGATTAATGTCGTTCTCCCATACCGTGTAGACAGCCCAAAGCTTCTCTAACTTATCACTGGGAATTTGTAGTACTTTCTTGTAGGTTTTTCTAATCAAATCTACCTTCTGTTGTTGTTCCCAAGTTTGGGCTGGAGTCCATGACTTTAAAAACTCTATGTAGTCCTCCCAAAGGTCGAAACTATTTAAATCAATACCCACCCGTTTCACGGCAAACTCAAATGCTTGAATTACAGTTCCTCTGGCCTTGTCACCACCGGTAATTACATCATTCATTCTACGAACGTATGAAACGTATAACCTAAAGAGGGAAACACTGGTAGTATCACCAAGACACTTCTTAAATAACTCTTGAACACTGCCAAATTCACCTCTACTCATCTCATAATTGATGTAGTTACACCATTGTTCCCCGTCAAATTTAAAGATGCTCAAATACTTATTCATAACTGATCTGACTTGCTCTTCTTTATCCTTGGCTAACACTTGATTGATTAGTTTGATCCACAAATCATAGTTCAAGCCATCATCTTCTAATTCGTCTTCAAGTTGTCCAATGACATCCAAGTTCATTCGCCGGGATCTATCGGATTTGATGAACATCGTGCCGTCTTAATGTCTCCCTGGTATGTGTTCACTAATGGAAACTGGTTTGAAAGTTTTTGGAAATTTTTTGAACCCTTTCTGCAGAGGGCGGCGCACTATCAAGGCAACATTTTTTTGGTGACTTGAGATTTTTCATAAGAGAGACCAACACTTTTCACTTAAAGGAGTAGGGGCCCCCTGGTATCGACAGAATCTACAGAATCGCTTTATAATTCATTGGAATATACTCAGAAGATGTTACAACTACATGTATGGGGTTATAAAGACAATGTGTCACTAATTGAACCTGAATGCTTCGCTTGTATTACCTTTCTTTCCTCGATTGGAACCCCATTCGAAGTGGTTTTCTCCAATAATACCAATCTTTCACCAGTAAACAAACTTCCCATTTTGATCACCGAAAATGGAGAGAGGATATCAGGTTATAGGGACATCGTATACTTTGTCTCCAGAGAAGCTTTAACTCTTGAGCAGGAAGGTTTGATTGCCTATATCACCAAATATTTCAACCCGATCAATCAGTTCAATTTGTACATTATTACAAAAAATTACGAACAACATACCCGAAAATTATTCAAAAAATACTTCCCGTTCCCCATGATGTACAATCAACCGTTGAAGTTTTACTATTCTGCTCAACGAATTGTTAGAACTGTGGGATTGGATTCTCGTGGCCCTGGATTTTTCAGTTTCAATGGCACTTCTCAGTCTATTGCTGAAACTGAAATGATCAATGAAGACTCAGAGGTTAATGGAGATACAAAACCAATATCAGCCCTTCATGAGAAACAATTACTTGCAAAGTCAAAAAGTAAGGAAATGCTACGAGAATCTACATTTAAGATCAAATGTTTGAACTTGATTGAAAAGACAATCCATCAAGTCAACCAAGTAAGTAATTCAAATACTGAAATCGACAAAGTTGGCAATTCAACTACTGAAGTCATTAATACTACTACTACTCAAGAGAACTCTGCTGCTAATGTCTTACTTTCTTCCTACTTGATCGCTCTTACCAGCCCTCTTCCAGATGATTTCATTACTTCTTACATGTCAAATAAATATCCAACCTTATTAGAGCAAACTAAGGCCAAAAAAATCCAGTTCGATCAGATCCTTTCAAGTATACCTCAGAGA
Organism: Kurtzmaniella quercitrusa; assembly: GCA_030570095.1. Taxonomy (NCBI): domain Eukaryota; kingdom Fungi; phylum Ascomycota; class Pichiomycetes; order Serinales; family Debaryomycetaceae; genus Kurtzmaniella; species Kurtzmaniella quercitrusa. The sequence continues at coordinate 256,789 of JAJLUZ010000016.1, read as the reverse complement.
GACTCCCAAGGTGAAGAAACCCCCAGTTTATGGAATGAAGCCAAATATCTTTACAGCATTATTTGGGCCGGATCTGACTAGAGAGTGGTACGAAGAAGTTACCCGGCCATTTATTTTATTCAAGCTCAAATAAATGGCAAATTTTACAAGCCGAAGATTTTTTTCATAATACAAATTATTACCGGCAATCTTAGCATAGTTTCATTAATACTTAAAAGATGTGTATTAAATGATGGAATTTTCTTGCCGTAGAGCGATATTCCGTGAAGTTGAATACCTAGTGGACGATAATGGACCTGGGGTTTACTATTCTTCTGAAGGAATTACATAATATATGGTAGATCAAGATAGATCGATAGATCGATAGATAGATAGATAGATAAATGGACAGCCATGTAGATAATAAGTTAATTACGGAGTGAGAACACTCAAATCAATAGTATTCAATCAGATCAATAATCCTGAATTATCTTCAATCAGATCAATTAGAAGAAGGAAGCCAAATAGTAAAATGTTGTTTTCTCCATTTAGTCTACTTTCACGAATTACTTATCTTTGCAAAGCCTCTGTTCTACACCACTGCTCTTCAATAACTGGCATTCTTTAATCATCGACCCCCCGTCTCCCACCACTAATCGGCTCGTTCGGTGAAAAAAAAATGATAGGCGAAAGAAAAATATAGGCGCATAAAAAAAACATACAAGTCACGAAACCAGAAATACCCTTTTCATTAGTTTCATTACGCCATGAAGTTCGGTAGTTTGATGCTCTCAGCAGCGGTTATCCATACCGTTGCGGGTAGCGAGATACAAGAAGCACTAACGGTTGTCCACAATAGCAACTCTATTGCTGAATCCTTCCAAACAACCGTGCCAACCCAAACATCTTCCGGATCAGTCGAGGCTTCATTAACATCTGCTCCTGAAAGTTTGATCACTGCGGCTCCTCTTGAGAAGAGAGCCAAGGGAGTCTTGATTAATCCACAGTATAAGGCAGAGCAAGAAGCCAAAGCCAATGGAGGTTCCTCCTCAAAGGCCAAAATGGTTCCATGGGTAAGGACCATTTATGAAACGGTAGTCGAAATTGTCACTCCAACTGTGATTGGAGATGTGACTTTTGCCGCAAAGCCACCGGCTACCACAAATGGGTTAGAACTTTGGATCTCTTTAGATAATGTGGGGTTGCCTAAAACAATTAAACCTGAATTGAAAAACGGTCATATCAAAAAGCCTTCCCCTACTTATGATACTTATTTCGCTACGGCAACCACGATTACCTATAACAAGGAACAATTGAAGGCCCATAACATGGCGGAAGACCAGGTACATTCGGAAGTCGAGTGGATTGACGAGGACACTACCTACAGAAGACTCAATCCAATCATTAGATGTACTCCTGCTCGTTATAAGAAGAAAGGACTTGCTAAGGATACTCTGAGTGAACCATTTTGTACTCCAGAAGATAATAAACTTTTAAAAATTGGAAAGACTTATTTCGTTACTTGGTATTCAAGATTTTTCAGTGATGAAGTTCAAAAAGTTAGACTTCACGTTTCCTTGGTTGAAGAAGCAGCCAAACAAAAAGGATTCAGAAAGAGATCAGCCATCATTGAACAAGGAGGTAAACTCACAGGAACAGTATTCTCATCTGATTGGATAGATAAGGACGAGGGATATTTTCCACTTCAAATTTTAGAGGAATGGATTGGTGATAAGAGTTATACGAAAAGAGCCCTGCTTACCCTTCAACCAGACAATGTTCCTGATGACGAATTTGATTTGTTGGATAAATACGTCATTATTGATATGTCTAAGGGAAATAAAGTTTCCAAGGGAACACATTTGGACTTGAAGGCATTAGAAGAGAAGCAGAGGAACAGACAATTGGGAATTGAAGTTGAAGAAGGTATATCTGAAAAGTATATGATTATGATGTTAATGCCCACATGTGTAATATTGGCAGCATTGGGGATGTACTTTTTCGTTTTCATCAATAAGGGAAGTACCGATTTAAGTCACCTCAAAAGACGGAAGGCCGCCGGTAAGAACACCACCCACAAGATGATACCATGGACTAAAAAGAAGAACACTTCTGGTGGTGGATATTCGATGTTACCCCTCAATCAGAAGGATGTCGAATTGGAGAACGTTGGCAAGAAAGATTAGCATTAATAGATAGAAAGGATGAAAAACGATGTAGATAGGCGGCCGAAAGAGATAGAGGATAGAGGAAGTAGTATCAATAGGTTTAAAAGGTTTAATGGGTTGAAAGGGTTGAATAGGTTGATTTTGAAAGTATGTTCAAGACCGTTTTGTCCCATCCGGTACTCCATGGATGGGGCCAAAAAAGCGGGAAGCCGGAGGTTGTTGAAGCGGATTGAATGTGGTTGAAAAGGGAATGGCAATGGGTAATCAAGACATAGAGACAGAGATAAAGGGAAGCAGATTTGAAGGAAGTTGTTTTAATGAAAATTATAGTAAAATCAAAGTTTCATCTTTATAGAGCTAGCAGATCATCAGCATAGTGTTGGAGAAATGACCACTACATTCTTGATAACTAATGGTAGCTTAGGTGCCATCTTCGTAGTCTTTTACTGACAAATGTAAGCAAAGGCAATAAAATTACTTGCCGCAAGAAAGTAAAATAGCGAGCAGAGGCAAAAAATTGACGTTAAGCTAATGAGAGGAAGTAATCAGCACCCCACATCAATACCACTCCAAATCTGTCCAGCACAACCCTGACGACCGTCAGGTGATACCAATATCATGCAAGGTAAATGCACTAACATTTCATTTCCATCCAGAACCGTTACTTAGCTCTAGCCTTATATCGTTTCAACTTCAACATGCTACCCTTGGCGACCGGTTTCCCCACTACTACTGGTGACCACGCTTCTTATTATTTCCATGCATAAATTTTTTTTTACCCCCTGGACTTTAGATATCATCGATTCATGGTGGCCATTTTTACCTGCACTCTACAATAGATAACCTCTAAGGTTCTGGAGTCGAAGTTGGACATTTAAGCAACAAAAATACATCAAGTGAATATTTTTCGATCCAGGATTGATCCACAACATCTGGCTACCAACTTTATCCCCACCACCACCTCAAGATCCATCGATATGGTCGAATTGAACCAGGGGTTCTATCTAACTCTCCTTCAGACCTGTCTCTGCGTAGGAGGGTGTTTTATCATCTTTATTGACGATGTATATCGAGCCGTGGTGCCCAAGTTTATAACTTCTCGCTTCCAATTTAAGATCCAAGAGAACTATGCATTTATGAACGCTAGTCTTTCCTTCAGTGCTGGATGTCTTTTGTTCACCGCCCTCTCTAAATTGTTGCCTGAGGCCCGTAGTTACTTAAAAAAGTCATTAAACCCTTCGGACCCTAATTCTCCGACGGAACAGCAACTCAGTTTACAATTAGTATTATTCTACACGGGTGGAGTTCTCGTGTGTATGGCTTTCAATGCCATTTTCCACCTCATGACTAGTGAATCTATTGTTCATTGTGAACACAGCGGTGGTAGCGGTAAACCCCACACTCACGTGGTAACTCAACAAGATCCCAAACTTCAAACCAATTCTGTGATCCAAAAGGATACTATACCCCTCACACAAGACAACGAAGAGAACCATACTGGATATGGAGCAATGGGGGAGACTACTTCTGATGCAATCCCTTCCAGACCTGGATTGAGCCAAGTAGACCGTAAAAAATCATTGATCCATTTATTCACCACCGATGGTGCTGGTGAATGCAAGGGATATGCCTCGGCTGATGTGTATCTTTTCAATAATGAAGGACCTTTAGACACTGAATGTGACCCACATCCGGTGGATTTGAATGCCCCTCTTCATGTGCATTCACATTCCAATCTGTCTGCTACCATCTCTAACGATCTGCATTACCATGGTGGCCATGCACATGTTAGCCATGATTTACACATTCATGATGATTTGGATCTTGAAGCAAATGAAGATGACTTACATCGTGAACATCATCATCATGTCACCAAGCCCTTATCTCATCTTCTTGTCATTGGGATCGAAACCACTCTTGCAATTACCCTTCACAAGCTTCCAGAGGGTTTTATCACATACATTACCTCTGAAACGAACAAGATTTTGGGGATGCAAATCTTTCTTAGTTTAATGGTACATAATTTCACTGAAGGGTTTCTGATGTGCTTACCATTGTACTTTCTGATGGCAGCCACAACACCTAGATGGGCCAAATTAAAAGCCTTCACCATTAGTGCAACTCTTGGTGGACTTTCGCAACCCATGGGGGCCATTTTGGGGTATTTCTTCTTATCATACAATAAAAGGGGCATCGATTTAATCCAATTAAATTATGTTTTTGGTCTTGCTATGGCTGCAACCAGCGGATTTCTTACTGTCGTCGGATTATCGATGTTCAGCTCCGCTGTGGCTTTTAATAGAGGTTCACTGAATTATGTGATGTTGTGGAGTTTAGGAGGAATGATTCTTATAGGATTTTCCAGTGTGTTGTCGGGGAAGTTGTAAAAGTTGACGAGTTTGAAAGCTAATGGTATAGATAGCGAGTGGAGTGGAGTCGGTGGATAGTTGAAAATAGTCAATAGATGATAAGTACAGAGAGGTAGTAGGAAGGGGGGTGTAGAAGAGGGAAGTGTAGAAGAGTAAAGAGAAGTAGCGTTGAGGATACAGAAAAAAAGAGTAGACAGTCAGAAGTATGATATGGCTGTCAATTAGTGTAGAGGGTATGTAGTATATCGTAGATGAGATGTAGAGTAGATGGGATGTAGAGTAGATGGGATGTAGAGTAGATGGGATGTAGAGTAGATGGGATGTAGAGTAGATGGGATGTAGAGTAGATGGGATGTAGAGTAGATGGGATGTAGAGTAGACAGAATGTAGAGTAGACAGGATGTAGAGTAGACAGGATGTAGAGTAGACAGGATGTAGAGTAGACAGGATGTGGTGGTATATATCAATTAAAGTAGATAGGTTGTAGTATCCAACTAATAATTCGAGTAGAAAGTAATAGAGATGTTGCAGAGTAGGCTAAAAACGATATAGACATTTTAGTAAGGATTGAATAAGAAATCATATCTTTCATGATGTAGTGAGTATGGAGCTATCCATGCACTTAAAATCACACTGTTTGGTTGTTTAACGATATACGCAGTCATACAGAGTCATATGGAGTCAATAATCACTCCACCACTAACCCCTTCTCCCACCTCTCTACAACCATTACATTATCGGATCGGGGCTCAGTTCTCCCTGCACATGGATACAGCCTTCATCCTGATTGCATGGATTACTACTTGCGTAAATTTGATCACGCCATTAATTTTCTTCGCAGACAGTCATACATTTTACATACTTGCCAGCTTAGAGTACGATTGTAACAATTTGCACAGTTTGATGACCATAACGATATCAAGTAACTTAACTATAGTATCTACCAGCAAATATGATGGCTCACGAACCTCCCATTTCAATACATCAAGAAGCGCCCTCGTATGACGCTCTACCTAAGAACAAAAAGAAGACGTCCAAATCTAAGGGTCAACCTCAGAGCCAGCATCAAAATCTGCTTAAACCTCCAGTAAGATTATTGCCTAATGGTGAAGCGGTTGACTTTGGTGGTAACAATAAGAAATCAGCAAAATCTACCCAATCTACCCAATCTTCTAAGTCCCTGACCCCTTCTCTCCCTGATGGTTCTACCCCCAATTTCAAACCAACCGAGGGCAAATCAAAGGGTAAGAAGGGTAAGCATCAGCAACAGGAACAATCTTTGCCCAACGGTTCAAAACCTAATTTCAGGCCCGGAAACAATCTGAATAATGATAACAACAACAACAACAACTCTTTAGATAAGTCTAAAAAAAATCTGAAGCTGGCTTCAAAAAGCAAACATCCAATTGAAGACACCTATGCTGGATCATCTTTCCATTCGTCCCCAGCAGCTTTGAACTTACCCAAACCTTCTTTCAAGTCTACTTCTCCAAAAGCAGACCAAGCAGTTGGTAACCCTGCTGTCCGTTCTCCTTTACTGCAAGCTACGGCTTCGCCCGCTCAAGTTCCGGTTGGAATGGTTCCTCATCCTTTCTCTCCTGGCCAGGGACCACCCCCAAACCCAAGTTTAACTTATCCCGTGACTCTTTATGGTAGACCTGCCTTCCCTTCTGTTATCCCTATGCCTGTGACTCAACCTGTCATCCATGCTGGCAACCAATTTGTACAAAATGGATTTACTTATCAGCACACTCCTCAAGGGAACATCAACTACCAGTTTGCTCCTGGTGGGCAATACCCAGTTCCATATCCTCCACATCAGTTTCAACAAGTTCCACAGCAGATGTCCGTCCCACAACAAATGTCTGTTCCTCAGATGGCTCCTCCTCAAATGGCACAGCAGATTCATCAATCGGCTGCTCCAGCTGTCCAGGGTCAGAAAATTTCCTTCAACGATCTTGTTGGCCCTTCTGCCAAATAAGAAAATGAGTATTATTGAATTGGCCCAGGAATTGAAAAGAAATGATAATGTTTTGCTGTGGGTGTAATCAACCGATGAGAGAAGTTGAGAGAAGTTGAGAGAAGTTAAGAGAAGTTGAGAGAAGTTAAGAGAAGTTAAGAGGAGATGTAAGAAGAACACATTATATCGAGAGGATATAGGAGAAAATGTATGACGAGAAGATGGATAAGGCGACGAAAGTTGAAGAAGATACGGTGTTAGATTCATTGGAAATGAATTTACGAATACAAATAAGATGAAGTGAAGATGAAGTGAAGATGAAGCGTGTTGACAAGCAAGAAGTAAGAAGGATTACTTCAGCGGTGGTTAGGCAGTTTTTAGTTTTGGTGTTTTACTGTTGATTTTTCAGTTTTTCACCTTTCGCTTTTCTGTCCTGAGTGTCTATGTATATGATTTAATATTACCAGTACACCAGAACAATGTAGAGTATCGGAGCAACTTTGGAGCAACTTTGAAGCGATTCTGGAGTGACTTTGGAGTATTTAAAGAGTATTTTGATTAATCTGAGTAATTTGAAAGCAATTTATCAACAATAATTAATTTTTTTTTGGTTTATTGTAATTGATAATGTCAATTTCTTTTGACATAGAATGACAGGAAATGCTAAATAAAATCCTAATAAGACGGGTAATTAGAAGGGCTTTGGTGCTTTTTTTGCCGCCTTGACTGTACTGGTCTTGCAAGATCAAGAACTTCACATTTAACTTAACTGAATGAACCAATCCTTCGTGCTTCTAAACGAAAACTTGCATCTCTGCACATCCGCCTGTTGTGGCATTTTTCTCTTTATTTTGAATCTTTTAACGGGCTTTGGTACGAGTACAGGTCAAAATATTATGATCTCAGTGTCGGTTTGAAGTAGGAGGGTTGCAGATAATTGGTAATGTTAAAAGGGTAAAGTTGATGGGAAAGCAATGTATACGTCAAGGAAGCAAAAGAGTCAAAAAGGAAAGGAATACGACTCAAAGCAGAATCCCTAAATCTTCAGAGAACATCCAATAACATCAGTATTCACGGTTGAATAATCATGGTAACTAACCCTAAATGCCTTATACGCATTTGATCGGCATAACCACTATAGTAATAAACTTTTCGTAATTGTGAGAAAAAAGGCAACACAAGACGTACCTTAGGTCAGAAGAAGCTACCTCCAACCGTTACTTATGTGCCCTTTTACTGTTCCGTGGAAGCCCTAATTTTCCGAAGTTACCTTGTTCTGAAATTACTGTCCACAAAACGTCAAAATTCTGCAACTGGTGAAATTGATTGACTTTTTTTGTCTATGCTTAAATTCCATCATTCTAAAGCAAAAGCTTATCCATTAGTAACAATAATATAACCTACTTAGTAGCCAGAAACATTATGAAAACGGTGCAGAGACTTTTTTAAGCTACGGAAATCATGCTTTCCTTCATTAATCATCTTCGAAACACTTCCTTCTCTCCCATCTTACCCTCTAGTGCTATCATCATCAATTAGCCGTACTTAGATCCTCTTGCATGCGCCATTTTTGGCCACTCCCCTTCGCATTCATCCGTTTTCGTCATCACTGGTTACAAAAAAAAATTCGATTCAGCCAAACAATAAAACCACACAGTTAACCGATCGTTTCAAAGAATTTTCTTCCTAAACATTATCGGATAGCTCGAATTTCCAAGATGTTGACGGGTAAAGAAGTAAGGATCATTGCCTTATTGACCCTTGACATAGCCTTTTTCCTCTTGGAAGCCATTGTGGGTTATGCTGTACATTCTTTAGCCCTTGTGGCTGACTCGTTCCATATGCTTAATGATATTATCTCACTTTTCATTGCATTATGGGCAGTAAGAGTGAAGAACAACAAACCGGCCGATGGAAAGTACACATATGGATGGCAGAGAGCTGAAATCTTGGGTGCCTTGGTTAATGCTGTCTTTCTTTTAGCTTTGTGCTTCACCATTATTATTGAAGCTGTGCAACGTTTCTTTGAACCTCAAGAAATGAAGCTGCCAAAGTTGGTTTTGATCGTGGGAACGGCCGGTTTAATTAGTAATTTTGTTGGCTTAGTTTTGTTCCATGAACATGGTCACTCTCATGGTGGAGGAGGTGGTGGTAGTGGTGGACATGGTCATGGCCATTCTCATGGTGATGAAGAGACTTCCACTCATGACGAAGAAGCTGGCCACAGCCATGCCACCGTAGGAAACTCCTTTACGGAAAACCCCAACGAATCGTCCAATGATATCAGTAAATACTTCCCAGACGTTGTAGTTGGACGTCTTAGTGCCACAGGAGAAGCCGAAGAAAGCTCCCCACTTTTGAACAAATCTGCTGCAAAAAAGAAGAAGTCAATGAATATGGAAGGTGTCTTCTTACACGTTTTGGGTGATGCTTTAGGTAACGTTGGTGTTATTCTTACAGGACTTTTCATTTGGAAAACTGATTACTCTTGGAGATTTTACTCGGATCCTTTCATATCTCTTGTCATCACTGTGATCATTTTCAATTCTGCTTTACCCTTATGCTTAAGAGCTTCTAAAATCTTGTTGCAAGCAGCCCCAACTGATGTCGACTCCAACAGCATTTTAGCGGAAATTGTGAGATTGGAGGACGTCAAAGCAGTTCATGATTTCCACGTTTGGACCTTAAATGAAGATATTTTGATTGCATCGTTGCATCTAGAAATGACTTCTGTGGGGGTGTCTGACCATCAAGATGCTAAATGTATTAATAAGAAAGAATTTACTAAAGTAGTTACTGATGTTAGGGAGATATTACATCATTATGGTATCCATAGCGCCACAATTCAACCTGAATTTGGTACCACTGCAACATTGCCCAGAAAACCAAGTGCTTACGGTTCCACTCAAGCTGTATGCTTAGTAGATGATGCATCTGGTTGTGACAACCAAGTGTGCTCTACTTGAACGGTGTGTAAAGATATCAATTTTTTTATATTACAAATAGTATTTAATACGATGAATATTCATTGGATGACTTCCGATCAAATCATGTAATTGTAGGAAGACTCACATTATGGCTGCTGTAACAACATCCAGTGCTGTCACATCACTCATCATCACTTATCATCATTTCTTCGTTATCTTCTATGCTACTTTTGAAATCCCTTTACTTTTGCTTGTAAATCCTAGAAAATCTTAAGCTTGCAGATGTAGACGGTTGGGTGGTTTGTGCTTTAGACGAGACCTGTGAAAGAGGCTTAGTATTTTTGAAGAAATTGCGCCTAGATGAGACTTTTGGTGCCGGACCAACCTCAGCAAAGGAGTTCAAAAGATGGAAACAATCATCTTCATCGTCATTATCATCTTCCTCATCGTCATCTTGATGGTCTATTTCTGTGATTTGATTATCACTGTTAGTTTCAATGTCGGTTATATTATCCGTTTCATAATCGGATTTATTATATATTTCATGGAGGATCACATTTTCAAACTCATTTTGAATCTCATTTTGGACGATCTTATTGTCCGCTAAATTCTCGATAGTATCAGCAATTTCAATGTTTATCACATCTTCTTCTACCCTCTTTTCTTCTATATCAAAACTTTCTTCCATTATTGAACTATAGAACAGTGAGTTTTTCATCAAAGGAGGTAAATCTGGCAATTCTGCGAATAATCTTTTATTATTTACAATAGATTGTGTTCTCTGTGATTCATCTTCGCCACCTTTCCCAGAATTATCGCTAAATAAGGAAGAAGTATCGAACCTATGCAAGGATAATTGGGACGAAGAATTTGAAAGCTCACTAACACTCTTTCTTTTAGTAATTGATATATCAGATTTGGCTGGAAGTGATGGTAATGGCTTGTCAAATACTTGCTCTGGGTGACACATGTATTCCTTGACTCCAAGAACAGTTTCTTGACCGTATTTTATCAATTTTCTACTAATAGAATCATAAAATCTTGCTGCATCAGCTCTTAATTCTAGTTTATTAACCGTTGAATTTGGGGAGTTATTGACCGTGGCATAAATTACTGCCCTTCCCAAATTATGATATTTCTCCTCAGTTATGTCATATATACGGGAGTTGATTTTAGCCAAATGTCGTAATTGAGATTCATAGATAGTAAGGGCATTATGTAACAGACATTTGCTATTTACTATGTTATTTAAAACTTGTAATATTGGTTCCACTTGATAGTTTTCAAGGATTAAATTTATATGACCATAAGGAAGATTCTCAATGGTAACTAACTCACTGCAAACATCTTCCTGATATCGTTTGAGGTCTACTAATGGCCATACTTGACGTAATTTGGAAGGTTTGGAATTCAGCATTTCTCTATAATGAGCAGAAATATATGCCATTGCCAGAATTTATGAAAAAAATTCTGGATAACTTTGCTATAAATTTTACAACTAATGAGCCCTTCACAGTTAATAAATATCATCTTAGTTGGGGGTATGTATGTTTGTTCAATAGAGATTTCGTAAAAATATAATGCATATCTCTGCATATCGTGCATATCGTGCCCACCAATTTATAAAAACAAAAATAAAAAGTGTTAGTTCCTCAGCCTATTTACCAGTTTTAGTAGAACAATTTGTCAAAAATAGAAATTTTTCTGCGAGAACAAGAGAAAGCAAAAAGGGGATCCCAAATTGTTGATACTACAGGACAGGAGGCTCAAGTAAATGTACGATCATTTAAGCAGTGAAAAATAGATGATTGTGAGTTGTAAAGAGTTACAAATATTATACAATTGCTTGTTTTACGGGCGACCGCCTCTTGATGACTTGATGAGTTGCAATAGCCGAGTGAACGTGAAGAATAACATTTACTGGGCGAGGTCTAGCCTCAAAGTCTATTTATTGTCGCGTAAGAGTAGACTGTTCAAAATATTTTTTACTGAAGAAGAGGAGAACTATAAAATAAAAAAACTGCGCATGGTTTTATTCTTAATTAAGCATAACAGGAAATATTTACTGGTATTTGATATATTGTATTGTACAAAGGGATGTTGACAAAGGGTTAATATGACAAGCGCTCTTTTGTAAATGGTCCACTTGTAGAGGGATCTTTGTTAAATCCCTATTGTCAACTATTTCCTCTTCTTTCTCCATTTCACGTAACCTGCGCTCTATCAATCTTTAATTCGCTACCAAACAGAAAACACGTCTAAATTCTATTTTACTCATCATCAACAATTAGCGAGCTCTCCTCGCTTATTCTCAACGTCTCAACCTTGACCGACATACAGTTTCAGTATATTTATTCAATTGCGGAAGTCAGGCAAGAACGAAAACTTCCCCTCAGGGTTCACTTGTGTTGGCTTTAACGCACATACTTACGGAACTGACGAAGATGCTAATCTAATGAAAGAAAACTGAGGGAACAGGCGGAACATTTAGACTTTCTCGTAGCCGATAAACACATATGACCTGTAGGTCTGCCTCTGGTCAAAGTATTGGCCATGATAAATGCGGAAGTCTCAAGCACAATGCTATTATTTTTTCGCCTTGAGATCGAAGGAAAAAAAATTTCTTCAATTAAACTCCTTGCTGACTAGGTAAAAAATATAATCCACGTCTCCAATTACATAAACAAACAGATTATCAGGTCATTTAGAAGTGCAGGATTTCAGGAGAATCTTAATCCTTCATTTCTAAAAGGTCTCGTGACCAGGTCTGTTCAATGCCTCAAACCTTTAACGCAGGAACGTGTTGAGGTTCAAAACCATGCATGATCGAGCATGACGATGAGACTAAATTATACTAACTAATCTGAAACCAATTCAATTTTATCAAGAAATGAAACTACGTAATCAACCAGAGAATCCCTCTCCCCCTTTTATTTAATGTAAGTCCTACATTATATTCTTGGAAAAAAAACCATGTATCAAACTATTTTAAATGAAGTAAAACTAAGAAAAGGGTATATGTAGCATTAAATAGGCCATCAACCAAATTGAATGCATCCCACGAAATATATGATTAGGCTCACCAACACATTTCTTCTTCTAAGCACAATTTTTTTGATAATCAATGTACTAAGAACCAAGGTATCGATGATTGTGATGACAATGAATGATTAATCGAAGAACTTCACTCTTTTAGGTAGTAGTTTATTGGAGTAGTAAGTTCGATTTAAACCTTAACAGTAGCCTTGAAGAATGAAAATCTACTAGACTTGACCTTATTCTCGTACTTGTTGTGTGTAGCTCTTCTTGGCTCCTTAGATTCAGAACGTCTAGAACCAGCTTTGGACATGAAAGAGAAGTCAGAAAACATCGATCTCAGAGATTCGTTAGACATAATAGAACAGGCATCCGAGTTCTTATGAGAAACCATGCTGCTCAATCTAGACGATGGCTTAGAGAAACCTAAAAAGTTTGAGACTGATGATCTCTTACTTTTGTCACAGTCAAGAACCAATGGTTGAGAGTTGATAGAAGTGTTTGTTAATCTTCTGCTCAAAGGGGCAGAATTTTGCACTCTCTGAGTATAATTTGGGCCTTTAACGTTCTTCTTTGCAGCAGTGACTGGAACGAACAGGTTGATCAAGTCCAAACAGTCATCCTCCTCGTCACTCATTACTTCTGGTGTTCTCACAGTACGTTGTTCGGCCACTAATGGCATGACAGGTGGTTTCAAAGCACCTTGCATTTGCAGAGAAGGAGAGGTAACTGCATTATGGGTTTGCTTCACAACACCTGAACCAGCAGACTTTTGTTGAGAGTATTGAGGTTGTGGGCTACGACCAGAAGCAGTTTGCTGTTCCAAAACCTTTTGCAACACAAAACTGCTCTTCATGAAACCTGCAGAAACACGATACTGTGAAGCTGGCTTACAGTAAGTGGTTCTGGGTTCAGGAATGTCAAGTGGTTTCATGTAACTGATTTCACTGACACAAGAAGCGGTTCTTCTTGAGTGGGTGATCGGCATGACCTTGGCAGTTTGAGCAGGTGAGGATGTTGGTGAAGAGTTTCCAGATGTGAAGGATGCCTTATCATTTGTGTGGTCCAAAGACAAACTAGAGATACCAGAAGATACTTCATCATGACTAATGGATCTTCTGTAACCAGAGGAAGCAGTGTCAACTGTCTCATCATTTTCACTGTCATATTTAGAAGAGGTGGTATCGTCTTCAAACTCTGAAATTGGAGTCAAACCTTGACCGTAAGGAACTGAAGGAGAAGCGGATAAGTTTTCTTCTACTCTAGCTTCGTTTCTCTTCGGTGCGTTCATATTCATCAATTCTTCCATTAATGCAGCTTCTTCATCTGTAGAAGCGCTGGCCGATTTGGAAGTCTTACCACTGAATAAAGGTGCAGTTGTAGAGTAAACAGACTCCACATCACTTTCAGCGGGGGTTGCTACACCAGAGCTGTAGCCTTGGCTACGAGATCTTGGGTTGAATGGTGCTGAAGAAGTACTGCTAATCCTTGGGTCTCTAACTGAGAAAGGAGTTTTTTGCTCAGGGGCATCGAGGGACTCCTCGGAAGAGTTAGAGTAAGAAACCACTTTGAAGGTGTTCTTTCTTAAAGGTTCTTGTTTAATAGTTTTGAGATCCATTTCTTCCTGGAATCCAGTTTCCTGTCTCAAGTTAGACAAACTCAGAGACTTTCTAGCGACTCGAGGGTTGAATGCTTCAATGGAGGCATTTCTCGAAGAGGTTGGAGAGCCATGATCACTTGAGTTAGACACTGGAGACATCCCTTGAACTGAGACGTTTCTGCTGGAAGAACGTGGAGGAACTTCCGCCTGAAGTTCCATATCCACAGGCTCTTGAGCAGACCTTCTGAAGCCCTTATATTTATCATTATTTTTGAGTTGGAATACCACTTTGGTAGGTCCGAAATCTTGAGAAGCTTGTCTAGCATGACTTCTTTTCGGAATGTCGTTGGATGGTGGAGGAGTAGGTGGCTGGTACACTTCCTCTCTCTCTACACTAATGAGAGATTGCGAGTCAGACTCATCAGAATCTGAGCATCTTAATATGTTGTTGACCAATTGAAGGTAAACTTTGACCCAAGAACCTTCAAGTTGTGGTGTTAACTTGCTCTTGGGTAAAACTTGGTGTAAAGTTTGAATAAAAGAGACCCCTAAAGGTTCAATGTAGTGGATACCAAGCTTGTACAAATCAGAGTTTTCCTTTAAGAATCTAGAGGTACAATCGTTTAAAGTACGTCTGTCATCGAGATAGGCCAAGGTGAATGATATAACTTCCCCCATATAATTGGCATGTTGTCTGGCAACTCTTTCAGAGTTAAATAATTTCTTTAATGGAGGGTTGGATACAATGAGGTTAGCAAAAAGTCTGTTACAAAAATCTTTGTAACCATTTTTAGATTTGCTTTGAATATGGGACCAAGTGTGACGAAGCAAGACGATATCCTCTTGTTCAAGATTGAAGTCAGCCATTTTTACGGGTTTTCAAATGGAGATGGTATCAATAAAAATCTCAAGTAGTTGGCAATAAGTCAAATATTCTTTAGTATCCCTCTTTTCTTCCAGTATTTTGAAATATACTGAAATGGATAGCGAAGTGGATCTTATATATGTTTGTCTACGCTCGATTGAAATATAATAGTCAAAACATTTCCAAGAATGGAAATTAGTGTCATTTAACTTCGACCGTGTATTACTCTTTTCAGTATCCTTTGACTCAAAGGGAACTATCAATTTGCAGCAGCAAAGTGAGTTCCAGGAAATTTCCCAATTGGGAAGTAATGGATCAATCAGAAACTTCCCTTTTAGGAAAGAGAGACGAATTTACTCCTGCACACAGTCAGAATCACCAAGTGAAGGGTAAAAGTAAGGAGTCAAGCATGTGGGGATATTGACCGAGTAAGGGAGAAGGGAAGAGGAGTTATGTCAAATTTTATAACTCCAGAGAGATTATTTGGGCAAATGGAATATATTATTTGGGGAAAAATTTTGGCGCCTTAACTCAAAATTGTTGGTTACATCATTGTGTATCCTTGTCTCCTTGATTTTTTTTTCCCCTGTTCTCACGAACCATTTCAGGAAGTTAAATTTTGTTAGGAGGCAATTATGGTTCTGACAATCTATTCAATGGTCGGATCTTTTTTGAAAAAGCTGAAATGGAAACATCTATTCTTGAACTAAGCTATAACATCCTTTTACGTCATAAAACATAAACTACCATTTATGTTTTGAACCTTCCTAACAAATATATTTTTTAGTGTCCACAGTAAGACTTTGGCAGTCGCAATGCGTAGAATAGATGATGTAAAGTATTCGGTGATGACCCAAATGTAAAACTTCAAATTATTGTGACGACTACTTCGGCTCAAATTTCTGGATGGGATTTCTTCATTTATTTCTGTATTACTATACAATTAATTTACAACTGGAAAAGTGACTTCTACCAAGTTTACCGTGAAGAACGCAACACAAACGAACAATTATGAATTCTTAGTACATCTTATATCTACATTCTAGAACTAACCAACAATCTGCTTCTCTAAAACTTGATTGTCATCATGTAGAGTCTCCTCGTCATGATGTAAAGAATCATCAGTGGCTGCGTTTGTTTTCTCCAGCTCCTCATCCTTGGCAGATTGATTCCCGCCGACCCATTCTTCTGCCCTGGACAATTGCTCGCTGAAAACATTATTTAAACGAGAAATCATTTCCAAAGATTCTTTCGCGAACACCAAGACTCTATCATTTGTATGATGATTATTGTTAGACTGATTAAATGCTGCCGGAAGTTGTAAAATTATATCCCTGATAGCATTTTTGATTTCACTTGTTTGTGACGATGCAGTGCTTATAGATTGGTTACTACTGGATTCAGCTATGGCCTCATCAGCGGTAAGAGCAGAAGGTCGGAAGTTGGAAATGAGACGAATTAATTTCTTCACAGTGGTGACGATTTCAGTCTTACTTTTCTCCTCCTCAGCGGCAGCGATACGCTTCTCTTTAGCGGCAGCTTCTTTACTAGAGACTCTCTCTTGCATTTCTGTAACCAGGGTATTTATTCGATCATTGGCAAGCTTAAGAATATGCAAACAAAACTGAATCCTCTTCTTCGTTTCTTGATTAACCTCTTCTTCATCTATCTTCCTTTTCTTTTGAGCATTACGTTCTTGTCTTGCTTGGAACCTTTCATTCAAGTTGACCTCAATTTTATTTACCACTGGAATTGCAGCCTTTTCCACAAATTCTGCAGCGTAGTTGAAGGCAGCATAATTTCTTTTGGAATTATCGTAGTATTTAACCGCATTGGCAACTAATGGATGCTTTGATACTTTGGTGACTTGTGCAATGAAGGGATGTTGACGTGGAGATTGTATATCTACATTAGAATTTGATCCTACTACTTGAATATTGGAATCGTCACCGACAGCTGAACCTTTTGTCAGTAGAGCTAGATCGGGAACCTGGCCTGAACTTGGAGGTGACTCGCTTGAATCATTATTATTCAAGTTAGTCAAAGCTCTAGCAGCAGAAAACACAGCCGCCTCATCATTTCCCTTCTTGGAGAAAAGCGATTGTTGATCTGAGTCTGGAAATGTCAGTATGATAGTAGCCACTGGAGAAGATGTTCTTGAAGGAGTTTCCAGACATTCGGAGCTGGAAACCAAATTTTTCGACACTGAACTCGGATGTGGGTTCTGGTCATCTCCCTCCACAGTGGACAATTTTCTCTTCGATGAGCGACCCATATGGTATGACGATTTATTTATGGGGGAGAAATGGGGGTAGAAAGTACAAGGGGAGTCGTCAGCAGAATATATGTGTTATCAGGTTTCCCTTGCTATCAACCTTTCGAGTTTTAATTGCAAGATCTATGATATAGTAGTTCTAATGTGTGACGTGAACGGCTTTTCCTCCTCGCTCAATTGTAAGATGCATGTGAATTAGTACCCAAATTTTTTTCGATAGGGTTATTTTGTTCCCCATCCTAATCTTTCGTTGGCCAGAGAGCAAATTTTGATGTTACTAAAGAAGAAGATAATAAGATTTTAGATAACACTACAGACACAAACCTTGAACAACAATGGTATCTTTTTAATCGATTTCCCCAACTCCTTTCGTCTTTTAAGTGTTATTGCAGAGCGTAGTTGAGTTGATACACCCATAAACACATGCTTTATGGTAGTGCATGTGAATGAGATTGCAGGGAGCACCATTAAAGCACGTGAGTCTAAAGTAGAAGTATAGTAGTACATTGATTAGCTACAGAGATACTATAGAATCTGATCCATAAACTGCCTCTTCCTCTTCGATAGCTTTCATAGACACCCACCCTCTACCGGGAATAAACACCCTCTTAAAACTTCTGCCTTCTCGATCTGTTCTGGTAATATCTTTATAACGTAAAGTTATCTTAGTGGCAGAAGAAATTTCAGGCTTATTATCCTGTTCTTTCAAACCGTCTTGCCTGGCTTCTAAAGCTTGCAACACGGAAGCCTTAAATGCTTGCTTTATGGTGGTATCATCACTTTTAATCTTAGTTGTAAATAAATTTGGACTCCTATTAATCTCTTGAGGTAATTTATTGTTTTCCTTGTCTAATGAGGCTGCTACGTTGTACCTTGGACTGGGAAGTGATGAACCTTTTCCATATGGTGAGGGCATAACTAAGGAATCAGATGATGGGAAGATCATCGGATTGCAGCTCATATATGCTGGAGTGGCGGAAACAATAGCACTCCCTGTAACGTGTAATTCATGAAGCTTACGTTGTAATTTATTGACTTTGTATAGAGCGCTACCTACTTCATTCATATAGTCTTCGCATGTAGTTCCTTTGGTTATTTTTGCAGCATTAACGCTCATTTCTTGCTTGGCGAAACTGCCCCATAAACCATAGACAATAGCTATCACGAAAAGACTTACTAAGTATACACGATTTGATTTCATACTGAAGTATGTAGGTAAATCAAGGTTCATTCTTTCAAATGTTTTATCGAACAATTCACTGGTATGAACACATTGTTGCATTTTAAGTACAAGCTTTATATCATTTCTCTCACTGATTGCAAATTCAAAACAGCTATAATGTCAGTATAAAAGGTAACCACATAAAAAGAAAACACCTGGATACTTACTTTTTCATCATTGAAGCAGATCTGCTACTCAATTTCTTAGCAAGATCCCTCTCCAATGCATACCGATTTTTTTGAAAACATGAAGAGGCGTCTGCGTATTCGATGCAATCTATGATTTGTACAAATGGCTTAGAGAGTAGTAAATTTAAATTACCATCAACATTTGAGGACTCCATTAAACGATATGATAGACCAACAATAACTAGCAACAAAGAGGACATATACAACAATTTGTTCGTTTGTCTATCTCGATAAAGCACCGCTAAAGAATTTACAAGGTTCATGGAGGGCTCAAGTTGGAAAGAAAGTTATTTTTTAATATCTTTCACAAAGAAGAAGTTACATTAAATTTCGTTTCGTTCTATCACTATAAACATGCAATTTTTTCATTTATCCTTCTCCAAGTTTTGTACGTATTCACTGGCCTTAGCCTTGATACGAGCGCAATCTTGTTCAGATCCAGTTTCCTCTTCATATTCGAGCCATTTACTGAAAAAGAATTTGGCCTGCTTTTTGGATAACTTCTTGAGTATAACTCTCTCAAACAAACTTCTGACCTTGGCCTTATCATTCTGTTTGATTTCTTGATCGATGTAAACATTCCACAAATCGATTCTCTTTGGTGCATCAGAAAGTAATCCTTCAAACAATGATCTGCCTTGTTCTGCTTCACCCTTAGAGAATTCCAATTGAGCAAACTTACGGACAACTTCGATATGTTCCTTCTTTGGCAAAACTTGTAAGGCCTTAGCTAAAACTTCATGAGCCTCAGTACTCAATCTACGGTCTAATAAATAAGACCCATAAGAGATCCAGGTTGACACATTCTTGCCAAATTTCTTAGTCATGGTCTTGAATAATTCGTCCGCCTTATCGAACTTTTCTGACATGATGAAAATGGAAGAAAGCTTTTGATGCATGGTGAAAGAGTCCATATATTGACAAGATCGTTTGAAAGTGTTCTCAAGAGACTCGTCGTCACCGAAGGTGTTTTCCAAGTTTAACAATGCAATCCAGATATTCAATTTTTCAGTTTCATCTCTGTAGTTAATGATTTTCAATGCACGTTCACCAATCTCTCGAGCCTTGTCAATTTCACTCAATTGAAGTTGGAAAGACATGTAATTCATCCATAAGATAGAACTGTTAGGGTTACCTACCAACAATCTTTCGAAATCAGATACCGATTGTGGAGCTCTAGTGTTCAAATCACCAGTAATATCTTCAACAACAGAAGTCTTGGACTTCTTCTTCTTTCTTTCCTGAGTAAAGTCGTCCTCGTCAGATTCAGAGTCATTTTCCGCCTGATCCAAAATGGAAGCAGTCCAGTCAAAACCGTTGGTAGATAATCCAGAGCTTTTCGTTTGAATTTCTTCGTCGTCTTCATCAGCTTCTTCATCAGAACCAGACACATTTTCGACGTCAAAGACAATGTCGGCATCGTCATCTTCTTCAGCACTCTCAACTTCCTCACTATCTTCTTCATCTCCACCATCGAGCATCTCTTCATCTTCGTTGACTCCTGCTTCTTCTTCAATATCTTCATCCATGTCAACATCTTCAGACTCTTCACCATCTTTGAAATAAGAAGCCTTCATACCCAACGACAACTGTTTCTTCTCGCTATCAATCTTCAAAATCTTAACCTTAACACGGTCACCTTCTGAGAACAATGCAGTGACATTTTCAACGTCTTTATCAGCGATTTCGGAATGATGACACAATCCACTGATATTCAATGTTCCGTCAAGTTTTACAAAAACACCGAAATCAGTTGCTCTTCTGACAATTCCCTCATAAAAATCGCCAACTTGCAAATCATCAAATTTCTTTAAGATGTTTAATTCTCCGTTGACTTCACTTTCCTTCAATGTCATTAAAACCCTTCCTTCTTCACCACAGGCAGAAATCTTACCCAAAACAACTTGATGTGGCTGGAAAAACTTCTTCCAATCCTTCAAATAAGAATCGGACAAGTCGCTTACACGAACCAAGGCATGAATGGTTCTCCCAAGAGAAACATAGACACCGTTGTTGGCGATGTTCTTGACAAAACCACGAACAACGTCACCAACAGACAAGTCTTCAATGCTTGAAATACACTTGCTCTCAGCATCCCCGGATCTTAAAGATACGGCAATTTTATCATTTTGCTCATCAACATCCAAAATAGTTGCTGATACGAAATTGTTTGGTTGAAATACGGACTCTAATTTATCAGTGTAATCATCAAGGGCATCAGTAATATAAGCAGATGCGACGACTTTTGGTCCCAATTCCACAAGAACGAATGTTTCCTTGACTTTGAGGATACGTCCCGGGTATTTGCTACCAATTGAAACGTCTTTGATCGATTTAATGACTTTACTTCTTCCAGTTAAAACAGCAATACCATGCTCATTGTCAATATCTCTGACTTTTGCTTGGATAGCATTTCCCACTGCCAAATTGTCCATGATAGTGCAATCATCTCCGAGTTCCATGAAAGAGATTCTTCCCTTAACAGAGGGTGAGATGGATACCCAAGCAAACCCATTAGCAACATTGTTGACAAAGGCAATGCATTTAGCACCAGTCTGCAACTTGGTCAAAGTGGTAATCTCATTTCCAATAAGAGACAATTCAACAATGGTATTCTTATTGTTCTTGTGAGTAACTGGCAAGTAACTGTGAGTCTTTGCGTCATGATATCCAACGACAGATACGTCAAGAGTTTCACCACGATGAAATTGAGACAATGGTTGAGACTTGTCTTTGATATCGTCCCAGTCATTGAAACATTGAGAAATATCGATTCTGCCTTGCACATTGTCAGCAAGTTGAACATTTAATTGAGTTCCCTTAACCGACTTGATGATGCACTTGGTGGAGACACCTGGCTTATAATCACTAACTTGTGTCATTGAAGGATCCACGGCATTGATAAGATCAGAACCACCTGCTTGGGATTCTTTGCTCTCCTTCTTTTTCAAAGAAAGCAAAAATCTTCTCTTCTCATTATCAACTCTAATGGCGTAGCACAGGACCGATTGATATTTGTAAAATTTCTTTTCCAACTGCTCATTGTTGTTATCAACAGCATATTTGGCCAAAACCAAACCAGTAAGACGACCAGCAAATGAAACAAAAAGTCCCAAACTCGTCACTGATTTAACGAAACCATGTAAAACCAAATCACTGTCTTCTTTAATATCTTTAAAATGTGCTGGTAAGCCGTCTTTAGAATTCTTTGCAAAATCAATCAACGATTTTTTGCACGATAAAATGATGGTTCTAGCCTTCAAATCTTTCTCTAATACCAAAGCTTCGATTTCTTCACCAATAGGGAGACGCTTAAACAATGCTCTGTTTTGTTCATAATTACCGTCAGATAAATGACCAGAATAAATGACACCACGTAAATCACTCCCTTTAACTTCAACAATCACGGTATCCTTAGCCTTTTCAACTACGGAAGCTTTGATAATAGATTTCCCTGGTACTAATTCTGAAATGGTAGTAGATTGAGCTGATGTGAATTCTGTAGACTGTCTAAGAGTAGCAACAAGACGTTGAGTCGATTCATCAATTTTGATAATCTTAACATTTACTGTTTGACCTAACTTCAAGTAATCACTTGCTTGGTTAACAAAAGTTTCAGAAATTTCGTTTTTAGGCAAGAAGGCACTTGCAGAACCAAAAAATGCAATAATAGCACCGTTTGGAACGAATTTCACAACAGTACCTGGGGTCTTTTTACCCACTTCTGCGTTTTCGACATCGGTTAAGACTTCATCATCTTCAACATTAACAAGAGACTTACGTAAAGTAACGAGAAGTTTCTTTCCAGATCTTTTCAAAACTCTGGCCTTAACTTTAGAACCAACCTTGAATTTACGTTCTGGATACACTAATCTGATGTCAGACATTTGATCTTTAGGTACAAATGCATCGATAGATCCGAAGATTTTCACTTCAATACCTTCGGATTCTGGTAAAACCTTCGAAATTACACAATCTGATAAATATTCACCGATTGGAACACTTGCTGCATTCAAATATTTGGTATTGATGTCAGCAGTTTTCAAAGAGAATATCAATAAGTTTTCAATAGCATTATAACCAATAACTCTACCCTTATGTTGAGAACCCACCGAGTATGCAACGTCATCTTGGAGATTAGAATTGTGAACTTCTCCTAGCCACTCAGAAGATCCGAAACTTACGTAAGCATAGTTGGGATCTCTGGCTAATATTTTGACATCATCTAAAATGTGACCCAATGGGAAAGCTTCCAAGGCACTGTTTTTAACTTCATCCTTGAGGGCAACAATTTGTGGTAAATGTGATAAGATCAACTTCTTAGTTCCAGCCTTGGAAAGAACTGCAATGACTCTAGCCTTCACCGTATTACCGATAGAGTATTTGTGTTTGAGTTCATCAACGTCATATATATTTAAGTTGGGCAAATTGAAAGTACCGTCTACAAGTCCGAACACTTTGGCAATAACACCGTTCTTGGTTATATCAGCCACCAAAGCATCCACCAAAATACCAGGCTCAATGCTTTCGATGGAAGAAATTGTAGAAACAGTGGGGCTCTTCTTATGTATGGGCTTTAAGTTAACAGTTCTGGCCTTTGGTTTGGCAGAGATGCTTGTGAGAATGACAGATCCTACTTTAAGCAGGTTCAATTCGTCCTTGGTCAAGTCCTTGTTGGACAAAAAGCCAGACAAATTGTCAATACCAGTGTTCATGATGATACCACGGTCTTCGATGGATTTGACTGAACATTGTAACATATTTCCAGGAATCAAATCTTCTTCTTCCAAAGGTTTATTGATGATGTCAGGCTGGATGGTGAACTGAATTCTCTTTTTAGCTTTCACATTGGTTGTTGTAGATGGTTTCACCACCTTTGCTCTCAACCATTGTCCTTGAGTGAAGAGTTCGTCCAAAGATGGTAATTCAAGTCTTTCTTTAGTTCTATAAGTAGCAGCATCTTCATCTTCATTTTCCTCCTCTTCAGACTGGTCATCTTGTTGCTCATAAGCTTCGATAGCTTGAATGACTTCGTCACTGATAGAAGTAATTGGGGCATAACCAACCAAATTGTCACCCATACCCAAAGTTATATCTCTCTTTCCTACTTGAAGGATTTTGGCCAACACTAAAGTCTCTGGGGTGATATTACTGAAGGAAAAGTTTTCAATGGATACGGATTTCTTTTCTTCATCTTCTTCATTGGCGGATGCTTTCTTCTTAAGTTTGGTCTTTTTAGATTTCTTCGATGATCTATCACTTCCATCGTTTGATCTCTTGGTACCAGAACCAGTAGCAGTTTCGAAAAGGACATCACTAGTGACCTCGTTCGAGATCTCCTTTACCTCCAAGGGAGTCAAGCTGGTAGCACCACCTCTAGGAAAGGCCACTTCACTACTTCTTATGGCACTTTCAGTATTATTGGTGGCCATGTCGACAGTCAAAGCTTAAGGAAACTTGAAAACTTTTGGCACTCAATTTTTTTTTGTCCGATGAGGATGAGATGAGGGTTCAATAAAAAAAAAACCCTAGTCAAATGGGAGAGAGAGAGAGAAAGAGAGAGAGAGAGAGAGAGAGAGAG
>JAJLUZ010000016.1:0-232519 GCA_030570095.1 Kurtzmaniella quercitrusa | reverse complement strand
CCTGCTTTGGGTTTTCAATTTCTCAAATAAGTTATAACCTACAACCTTATGCATCCGAGTTTGTATTATTTAAGTCTGAATTTGTATTACATTGTTACTGTCTGCTGTTTTTTAAGTTTCTTGCAATTGCCTTCTGCAGCAAGAGTGAAGCAGCCTTTTTCAAACCGTACTTTCGGGAAAGTTTAGCATAAAAGAGTCCACAAGCATTGCATAGGGTTTGTTTCCCCTCTGGTCCTTTCCTCCATTCCGGGGAATTTTTAGTTTCGCAATGGTAACACTTCAATACTCTAGCAGGTAAGCTTAATAGTGTGTTCAACCCTCCAGAGGAAGATGATGATGGATTTTCAATTTTTTTGATTGATGAAACATTTGGGGCCACTTTCTGAGGATCCACTTTCAAATCAAGTACTTTACTAATGTCATCATTTTGATTAGCACTTTGACAAAAAACTAGTAATTGATGTAATTCTGGAGATGATAACGAAGATGTTCTTCTCTTGAACCCGCATTCTCTCTTCCCGCTAGATTGTTGTATTGGGCTGGAATGAGTTCTTCTGTGTTGATTAAATTTTGGCTTTAATTTTCTTAGTGCGGGCGTATTTTGATTCTGATGATGGTTGCAAATTTCAGTAATTTTATTAATTGGATCGGAATCATCAGAAGATTCAGCCTTTTCATCGACTTGACTAGTTGTATAGGTAAATGATCCATCTTTTTTGGTTTGATCAACAAATTCCCGAGGATTCTTCATACTTTTTTCCATCAGTTCGCTATATATATACGATTTTGCT
The DNA here is from genome assembly GCA_030570095.1 of Kurtzmaniella quercitrusa. Classification (NCBI taxonomy): domain Eukaryota; kingdom Fungi; phylum Ascomycota; class Pichiomycetes; order Serinales; family Debaryomycetaceae; genus Kurtzmaniella; species Kurtzmaniella quercitrusa. The sequence goes on along the minus strand of JAJLUZ010000016.1, from coordinate 231,728 downwards.
GCTAAAAACCGGGTCGCTCTTATAATATTAAATAACTGATGCACATCATCCTCCAAGACATCAAATGATAAATTATTCAAGAAATGATTAAGTTCGATCACATTTATGTAATCATCATTAGTCTGGCCCAAGAGTGAATTTGAGGTCATTGATTTAGTTTGGTAACAGTTTTGTAAATCAATTCCTAGTCCATTAATTCGCTGTAACCAGGCACCACAAGATTTTAAGCATTCATTCAAACGATTCACCGCTGGTATAAGACCTCGATCCATATAGATATTCATATTGTTATTCGATCTTTGAATCACTGCTGGTAATTCTTTTGTCATTTCTGTATGAACAAATTCAGACCGAGGGACATCGTCCAATTTTTCTCTTCCTAATTGTAGAGTGAGTTCTTGGAAGGAAGGTAACTTAACTTGATTTTTTACATTCATTGTAGTCATATCAAATCTATTGCTGCTGTTTACATACTTCTATCCAAAAGCTCTTATTTGATGAGAATGTTTACTTATTTATAAAAGAACAATTACATCGATACAAATCGTTCGTAGAGCATTAATCCTCGATTCGACAAAAATTTATGATGCAAGACTAAGCAAATATATGTGAAGTCGGAGTTGTCAAAATTTCCCACAGAAGAAAGTATCACCCGTAAAATAAAAGTAAATTTATTTCTTCTTTGTGCGTCTAGATCTGGATGATCCCAGTGGCATCTGCATGATTACTGTACCTTCCTTATCCTCTTCACTTTTATCTTTAAACTTTTCCTGGGTTTCCAAATAAAACATAAGATCTTTCACTTGCTCCTCTAAATCTGCCTTATCCGATTTCAATTTTAAATTTTCCTTAGTTAAATACTCAACTTTCTCAGATAATCCATCATTTAATTTATTGGATTCATTTAGATCGTGTGATAGCTTATTAAGTTTATCATCCTTTGCATGAATTTTCTTCTCTAATTTTGGTACAGTTACAGCAGTCAAATCTCCTAATTTCTTAGTAAGTTCTTCCATTTTCTCATCGATTTCAACATTTTTAGCTGAAGCTTCACGTTTACTAATATCTAAAAGCCTCTCATATTGTTCCCGTTGACTTGCTAATTGACTTATTAATAATTGAGAATATTCAAATCCAACTTCTTCTACTTTATCAAAAGTTGAAGTTTCATTTGATGCTAATTTAGGATTTGAAAAGGTCAGCGGTCCAGCCGAATTACTTCCAAATCCTTCAAAAATACCCATGGTACTTAAACTTGCATTGGTTGCCTTGTCTGGAAGTTCAACTATCTTACCGTCTGCTTCATTAGTTATAAGTCTATGCACGTAATTATCTCCTGCATAATCCCAAACTCTAGATGAATCGAGCTCCATCGCGAAGCAATGACCAGTTGATACAAAATGCTGCAAGGAATGTTGTTGTGGTGCATATCTATCACAACCTAAATTTCCACAAATTAAACACACCCATAAATTTTGGGTTACGTTACATTCACTGCAATGTTCATCACCATTTGGAGAAAATGTGTTACTATTTCCTACTATAGATGGCCTACGAAACATCAGTAGTCTCCTTACTGAACGTCTTGCCTTTTGATTTGAAATATTATTTGAATACCTGCAAATAGGGCATGAATCATCTTTCCATTTTGATAAACATTGACAATGGAATGTATGTTGACAAGGGATTGTAAGTAAACCAGTAACTGAACAATCCATTCTTTCTAGGCAAACGGGACAAGTAGGAAGCTCTACCAATTTTTGCGCTTGTAAGTTATTATCAAATAATTTTTTTGCATCGGTAGTGAAAGGATCATTTAATAAAAATGGTATGTCATCTTCATTAGCACCATGAACGACATCCAGATCAATATTTACTGATTTAACGAAAATTGTATGACAAGTTTCAGGTTCCATCGAATTGAAAGCCTTACCATTGAAATTTAATTGGAATTGAGCTGCATCTAATTCAGTTTCGAACTTGATGAGCACTAAAAATCGATTTTGCTTTTCACTCTTCAAGATCCTTATATGGCTAATTTTATCAACTATTGATTTTCCAATAAATCCTAAAAGATCAGTCGCAGTGAAATAAGTGGGCATTGCTACAATACAGACCATAGTATCATCACCTTTGATATCTAATTCTGAATCTATCACACTACCTGATGAATCCTTTGAACTCAATTCATGGTCTTCTTGTACAAATTCTCGAAATAAGCGAACTGTACCTTCCCCCAAGTAAGTTGCCTTTATCGGCTCCGAATATGATGCCATATTGAGTTGACCTGGTTTGTGAATGTCTGTTACCTCAATAGGAGTATAAGTAGGGTACTTAGATCCTTTGATATGAACTGGAAGTCGTATTTGAATCACAATACGATAGCAATCCGTTCCAAGCATAGATTTGGCGATGAAAGGAGGTACGAACTGATTTTCATAGTGGGAACCAAATCAAACTGTTGCGTTTAGTGAGAGTGATGAGGGTGACCCAATGCAGTCTCTTTTTTTTTTAATAGATAAAGTGTACACCACTTGAAATTGAAGATCTAATCCATTTGGGTTATCGAGGAAGTGGGGGATTTTTTGATTTTTTTAGCCAGGTACGGGGCCAAACTGAATATGATTTGTATAATGTGACTGGTCGATGAAACAACAAATTTTAATAGACATGAGGGTTATGAGTCACAGAAGCTTGTAAGCAATGAAATTTATTGGTGGAGTTTATGCACAGAAATTACGCAGGTTAACACCAATACACTATTTTTAACTAAAGCTAAAAATCCAGTAGAGAAGTAGGATGAAGCATCTGTGAACGGTACGAACATTTTTTTAATAGCCACAATCAGGACTGAGAAGTCCATTATAGTTGAATCCACTAACACTTGAGGGTTAGTGTCCTAATATTGCCTAAGTAGTACCTTCAAGAGGGTCTTTTGATTATTTATTTCGTGTCAAATTTCGTAAATTCTTTCTTTTATCTCTCTTGCTACAAAAATTTCTCAACTTAATGCTTTCACTCAGATTTCTTTAATTTAAAATCTCCGCTTTGTATCAAACTAACTTTACCACTTGATCTAATCAAACCAATGCATTTACAATATCATTTTTATGCCATTTCAATATCATTTCAATATTGTTTCAACATCATTTATATTCATGATTCGAATCTTTCACAGTTTCACCATAACACAACAGTAAGCTAGCCCGTAGCCCTTATCTTCAACGGCATTTCTCTGAATCCAGACCCCGTTCTTTCGCCAAATGAGCCGCACTTTGACGAGGCAGCCCTCCTGCACACTGCCCCAAAACACGGGTGAAGTAAAAGAAACCAAAAAAGAAGTATGACAGAGAATTGCTCATAGTCCTAATCGGGAAGGCCGCACTGATAATGAGAAACTACTTAATTGCACATTTTTGCCACCGTGATAGGGTTTTTTTTTCTTCACTGCACTTTTGACTACCATACCTGATCAACTTTCAACCTCCGAGAGGCTGAGAGTTTAGATAGAGTAAGCGTTTTTAAACAAAAAAGGTAGTTAGCCTAAAGGCAAGGGTTTTCCGGTAAACACCGTCTCTTTACCACCCCCTTAGTGCACTCTCAGCGAAAGCGCTTTCGCATCGGTTTTAATTTCTAGAACCGATACTTTAAGCGCTCATTCTTACATAGAAGACTTCGAATGGAACCTAAATCAATTATTATCAGAGCCGAAGCGCTCGTCGCTTTCCGTCCCGACGCTGGTCGACAAGCATTTGCTTAATGACCAAGAATTTGCATATTATACCTATGGTGACATTAACTTATTACAAGAATATGATCATCCTGTTGTATCTGAACATGCCATGAACCATAATTGGATTTCTCCTTCACAGCAGTGTGGTTCGTCCACATCTCCTTTGATTGAAGAACAAACTGCTGGTGCATTATTGGACAATTTGGATATTACTCATGAGATCTTCTCTTCTCTGTCTTCCGAGACAGGTGATGAGCTGGAATCAGGTTCTTCCTCCTTAATTACCGATAATGTCACCGATTCTGTATCTAATTCACTGATATTTATCAAAACTGAAGAACAAAGTTCAACAAACGAATCAAAACCTACGGGTCCACAACTTGTTTGGGTTGAACCAACTGTAAGTGTAAAGGGAATTTCTGAATCTGAAGTCGATGTTCCTTTAGGTGGTAGTGACTCGAAAGACGTTGCTGCTGTCAGGAAGAGAATTGAAAAAAGAAAATCTCGAGCCACTCGCAAGAATGAAGATGATAAAGTCGTGAAGGAGAAACAGAATAGAAACACTTTGGCTGCAAGACGTTATCGTCAGAAAAGACAAGAGGAGGTGGAAGTCTTGGATAAGAGAGTGAAGGAGTTGGAAAAGCAGCTTTCAGACGCAGTGTTGCAGGCAAAGTGGTGGGAAATGGAAGCCCAGAGATGGAAGTCCATGGCAGAAGAGAAATAACAGGTATTGTATTAAATTTAGACGGCACGATTTTGTGAATGAAAAAAAAGATATTTTAGACAAAGTTAAAGTTGTAGAAAACTAAGAGAGTAGATTGAGCTAAAGGAGGGGATTGAACTGTAAGAGTTGATACGGTATAGAGCCTGGCAGTAGTCTGACCGTATTCATTTCTATAATAATAACCTATTTTAACAACAGACCTTCTACCCTACATTTCCTATTAGCGTGCTTCATCCTTTTTGTTAACATTTACTACTACTCACAGACATTATCTCGTTACCTCAATTATTTGAGCCGGCTCCAGCACCTCCAGCACCACCAGGACCACCGTTACCACCCATAAACTGGTTGGCCATGTTTCTCAAAGCCGGATTGTTCATCAAACCTTCTAAAGCGCCTGGGTTGGACATAAGGTCCTGGGCTGCTTGCATAATTTGAGGGTTGTTCATCAATTCAGAGAAATTTGGCATACCTCCAGCACCACCACCAAACATGCTCGAGAAATCAGGCATTCCACCGGCACCAGAGCCGGCACCAGCACCAGCACCAGCACGAGCAAAGGCGTTGGCAGCTGCATTACCTTCACCAGATTGAGAGGTTTGGGTTTGACTGGACTCGGTTACATCAATGGAACTTTCAAGGTCCTCTTCAACCCTTCTCTTGGCAGTCTCGTAGCCTTTCACCATGGCATCGGACTTGTTATCGCCTTCAACATCTAAACCTTTTTTGTATGCTTCCATAGCACCCTTGGCATCACCAGAAGCGTACTTGGCCAATCCCAATCTAGAGTATGCCTTGGAAAAAGTTGCATCAGCCTTAATGGCTTCTTCAGAATCAGCGATGGCTTGAGCGTACTTACCAGCTTGTGAATAAGCAGCAGCTCTATTGGACAAATAAACCACGTTAGCAGGGTTAATGGCAAGTGCTTCGGTGTACTTGTCGATGGCTTCGTCGAAATTTTTGGCGGCCATGGCTTTGTTACCTTCAAGCTTTAACTTGTTGGCCTTTTCTTCATCAGCAGCGGAAATTTCTTCAGTGGCAGCGGCAGCCTTAGGAGCAGGAGAAGCAGTGGCAGGTTGTGATTTCAAAGCAGTTTCAACAAGCTCTTTCAATGATTGACCTTGGAAAATGGCCTTGACATCGGCATCCTTATCAACCTCAAAAGCGTCAGCAATACAATCAATTGCAACGTCTAAAGATTCAGCGTAATCTTCACCTATTTCCTTGTTGGCAACAGCAGCTCTCAAATAGCTAATAATGGACAACGCCAAGTCTTTGTTTGATGCACTCATAGTTAAGTTATGATAGCTTTGTAGAGGGAAGAGAACAGTTAACGTTTATAAATGGCCAAATCTCACTTTAATAAAGGAATATTAAAACACCTAGAAGCTTCCATGCACTACTTTATGATATTAACGAGGCGCCACTGGAAGAATGAATTAGGAGGGGGAGGGGCAAACCACGTTGAAGTATCTTTGAAGAATATGGTTTAACAGTATCAATCCATTAGATATATTGAACTACATCATAAACCTATCGTCGTTTAATTCTATATATTCCTCCTCCCGAATTGCAATCATCACGTGATCACTATGATTTAAGTATAATGTATTTCGTTGTGGGATCTTCCCTTTATAAATTCCATGGTTAATTTAACATATTTTGTATCTCTATCTTCTTCATATCTCCATATTTCCTGATTTGTATCTCCTTCGTATCTCCATATTGTCTGTTTTCATTCGAAAATCTCCAATTTATCTAATTTTGTCTTTTTACCATCATCATATCATCTTCTTTGCAAGGAATTGTCCACTTTAAAAACTGCCAAGTGCTTATTTAAAATGCTGATCTCTTGGGCCGCCTTTCTCGTACTAGACTTGGCAAATACTTTCAAGGCAAAAATGAAAAATTCTGATTTACACTTCAAAAATGAACTTATCTCTGAGGCCAATTGTTCATGGTCTTGTTTAATTTGAATGTTCAATTGCATGAGTTGTTTAATATTTTCCGCTTTGTTGCATTGGAGTCGTTTATATTTGCTTTGTTTGTTTTCAATTAATGATGAGAAATTGAAAAATGAAGCTACCGTATCCTCTTCAACAACTCCATCAGCTGTACCATCAGATAATTCTGTTGGCTTTTTAACACTGCTGTTGTTACTATTGATCGAATCATATTTGCGTAATTCCATATTGTAATCTAAAATTTGTTCTTGAACTCTCTTCCAATTCTCAAGCTTCTCCAATAGATTATTGATATTGCTTGTCAATTCCTTAATCGATAATTCTAAACTCAAAGCATAATTAAATAACCGTTTATATGCTGAATTGGATTTCAAATTTAATAAAGACTCAGACTTTTTAATGATGTCGAGCTTTACAAATAGTGAATCTCGGGCAAAATTTAAATCAGATAATTTCCAATCCATTATTTGAGTAGTTCGTTTAAATTGTTCTATAAGACTCTGAAACTTCAATAAATCATTCAATGAAAAATTGAAGAAGAATTGGATTTCTTGAATATTTGACATATCAAGTTTTCCTTCTTGGATTCCGGATTTTAATACTCCAGATCTATCTTTCACATCTTTAACCAATTCTAAAGTCAGTTTGCGTTCAACCCCTTCAAACCATTGCCAAAGAAATTTATCATCTTTGTATTTAGGATGAAAATTGATACTTTGAATGTAAACATTGAGGTCTTCGATTAATCGATTCACTCTAAATCTATTAAAAATAGGATACACCAATTGACCTGGAGGGAAATTTGAAAAGAAAACCTCTTTGCTTATAAGAATTGACTTTGGGAATTGAAGTTTGGCGATATAAAAAAATTGCGTAATACTCTCGGTAGATAAGGAGAAGATCTTATAGCTGCCATCTTTTTGCATGGATCTTAATTGAAGGAACCAATCCTTTTTATTGGGATCATATCTAGCATGTGTAATTAAAACCCTGTGACTTAAATCTGGTGAATTTTCGAAATCTAAGCCATCAAATTTGAAGATTGATGTTGTAAGTATGTTTTGAATCTCCCGATTATTCTCAGATTCTTTCCCAGGGATTAAATAATCAAAGACAGTCGAAAAGAATTGCAGATCTTCAATTCTTATATCTAATCTATTATCATTTATAATTTCTTTCATATTTTCTGTCCTATTGTATTTGATGTACAATGATAAAGGAGTCAATCGTTTGTAATTGAATTGATTTACATCAATATCACTGGTCAAAGTATTGTTTAGTAACCCAGTCTTATTTAGATCACATTGGACAATGTGAAGGAGGGTATTACCATTCTTATCTATATGACTATCATAATTTAACTTCCCTGAATACTTCGCCTTAACACAAGAAAATGCCTTTTCAATTAAAATAGAATATTGGGGATGATCATAACAGCGACAGAGTGAAAATAATGGGGTTTGTGAATTTTGATCCTTCCTTACCCAATCTATTTTATTGCCGATCTTATCAAGTAAGTCGATATTATGATGTAAATAATGACCCATTGATCTACCTTGGACATCCTGAAGGTTGTAATAGTTATATTGCTCCAATTCTGAGCAATTGGTCTCGAGAATTTCAATAATACACTGAGAAATCTCATGACATTCTTCAATGACAGAGCATTGAAGTAAGGTCTGAGTAGTATTAACATTTCTGTCGAAAAGAATATCATCAATGGAAAACAATTCATCACTTACTTGAAGTAACATTTGAAACTTTTCAAAACTATGAGATTGAACTGCAAGCATTAAACAACTTTCCCCACGGATGGTCTTACTGTTAAGTGAAGATTTCAACTGATCGAAAGCAGTATTTTTGATATAAGCATCGAAATCTTCTATTGAACCGTCCTTTATCAAATTTCGTAAGCACTTATTAGAATCAGATAACTCCACAAGATTAGCAAAACTAGATGATTTCAAATGGACCATAACTGCATCAAAATTGCTAATAATATAAGATAAATATCCATTATTATGGATGCTTACAGGGCTGAATTTTTTGATATAATGCAAATGAGCTTCTATGTTGGGAACTTCAGAATAAATAACTACCATTATTAGTAGGCCAATTAACGTATCTGCATCAATTGACCGTACATCCAAAACACTTTTTGATGGTCGGGTTAACAATTCAACCGTTTTTACCAACACATTCAATTTGCCTTGCAGATTCGTGATCAGCAAATCATCCAATTCTTTGAACAATTGTATAGCTTTTAAGACACGTTTATACAATTCATTCAATTGCCAAGGCTCTGTAATAGTTATCTCTAACTGGGTGAGAGATAAATTTGATAATTGTTCATAAATTGATTTGGAAAAGGTGTTACCATCTTTTTGGAAATTATTACTTACTTGAAGCCAAATTTTATCGTAAAGGTTTAATTCGACGTATTCATGGATTAAATTATTCAAATCTAGCGATGGCTGTGATTTAAGCATACCGTTTACGGTATTGTAAGATGTTTCCGATTCAGTGGTATTTCCTTCTAAAGCTTCCAGAACAATTGTATAAGATTCTTGCAAAATGTCAAAAAATTCCTTCTCTATATCGGTTAAAGTGATGTTAGATGAAGGTCGAAGTATTTTATATTGATAATTGTTGTGATGGAACAATTTATAAAACTTTTCTGATACTACTTTAGAGAGTAAAGGTATACTACGAAGTAAACTTTCGAATGTCAAACTTGCCGGTTGGTTTTCATCTGTTTTAGGTAAAGAGTCCTCCAATTCTATTGTGGTCAATGTTGAACCGTTATTGACTTCATTGATATGATTTAACTGATTCATCTTAGATATCGGTATTCCTACAATAGGCTGACCATTAGTCCAAACGTAATTTGGTGGGGGTATAGAACTTCCCCAGACAGTAGAATCAACATACATCAACATGAACCTAGAATTAGAAGGGAAATATGTACTAGTGGAATAAAAAATGTCCAACTTTAGAATCTTTAACGTTAAAGATCGAGCAAAACCTTTCCCCGGAAACAAATGTCCATTTTTTATCATAATTTGTTTGCCATTTAAAGTGTGATATATTACCAGATTATATTTAGAGGCATTAGATCTTGATTCTGAACCACTGGAGTTCTGGGTTTTTGAAGAAAATGGATTGGAAGTTCGAAGAATATGAGATTTAAGAAAGTCTTCACTATGATAGCAAAGATCATATAATCTGGATTTTGTGGTATTATTATGAGTAGCTGGATCGATATGAGCTTGTAAAACCGATGTGGGTGGTACTATCAATGTGAAGTCATTATGGGAATGCCCTATCACATCTATTATTGACTTTAGGGGGGCTTTCTGTGGGGAAGATGAGTTGAATATTGAGTCTAGAAATGGGTTTAAAAGATGTGGGGTCACCGGGGACGAATTGTGTGGTTTAGGCAAAGGTTTCTCTGCTTTTAAACTCTCAAACACCAAGTTGGGCCTGGAAGCTTCACCATAACCAATCGGATTAGCTTCCAGAGTATCTAGCGACATACTCTGGGGTACTATTTGGCTACTTAAGTCGTACAGTGTAAATGGCAAATGTAGGCTATGTTAACGGTTTCAAAGAGGATCTACATGCAGGAGACAAGCCGGTGCAACCCCCAACAGTATGAATTGATAAGGTGTAAAGGATTGACAAACTGAAGAGAAGAAGAAGAAGAAGCAATAGCAGCAGTAGTAGTATTAGCAGGTTAATTCAGATTGTGTTACCCTGAATTGGATTTTAGATGCCCTTTCATGGACACAGAGAGGGCTGAATGATAGAAGTAGTCTGCTAAAGGCTATTGGGCTGTTTGCAGATAAATATGCGGGGCACAGGGAATATCGGCCCGAAGCGCCGAAACATCAATGGCTAAGTGCCAACGAACCCTAAGATATAAGGGTTTCAAGATAGGAGTAGATAGGAAAGCTCCTATCATCATTTGACGGATTGATACCTTAATGCAGTTGTTGGATGTTTAGCTCAAAGGGGTCCAGGTCTGTTACTTTTGGATCTGAATTCAGCCCACATCTGGTGCTTTGGCCTCGATGTGACTTATATGGCTTTACATGGGTAGCGAATTTGATAGCCACTTATAAAGCCAAGAATACCATTTCAGGTCCATGCAGAATTCAAAAAAGGTACCGGAATTTTATCCCAAATTTGCTATCAGATGTAAAACAATGCAATTTAACATAAACTCTCCGATAAGAAGCACGCCTATTTCCTGATTGAGAATGATGATGCATGTAGATCCAAGTTGTGTAGCAAATAAATACGGGCACAATTCTTCAACTGAAGCCCTTCTCTCCCCCCCCCTCCCCTTACTAGTAACACAGTAAACTTCTCTAGTATAACTTAAAGAAAATGCCAAAAGATCCCATAAGATACGTCACTAAAATTGACTTGGATAAGCCTGGTGCCGATCAAGCTTGTCTTCATAATCGTTGGCATCCAGATATTCCAGCCTATGAAACTATCGAACCTGGTGAAACAGTTAAGATCGAATGTATAGATTGGACTGGAGGTCAAATCAAAAATGATGATAATGCTGACGATATTAGAAATGTGGATTTGACTAAAATCCATTATCTTAGTGGTCCTTTCCATATTACCGGAGCTGAGCCTGGTGATTGCCTTATGTTAGAGATAAAGGACATTCAACCATTGGAAAGACAGCCTTGGGGTTACTGTGGAGTATTCCACAAGGAAAATGGTGGAGGATTTTTAGACTCTTTTTATCCTGAAGCTGCAAAGGCTATCTTCGACTTTGAAGGTATCCATGCAACTTCTAGACATATTCCTAGAGTGAAATTTACAGGACTTATTCATCCTGGTCTTATGGGGACTGCCCCTTCTCAAGAAATTTTAGATGAATGGAATAGAAGAGAAAAGGGTCTTATAAACGATATCCAACACAACCACGATACCCCAGTGGCACTTCCACCTTTAGAAACTAATGCATACTTTGGTAAGCAAGCAGAAGTAACTCAAGAGAGTACCAAAAAAATCGCCAGTGAGGGAGCTCGGACAATTCCTGGTAGACCAGAACATGGAGGAAACTGTGACATCAAAAACTTATCCAGAGGATCTAAATGTTACTATCCAGTCCACGTAGATGGAGCAAAGTTCTCCATTGGAGATCTACACTTTTCCCAAGGTGATGGAGAAATATCATTCTGTGGTGCCATTGAAATGGCAGGAGTGGTTACTGCGAAATTCACGCTTATCAAAGATGGAGTTAAGAAGCTTTCATTGAAGTCACCCATGTTTATTTCTGGTGATGTGGAAAACCACTATGGACCTTCAAGATACTTGACTTTTGAAGGGTTTTCTGTAGATGAGACTGGAGATCAAAAATATCTCTGTTCCACCACTGCTTACAAACAATGTTGTATTAGGGTCATCGAGTATTTAAGAAGATACGGTTACAATGACTATCAAATCTATCTTTTCTTGTCAACAGCCCCAATTGAAGGTCATATTGCTGGTGTTGTAGATGTACCTAATGCTTGCACCACTCTTGGACTCCCAATGGATATTTTTGATTTCGATATCAGGCCAGAAGCCGAAGTAAAAAAGCTTGATATGGGCAATTGTGCTCTTGTATCTGGCGCCAGCCATGATGTTACTTTAGATTTTGATACTTTGAAGATTAAGAGATAACTAACATATAACTCGAGCTAGATTAAAGACAATAAATTATACTACTGTTGATATCAGATTAAATGCTTAAGGAACGGTATATTAGATTATATCAATCAAGTTTTGTTAAACAACTACTTACGTTACTCTAAATATAAAACTCCATGTGTATATCAAGTATGCTTAGAAGACTATGCAATATTACTAACATATCGTCTAAATCTATTAGAACGAGGATTGGTCTCTTTTTGAGAAGAAGTAGATAAAAAGTAGCTACCCGTTGGAGGTGGACATAACGATGGCACTGAATTCGGATCTTTTAAACTCACCAGTCTAGTACTTTTTGGTTTGTTTAAATTAGTATTGATTGATTTGTAGTATGAGTCATGAATCTTCGTTGGTTCAATACTGGTGTTTATGGAATTCTTGGTAGAATTTGGAGGAGTGAAATATCTAGTGTACTGTTTGTAATGTCTTTTAGAATCAAGACAATGAGAGAACAGACGATTTCTCACATCTACTTTCATAGATGTGGTTAGATCTTTAAGAGAAAATGATACAGGTCGAGGCTTGGGGTCTAATTTTGGAGGAACCGCTGGTCCTTCTTTAGAATTAGATTCACGATCCTGTGTCAATGATACAATTTTCCGTACCTTTGGGAGATTCAAAGGAGCCCTATACTGATCGACCTGTTCAAAATCTTTCTCTAATGGATTCAAGGTTAATCTATCCAAATATTCAACTGGAGGGATTGAAAAATGGCCAGATACCGGCAGAAAGCTTGATTCTCTGACAGGTCTTAAGTATGATTGTTTAGGCTCAGTATTGGTTTGAAGAGTCTTAAATTGAGTCAGTGACGGATTTTTTGTTTCAATTTTTGGCTCAAGTTTTGGCTCATGTTTTGATTCTTTTACATTTGGTGAAGTGTTCCTCTGGTTTTTGGGTCTTACTGTTAAGGATCTCGTAATCTTCACGGCAGGAGAAAGTATGACAGCAGAGTTCAGTACCATAACTGGAGAAAGACTTCTTATGGACTTTGGATTTTCCTCTTCGTACAAAGACGAGTTCTTGTTGTCGAGAACCAACGCTGAGTCCGAGCTGAACAAGGAGTCGTCGAAAGAGGAAATTGATACAGTGTCACGGGTGTCTTCATGATCTCGGGGCAAGTACTCTGATGAGACAGGTGGAGACTTTTCAAGGTAGGTCTGGATAATTTTTGCGGGTGCATACACAGAGAGAGTATCGTAACAATCATAAATTGGGCTGAGCAGAATGCTTTCCTTGACTGGGTTGAGGATTAATTTGTCCTGAGTCCTAAAGCTATGACAAGAGGTTGTATCTGAATGTATAAATGGTTCTTGAATTGATCTTACAGATGGGTTTTCTTTTGCTGGGACTATCTGGCCACCCTCTTGAATTGGACTAGATACGTTTGGACTGTGTGTGTCTTGAATTGGACTAGATTTACGTTGAACTGAGCTAGCCATTATGTACGGACCAGGAGTTGGTGCTATTTCAGGACTTGACATCTTTTGAATTGGACTTGTGTGTGTTCTCTCTTGAGGATAATGTGATTGATATGCAAAAGCAGCCAGTGGTGCTGGGAAATGAGAATATTGGGAATGCAAGTAGGGTGATGTATAGGGCCCGGGGGCATTATATGAGTATTCGGACTCCTCTCGACGATGTAAAATGCTGGTTCCATTCGTGTGAATGGCAGAGGAGGCAGTAGTCGAGTAGCGGTTACTGAATCCTGCTGAAAAATGAGTCGAGCAATCGCTATCCGACGAGGTTAACGATGAAGAATCACCATCATCGTCCGAAGAATGCATGCTGTCATAAAAGTCGTTGTCATGGTCAACAATGATATTGGTTGGTGTATGATATGGCATGTGCAGAGTTGGAACATGTCCTTCTGATTTGATTGAAGTAGGAGTCGGAGGGAGTTGCTTTTTTGAAGCACATATATCAGTGAATACTCTTCTGTTCAAATTGATCTCTTTTGTAGGACTAGGAGGTAAAGGTAAAGCTCTTTCTACATTTTTAGTGATAGAAGTTTTAGAATCATTAGGGGTCTTCTGCTTTTGGGAATTTTTCTTTAATTCAATGTCTAGCTGTCGTCTTTCTTTCATAGTAAACACTGGCATACTTGTTACCCGTTTCTGCTGATCTAGTCTCTTAGGTCTTTGACCACTGGCCTTTCTAAGGGTAGGTATAGCTGGGGCCAAATCATCTAAAGTGTGTTTTCCTGGCTTGTAACTGCCAATAGCTTTGGCCAAATCATCTCGATGTACATCAAGAATATTAGCTGGGATTGCCTCTGGTACATCTGAAGTTGCTAACCGTTGCTTCATGATGTGGTGGGTTATATCTGATTTGATACTGATCTCGTAGAATAATGTTTTTTAGTGGCCAGGATCAGATTGGGATTATATTCGGATTCAGATTAGATTCAGATTCAGCTTCAGATTAGATTGGTGCTTTTGAGTATGTGGTTTCAATAATGTTGCAGGAATTACACCAGTGAAACAACGACAGACGTGTGAGAATTAGCCCACTTCTACCTCCAATAATCCAATCTAGAATTTATCTGATCCCAAAACTGAGCCACTGGGCATCTTTAATAATTTATGTCATACCGATCTCTGCTGCCAAATGCTGGTTGACTTCTAAACTGGGGCATCCCTGTACATAGTCATATTGACAACCTGCGGGAAGCTGCAGGTGCCTGGTCGGCAGCACTAGAGAAGGTTGATTGCAAGGGGCCAGACCAAGCAGATGAAGACTGCAGCGAAGAACCAGTTTCAGCGGTTGATCTATTTCAAGGGGTTCTGTGCTGGTAAGGGGGATGAAGTTGATGAAAATAGAAAATTTAGCCCATAGGAGCCCCCCCTCCCCTGTTCATCCTTCTATCACTCTTCTTCCTCGAAGACCTGAGTGCATAGAAAATTACCAACTGCATAAAGTCAAAGCTTATCTATGGTTGCAACTCATCACAGATCGAAACCATAATCAAATAATTCAACCACTAAGAAACCTTCCCTAACTTGTTTCAGACCAGAAGGACCCCGTATGTCTCGAATCCAAGAGATGTCTCCCTCTCAACCATGCATGATCTCACCACATTCACCCCGTGCTGATCATCGCTTGGCTTCATTAACCTCCATCACCTGCAGGTTGTATACAGGCATTCGCTTGATCGAGAAATCAAGCCAGCCTTCTAAACAAGAATTTACTTACTTCAGCCCTTACAAAAGTCAAAAAATACTGGATCAGTGGGTTATTTTTGAATTCTGATTCCAATTTTGATCCCACAGTTGTGACTTGAGATTCCTCTCGTCTACTTTTACCATGACAACTGCCGCTATAGAGGAGGCTCTTTGGTCAGGAACTATCCCACTTGTCCTCGCTTATAAGGAACAACTGATTCTTATGTCCGTGGCGAGGAATTCATACCTTTCGCTGCATGTTAAAGATGCCATCTCGTATTTCACTCCTCTTCTGTCATTGAAGCATTTTTATTTACTGTATGATCTGGTACCATTGCAATGGCATTTGCCTGTAGGAGTTCTCTATGATATTAGTTACAAAGAGGGGGTTAATTGGACAGTTACCATAGTCGAGGTCGAACCCAATGATATCCCCAAAGGATTCGATTTCTCTTTGATCAACTTGGATTCTTTAAAAGAGGTGGTAATGAATCTGGTCAAACAACTGTCATTTGTTCTTTCATCGTCTTCTAAATTGATTATGGGATTAAATCCACTGAAAACAGATCAATTTTGGAAAGCTATCATTAATCATAATTGGGTTGATTACACGAAAATAAACCAAGAAATAATCCCCAAAATCTTAGTACGAATCCCCGTAAAATTGCTTGTAATTGGATCTCCCGTGGTAGTTCAGATACCGATTGAAGCTCGAGAGAATACTACCCTTCTGCATGTCATCAGTAAATCAGTACTGAATGTCCCTCTACGTTCAATTAAAATTCATGGGATCGAATTTGATCAATCGTTGCAGGACCAAAGCATAATTAAAGTATGGGAACTTTTTAAATACGTCGATAATTTCCTCTACATCGTGGTGGAGAAGGCATAGCATTTTTAACAGTATTTAGTCTTTATATTACAGGTTCTAATGAGTCATGTGTCTATCTCTGAATTCTTTCATTTTGTTTCCTCTTCTTCTCCTTCTTCTGCTCCGGGCATTATAAACACCGCCTGCAACCAAGCTCTGTACATCTTTAACTGCTTCTTTCTATTCACAAGTAATCGTCTATCGGTAGCGATTCTTTCCTCAATAAACCCGTTCTGAACACAGAAGATGTCCCTCAATTCTTCCTCAGTAAAGAAATAGACCCTCGTACCATCTCCTCTAACATAAAAGTTATCTTCTAAAAGTCTATTCTTTTTGAATCGAACTTGAGCAAGATCATACCTTCCATAATCTCTGAAAAGAATTTTACATCCAGGTTTACAAACTTTCTTAAGGTTAGCAACTGCTTGTTGCCATTGTTCAGGAGACAACGCCGAAAACACGAAAATCATAATGACAATATCCACTTCATTCAATTTCATATCTTGTGGAATATTTCCTTCAATATTTGCCAAATCCCATACTGAAGAAAAAGCTATCTTGGCCTTCAGTTGCTCTACAAATACTTCATTCTTCCTAACCAAATCTACAGCAACCTTCAGATAATCACAGGCAAATATTCTCAAGTTCGGGTTATTATTCTGTGACAAAATGGGGAAGAATGTGTTACCAGCACCACATCCAATTTCGAAAATAGTGGTAGCAGCATCACTATCTTTACCAGTAGCTTTATAAATATCTGGAAATTCGATTTGCAACCATTTTCTGTCTTTGAAAAAATTCTCTTGATTGTTTCTATAGAAGATGTCCCAATATTTTGCCGGATTGGAGTTATATTGATTCTTATCAAAATCTTTAACTGGGTTATCATATTGTTTAGCGATCATTTCCTTAGCTTCAGCGATTTGTTCTTCACCCCATTCAACATGATCCCATGCATTATGCTGGAAGACGTCGTCATCTGAGTTCAAAAATCTCTGACCAAAGGTGAATGGATCATCTTTACCGATACGGGTATCCAAAGATGGTTTTCGTGGCTTCTCTTCTTCTCCAGAAGACATGTTTCTATAAGTATCTTGGACTGAAGATTTATTTTTCACGAGATGAGATGAGATGGAAATATTTACTAATAAAGTTTCAAAATGCAGTTAAAGCAGGAATTGAACAAAAGACCAATGAAGGGCTTCAAAGAATCAAAGGGATATTACTGGTTTATGGTTAAGAGATACAGTGTAGTACTTAGTCGCCTTCCTTGAATAACGATTTTTTTTCTTGTATTATTTAAGCCCCACTGTGGGAAAGGTCACTCTTCAGACCCAATATCTGCTGCAATCTTCAATCCTCGTTATGAGCTTTGAAATTGTTACACTCCCACTGCCTCTTTAAGGTAACAACCCTTGATATTACTTTTGCTGCTGTTAAATAAAGCCTATTGGGTCCAATTTCGTCAATTTTGCGTGCAAACCTATAGCAGATGGAATATCGAGGTTACTTATCACCCTTTAATCCTCCATCATTTGTTCCATTCAGTGTTTAGCCGCATTCTCTTTTCCGTTTCCAGTATTCTTGTTATAATAGTTACAGCGAAAATTAAATCGAGGCTTTGTTAGCAAGTGAAATACATAAATAAGAATCCAATTCATCCAATTCAATTTAGTTAGCACTACTTGTAAAGGCAAGGTAAAGAGTTTAATCAGTTCAAATAACTATCCTTTATTCTTAAATCGATCCCTATTCAATCATACATTCGGTATTTATATCCAAGATCTTAATCAAACTTTATCAGCACTAATTAGTACTAAAAGGGAAACTAATTAGCACCACGCAAATTTTATATGGCCCAAATAGAAGATAACAGAGATAACCCAGATGATCTGCTCATCGGTGACAATTCCATTGTTGATAGTCGAAATGTAGTTTTCGAAGGTCAGAATCTCTTCATAGACACTATGGATTGGAGGAAAAGTAATCTTTTGAAGATCCAAATCATTGCAGGATTCTTCGTTTTCATCCTTTTTGGTTTGGCAGAACAAACTTTGGGAACCTTAATCCCAGTATTCCAAAAGGAGTATCATATCAATGATGTCCAAACTAGTCTCTTTTTTATAGCTTCTGTCACGGGTTACTTTGTGATGGCCTTTCTTAGTGAAGTATCTCATACAAAATTGGGAGTTAGAGGAGTGGTTATCATGGGAACTGTGTTCATGGCTACCGCATACCTTATCTTATCTTTCCACCCACCTTATTTGATTGTTATATTGTCATTCGTATGTCATGGAATTGGTCTTGGGAGTATAGATGCCTCTTTGTCCTTATGGATGGGCTTCTTGGTCGACTCTAATGAAATATTGGGAATACTCCACGGTTGCTATGGAATTGGGTGTATGATTTCTCCTCCATTGATAACAAATTTGCTAGAGAGAAAGGTAGATCCATGGCCATGGACTCATTACTACTTGATGTTAAGTATAATTGTCTCAACTAATACCGTGTTCTTTATCTTCACTTATAGACATGAAACGGCCTTGAAATTCAAGTATTCCAATTATGTACAACATGCTGACGAAGCTGTCCAGTCTATTGCCGAAGGAATTGAATTACTGGATATTAATGGAGGTGTCGGAAAATCTGATACTACAAACTCATCAAACTCATCGGTTCCATCCACTCCGACTGTAGAGGACAACTTCGGTATCCCCAAACTTGACGATGATAAAATCACCGCTACTACACCCGATATCGTTAAATCTCCAGTAGTTTGGCTTTTTGCGTTCTCCCTATTTCTCTATGTAGGTACTGAAGCTGCATTTGGTTCATGGATGGTAACTTATAGTACTAGAGTCCTCAAGTACTCCTACAAAAACTCTTCTTATTTGGCATCTTCTTACTGGAGTGGACTTACATTTGGCCGAATCACCCTTGGATTTGCAACTTCCAGGGCCTTTAAGACAGAACTTAGTGCTAATTTTTGGTACTTCTTCGTTGCTTTCTGTGGATATTTTATCTTCTGGCTCATGAGTATAGAACGTACCGTCATTGGTCTTTACATTACTGCATTTTTAACTGGAGTGTTTGTGGGGCCAATTTTCCCCACCACTATTGTAAGTTCAATTAAAATGCTCCCCAAGTCATATCATGCTGCATCGGTGGGGTTCATCTGTGCCTTCGGTGGTGGTGGTGGTGCTGCTCTTCCATTCATAGTGGGGCTTTTTGCTCGTACCCACTTTTACTTATTCCCAGCAGTGATAGCAGTGTTTGCGTCGTTGAGTACTCTTTTATGGGTGTTCATTGTGAAGCGTTATGGTGCTAATTACAATTCAAATCGGTTATAAGGTGTGTATTAAATGCTATAGGCAGGTAGAAGGGTGTAGAAGGGTGTAGAAAAGTTGTAGATGATATGTAGAACACTTTTTCAAGGATAATATAGCTGATACTAACCCCTAACTGGCATATCAATAGTGACTATGAAATGAACCATGGAAAAAACCTCCTACTAAAAATGTTCTCACAAGTAGAATAAAATTGGCTCCAATGGTGGGTAAAATTATTCAAAGATTAGGGTCAATATGCTCCAAGATAGATTCTAGAGAAGGTATTATCCTAGTTGAACATATTGGGAACCCCTCCCTAGAGTTTTCCTCCTTGAGCTGTCCATTCCTCTGGTGTGAATCCCTTCTGAGTGAATGCATGAATGGAAGCAATCTCCTCTTTCAACGCATTATTCACAAGTCGATGTCTCATCAACTTATTCTTTCCTTGGAACGACGGGGAGACAATCACTACAGCGAAAGCCTGTCCACAACCGCCAGACATGTCCTCAACCTGTACAAGTACCGCTGAAAGTCTCTCCTCGATTGTCTGCTTCAAAATTTCCGCCGTTATAGTCATGATGAGATGATCGATCAGATTATTTCCCGAGATTTTTACTAAGCGAATGTATCTTGCAGATAAAAATGCAACCTATGTAGAGTGTACCAAGAATGGACTTCCTATTTATTTGATACAGTGTATGAATAAATTTCTTGCTGTTTGAAGTATACCATATCTTCTCCTACTTTAAAACGGACTGTTCTGGGTCTACATAACATTGAATGCATCTTTACAGTTTTAATCCGTCTCTATCAATCATCACATTTCCTCATCTTTCAACTATCACAGCTCTTTCCATATTCCACAGATTTTTTTTCGTATCTACAGCTACATCAACATTCAGCTAAATTCGTCTACATCGATCTACATTTATATTGGAGATCTACCTTGCCTCATTTAAATATTATACAACTGATGTCTCTCCATGTGATTCAACTATTTGTTGAGAGTGCCCTCTGGTAATAGTATTGCTACCCACTTCCTGCGTGGGCATCACACCATTTTCCCCATTTTGGAATTGCTTGGAAAAGAATGGTTGTTGGTCTTTGGTGATCTTCTCTAATTTGTTCATGATCTCTTTAGTAGTCACCAGTTCGGAAAGTTTGTTAAATCCTTCAACTTCAAAAAATTTCAACAAATCATGTGGGATAACCGTTAATTCTTCATGATTCTCAATCAATTGATTGACCACTTCAATGGCAAGAAAGTATGAATCTCCTTTGTTAGCAGTCTGCACATCTCCTGCCTTCAGTTTTGCATAAAGAATATTGGGGGCAATAACAGTCGATAAGTTATGAACATCCATCTTAGATCCAGTTGATTCATCAATCTCTGCAAATGAGGCAACCCAGCTGAAAAAATATAACAAAACTTCCAATAAATTTCTATGTGATCTGGGAAGCATGGCGTAAATCAAATGTACAAGCCGCTTTCTTAGTTGAGGGTTCTGCTCATTGTATGTAGAAATCCAAAGATCATAGAAATTAAATGTCAATAATGGATTTGGAAGGTCTCTTAACCATTTTTTCATCAAAGCTGCCAATTGAATGGCCGTTTGTATAGAAAAATCGGGTGATTTAGTTGGGCTCTTATTAATTTCTTCAGTTAATTCTTTGAGTTTTTTAATATTACCATTGAGTCTAAAGATACCTTCCACTGACATGTCCTTTTGTCTTAAAGCATTGATAATATCATCAACAACAATAGGAATGCGTAATTTAGAAGGTCCAACTCCAAGATCTGAATCTACTCCATATTTAGTGGTTAATTCTTGAAGATCAACACCAAAAACTCCACCATTTTTATCCTTTCTGGGTTCACCTCCAAATTTGAATTTATCCCAAAATGTAGGCTGTTTTCTGGTTTGGATCAAGGATAAGAGTTCTTCCTTATTATATTTATTGGCCAGTAATTGAACTAATGCTTCAATTGCAATGTGACGAAGGACGAAATGTTCTGATTTTGTTAATTCAGAAAAGTACTTGTTTTTGCCTTGTTCAGCGATTGATTCAGCTCCTCTGTTCAATGATCCACTTCTTCCATTTGCAGCGGCAACCGTTTTAACCGGTTGCATTGGCTTTTGATATTGATAAAGACTGTTATGGTGTTTAAATGCATTTGGCCTCTGTTCTCTAGCTTGTTCAGCGGCCACTATTCTTGGAATATCATCCAAAGTAAGAGATTTCTCATTCTTAAGCAAATCCGATGTACGATCAAGATGTGAATTTGTTAATTGCCTTTGTGGTTCATCCCGAATTTTGAGCGATCTTTTCCTAGAAATTTTGAATTGATCTGATTCCCTATCTTGAGAGACATATGACAATTGTGACGATACACTAGTAGTTCTCATTCTAAAATCTAAAGAATCTTCATCATTCTGCTGTTCTTCTTTGGCTGCCACTGCCTCAGGGGCTTCAATAATAACAGACTTTCTTCCTTTTTGCTTTATAGAATTCGAAAGTTTCTGACTTTGTCTCTTTGACCTTAATCGAGTAACATCGTTTAAAGTTTTCGAATAATTAAGTTCGGTGACTCTATTTTGATCTTCTTCGATGGTATTCATGGAGTTTTCTTTACCATCATGTCCTCTTGCCATTAACGTAGTCGATCTAGTAAAGGCAATTCTAAGCAAATATACCAATTGACTGAGAGATGAAACATACATGAATCCAGTCTTAGCATCTCTATCATCAGATACACATTCTTCACAAAACAAAGTCTGGTTGATTGAATTATAACCACAACTAATCAACATAGTTTTATCCTCATGGTTCATTTTCTGAGAACATCTAGAACAATTAAAACATTTTGTATGCCATCTTTTTTGGCCATGCTTTACACAATCCAGTTCAATGCTCTTTGAACATGCTTGACATGCATCAGTGGCACTCGAATGAACTTTCAAAGATTTTTCAATCACTTCATCAATTTTTTCTGGTGGCATCAGAGAATATTGCTCATATTTTTTGATATCAGCCATGAATATATCGAATGCTTTGGTGGACCCGGTCAATTTATTTGCCTTGAGGGCATTACTTAATCCAATACGAATAAGAAGTTTCAAATAATGAGCACAGCTAGTGATAACTGATAACAATTCAGAAGAAAGAGAACCACTCAATTGAATTTGTTTGGATTTTCTTAATATCGCCAAATAACTCATAATCTTGCCAGAAATATTCCTTGGTTCTTTATGCAATTTTTGGAAATGATCATCAACTCCTTCAGGATCGATTTGTTTGACTTCCAGACGAAGAGATTTGCAAATATCAGTGACATGATCGATACCGATGAATAACAATTCCAAATATAATATCAATTTTGCAGATGCTCTTAAACCACTTGGTTGATTCAGAGTGCAAGCATGTAATAACATGTCTGAGATACATGAAGCCGTCAGCTCTTCATATCCAGATAGAGTGAGCCAACAACCCATTACAACCGCTTCGATTTGTTGTTCAGCAGCCACCAAAAGTTCAGACGAAAGATTTTCATCTGATCGATTGGCCAATTTAGGTGAGAGTCCCACAGAATCTCCTCTAATGCAAACACTCCAAAATTTGTGAACCATATAACATTCGGGATGCCATTGTTCATTTCTTCCCCCTCGGAATAATTCTACAAATTGCTTGACGATCGAAGAGTGACAACCTTCACAATGTGATGCATAAAGTTTTGAATAATGGAAATGACAATAAATGTTTCCTTCATGTTCATAATAACTTTCATCACTTTCAAATACTTTTTGACATACAGCACATTTGAAATGTTCTAAATGATATTTGTTACCAAGGGCAGTTATATATGGGCCTCTTAAAGCAGTATTACAACTGAAACAAATTAAATCAAGTTTCTTGAAGTAATCATATTCACATAAAGCCACTTGGAATTTGACCCCTAATTCTTCATTAACTTTTTCAAAGGGGAAGAACTTGGTGGCACATTGATTACCACATTCATTACAAGTAAAACACTCTACATGATAAGCATTAGATAATGCTCTTACAAATTGCCCAGTTATTTCAAGACCACAAGCTTTACAGATCTTCTTTCTTCTCCTCAGTTTTTTGTCTCCACCGGATTTATTCGATGCTCCCACCACACTATTACTACTTTCCTGATTGATAAGTGGAGGGTGACTATTAACTGGGGTATGAGGTTTAAAGGATTCATTCGTAGAAATTGGTTGGATATGCTGAGGGTGATGATGATGAGGGTGATGGTTAGGATGTACGGGGGCATTTCCACCAGGAGCACGGCTTTGAGGTCCAGCAAAAGAGGACAGATGAATCTCTTGCTGTGGCGGTGGTACAACATTAGCGAATGTGTTTCCCGTCCTGTACGATCCATTATCACCATTTGGTTGGGTATGGAATTTTGGCTGGAAATTTTGAGGCTTTGTCACTGCTGGTTGTGGTTGAGAAACAAAAAATATGTCATCAAGTCTAGCATCTGAATCAGCTTGAACTGGTGAAATGGCAATAGAGTGTCTCTGGTTTGGTACTGATAATGATTTCTTTTCCTCATGTGGACGTGGAGCCAGTTGAGGGGGTGGAAATTTTGGTAAAGGAGGAATCAATGCCGTCCAATTTGAAGTGGAGGATTCAGAAGTTCCAGTATGACTTCTACTACGTGAATGTGAAGGGGCCATATAATTGTTATAATTGTCAGGCGCTACTGGTTCTGTGGAGAAGAACTTTGGGGCAAAAGGAGAAGATTTGGTTTGTTTCATAAGAGGGCGATTCTTATGAAGTTTCCTGGGAGTATTGGGGTGATAATTTGACATTGGTTGATGAGGAGACGCCGTTGTATTCATATTTGTATTCATTGTTGGATCAAAAGAGTGACTAGGTAGTTGGATTCTTTACAAATTAATCTAAAAGACGGTCGGGTGACGTCCTGGTTGAATATCTGTAGAGATATGGGATAATTATTCTGGAGGGGGGGGGTTTACTAATGTATTATGTTCGATCCACTAAGGTTTTATCTGAATCAAAAGGGTTTCTTTAGTGGGTTTGGGGTAGAAAAGAAACTGGGATCTAAATGCAATTCATATATGAGTTAAATTTGAGAAACTGATTCCACAAAATGATGATTTGGTATGTCTTTCTCAATGAATCACTAAAGGTGAGAGACTTTGACAGGATGGAGAATCGGCGACAATGATGGGTGATGAAGCGGGGAAAGGAGTGATATGTATATAGTTTCAGCAAGATATCACTGAAAGAACGCCAGTATGAGTGATAAATGACGTGTTTTAGTTAGGATTCCCAATAGATCAAAGTACTTACTTGCAAAAACAATGGACAACGCTTTTTTAATGAGTTTTGGGTTGTGGGGGTGGGAACGGGAGCAAGACTTGGAACGTCTAAGAGGCACTAATTAAGGACGGTAATGTGCGTACTCTAGACAGAAATATTGTATCCTTAGCTGGCGGTCCTTCAATAGATTCAGAAGTACGGTTATTCCTTACGTATTCCTACCTTTCACACAAGAGGGGCTTACGTGACCTTCAGTGAAATAAGCACTTGAATGTTTTCACATTTCGCGATTTTTTGGGGGAAAATGGCGATGGCACGACTTTCTTATTTTTGATTGAAGAGAAAACAAATGCAGGGAGAGGAATTCTCAAGGGAGGTATTTTTGAAATTTGCCTAATGCGGACGAGAAATTAGTGTAAGGCTCCAGGGTTCATAGATGAGAGGATGGATATGAAGGTTATGTTGACGGAATCGGGTTGGAGATACCGGTGGACGACTAAATGGAGCGCAAAGGGCAGTGGTAGGCTCAATCCTGAGGTATGGGGCAATATTGCATAATCGTTCTCAAGTTGTCGTGAAGGCTCAACCATCTCTTATCTACACCTTCTGTGCCCAGGAATTCGGCAAATCACTGTTTTATGGTGTTGCAGGTGAAAGGGCTATAATCGATGGTGATGCATATTAAACAAACTGCCAAAACGTCATGGTGCCTTACTAGAAAAACCGTGGAATCTGTGATTAATTGTAGTCAAAAGGGCCATGAAGTGTGGTAAAAAGCTATTTAGGCTGCTGAGGCTACTCCAAGTGAATTCAGAGCCACTTTGAATTTTTTCAGTCTACCCTACGATTTTTTTTTAAATCTAACTGTTTATACTTGAACCCTCTAAATTTATTCTAACCTATACCAATTCCACTCCAGTCTCCAATAATTCACTTCTAATTCAACTATAATTTAACTCTTATCCTACACTATGTAAACTACTCTACTGACACCTTTTACACCAAAACATTAGGTCTCTTTGTGAAACTTATTCGTTTGTCTTATTGGGAGTGGAGAACAGTTTTGTTTCAATTTTAGTGTAAGCTTTGATGTCGAAGTTGGTTGCTATATTTTGATGTATGTCCCTCTCATCAAACCTTGCATTGTTGTACATAAAATACGATGGCCCTGCTTAACTCAATAAGCACACAATGCTTAATATCTTACGTCTATTTGTCGTGTTACTTCTTCGGTAGATTTCTTCTCCACTAATCCTACGCCAACAATAAATCGACTGAGTTGACTGCCTCGTCCTATCCTTTCCTCCGTCTTCAATCATGATTTTGGTCAAACAAGTAACTTGCAAAATAATTTTCCCCTATTAAAGCAGTATTTTTTCTGCAAATCACCACATCGAGTTAAATCATTGCAGAGTATCTTTCAACCTATCATTAAAGAGCAGGTTTACAAATATATACGAAGAATGATAAATGGCAAGTAAGGCAGTCTTCACCACGCGCTTAAATATTGACTTGCACTTACTGTTTATTTCACCTTAACTTTCACTCTATACCCATTCATCTAAAGATCTATATGCTTTACCTTGTTGTTAATAAATTGGCATCGGTTTTTATGCATCACTGACAAAAAAACCAATATGTCCCCACGCATCAGGATTTAAATTGGGAAATAAACTTCTGCTCGGATTACCTACATCTATTGTCATATCCTCTCATCGTCTTACGCCGTGTCGTGTGATGCTCATCGGCTTCCAAGTTTTTACAGTAAAACTCCTGTCAAACTTTAACGTGAAATGATTTTTTCGCATTAAATATGAGTGATTATAAGCACTAGATTCGCTACAATAAGAGCTAAACTACATAAAAACTGAAAATCTTACATCTTCTTCGCCTCGATCATAGTCATAATCCTCCCAAGCTACCACTTATCGCTACGATTTCTGCGTATACACATCAAACCATTATGTCACTCTATACTATCCACCTGGCCCACGGCCAAATACACTAGCAGTTAAAACTGGTACCTTGAGAAAATTCACTAGATATTCTCTATAAGCGCGTAGAACTTTTCGGGCATAATAGAAAGACTCTGTAAAAGCATAGAAAGTTCATTTCACGCCTACTGATGTCTGAATGGCTTGATTTATCCGATCGGAAAAACTCGGGACATAGATCTTAAACTTGCCATTTGGGCTCGCTAGGAGATGCATGCCGCCGGAAAAACTGGTGATTCATCTTTCGATATTGTCATATCAGCCGCCTCTTTCGCTAAATGCTTATTTCGGAACAGGGGCTTCCAGTAAACTTCTAAAACCTATATAAAGCCGTAGAATTTGCATTCTTGACTTCACAAAATGATTTTAAAAGCACCTTTCACTCAAATATCAAGAGCTTTCACTTCTTCCAAAATGGCAACTAGTCCCCTTAGGGTAGTCAAACTCACATGGTGTGCTGGCGGATATTTTGCAGTATGTTTGGGAGTTGCAAAATTTGCTGAAAAGAAGAACAAGGGTTACATTTTTAAACAACTTGGGGAGAATTAGGGCACAACTATGGCTATAGACTGTGAAGGATAAAGAATTCAACGGAAGAAATTCAAGGAAAACATGGTTAAATCACTTTAAGTAGAGGTTAATGACATGATTATTTAACTTTCGGTAGGGAAGTGATAATTAATCTTCAGTAGAGGTAATGTCATATTCTCTTCGGAGATATTGAAACTGTAAAGATATTTTGTCAAATTTTCTTGCAGAAAGATATTGCCATCATCCTTTTAACAAAGATGTTATCGTCATCTTTTAATCAAAGATGTGGTGAAGAATTTATCATCGATATCTCCAATATTCTCTTACATAGTATCTTACATCGTACTATAAATCTCACCTTACTTCTTATTTTATTTACTTCATACCTCTTCTATCTTTTATCGTATACCTTAAAGTGATTAAATATTCTCTAATTCGTCAATATAATCAACAATATTTTAGCTTGTATATGCCATGCATTCTTTAAGTCCTTGTCCAGGTACTCTTCTCCAATAACGTCGACTTTTTCCAAATGAAACAATTCTACTTTTTCTCCAAACTTCCTCGATCAATGATCTTCTAGGTAAAAAATTCGGAAACACTATTTTAATCATATTTTCATCATACTGGCTCTTAGTAAGAATACATAAATAAAAGATAACTTGACCAAATCCATGAAATCCTTCATGTATAACTATATCTATTATATCTTTCTGGGGGATAAAGCAATTTTTTGCATTGTTTGTACCAAAATATTTCCAAGATCCATAAGAATTTAGTTGCACCCCAAAATTTTTGATCACTATAATTGAATCATATTTTTGTTGCCGCAAAGATAGTATTACGATCGAAATAATCAACCCCACAAAGATTCCTGCTCTTTTATGGTCATACACAACTTCCAGAAGGTTAAAGGAGTCCTGAGTCTTAATTTCAAGCCCAATAATTCCCATCATTATTGAAACTAATCCAAGAATCAATGGAATTCTAAAGTATTTCAAGAATATACTGTCCTTGTCCTTTACTATGAACTTGACCACATTAGTTTCATGATCAACATTTTCGGGTTCCGTTTGTAAAACAAAGTCTTTGGAATTACCCATAATAGACACGATGTCTCCCCTTTCACTGGGAAGATCTAATTGAAGATCTAAGAAAGACCCGTTGTAATTGGTATTTGTCCGCTAGGAAGAGTCACAATTATTTGGTTCGTATGCAGGAAATGTATTCCAGAGTCTATTCTTTGGGAGCTTATTAAACTCATTGTCGTTGCTTTTATTGAATGATTAGGAAGATATCTTTTAATTACTTTGTCTATCTTATACTTGATTGGTGTAGCGTATACTTTCTTGTCTATCGTTTTTTTTTCTTGTCTATCGTATCGTTTCTTGTCTATCGTATACTTTCTTGTCTATTGTATACTTTCTCTTTCTACTGCAAATGAATTCCTAATGGCTATAATTTATTACCAACCAAGTAAATTTTCACCTCAACCCTATCTCTATTTCGGATTTTCCAACTTAAGTCTCTTTTTGTCGTCAATTGACCCAAGAACCACTTCATTGTCTCGTAATTTCTTATTTGATCTTGATAATGGAGTTGCCCCCATTCTCTTTTTGATTTCTTTATTCCTGGCCTCTTCTTGATCTTCCTTTTTAGCCCTTTCTTTGTCAATCCGGTAAAGTTCCATATCTTGTTCATGCTTGAGTCTTAAATCTTTCAACTCATAATTATACTCTTCTAATGTTTTGAACGATTTATTAGCATCATCACAATATTTGTTGAAGTCAGCCGGTAACTGTCTTCTTAACGCCAATTCTACAATCTCTGGATGCTTCCTTTCTTCCAAATTAAACTTCAGCTTGATTTGTTTCCGAGTTCTGTGGGGAAAAATTTGTGCAATTAAGGTGAAATCGGTACCCCAAGTTGAAAGGGCTTTATAAAATTGGTCAATTTCATTAGACTGCCATCTATCAGTATATTTTCTTTTGGAATAACTGGATGACGTGATTGGGTTATTGAAAGGGTTTGCCTCTTCACGGTCTCTATCTGCCAATGATACATTGGCATGTCTATCAACACTGGTTGAATCCTGATCTAAAGTAATGCTATCCCCAACAATCTTAAGTTGCAAAGCGCTTGTTAGTTTTGGTGGTGCAAATGAATCGGATAAAATGTCTTTCTTCTTTGATGGTTCATCATTTTCACCAGTAATTTCTTCAAGTGATTTTTTCTCGTCTCTTGCTCTTCTTCTAGCATTCCTTCTTTCTTGTTTTAGCTTCTCTATGTGTTTTTTCCCTTCAATTACTTGTAAATATCGTGATCCGAGTTTACCAAAATAGATTTCCGGCAGGCAAAGCTCTGACATCACCATTTTATCTTCTGATATGGTGATTTGATCCAAATCTTCAGGATCTACTTTCCTTAAATCTTTGGTGAGTTGTTTCACCGAAGTAATGGCATGTTTATATTTTGTTCCAGGGCTTTGAATTTGGATCTTATCCAAGACATCATCTTGTTTGATCGTGGTTTCCGTTGACTTATGGGAGTTCACATTAGAATCAAGTCCACCTTCTGTCTTAACTTTCCTTCTGGTAACAGATTTACTACCTTGATTTTCTTCAATTTCACCGCCATCATCTACAAACAATTGTTTCTTACTACTTAACCGGGTGCTTCGTCTTCTCAGAGAGTTTTCTACCTTCTCTTGACTTTGCCTAGCTTCCTTACCTTCTGTGTCAATAATTTGCATGATCTTTTCACGATTGATTATCAACTCAGGGGATGGTTCCTTCTTAGAATCAATCTCATCCTTTGAAGTCTCCTTGATTCCTTCTATAGGGTCTATAATTTTTTCAGCGTCTTCATTATCTGATCGTTCTCCTTGCTGAATTGTCACCAAAGTTGATGGTTCTGAGATAGAAGTGGCTCTTGTAGGACCAAATATCAGATTTCTTTTGGTTCTTATCGAAGATCTTCTTCTCTTGGCAAGTTTGGCCTGAGGGATGCCGATTTTCACAGGAGAAGTATTGACCTCTTCAGAATGCACATTCGGATTAATTGGATGGGGATACATAGAAACAGAACTTGATCTATGCCGTATTATACTTGGAGTGATTCCAGAAAGTCGTTGTTTATTTATCGAAGATTGTCTACGAACCTTTTTGGAAATATCAGTATAATTTGAGTTGAAAAGGTCATTGTCTCCGTATTCATTGTCAATTTCATCTCCTGAAGATACAGCGATGTCTGGAGCGATTGCAGTGTCATCATTTATATCTTGCGCCCTTTTATTTAGGGTGAAATCAAAGTTCACCAGGGGGGTGAGGGGGTTTTCTTGGATAAATTTGTTGGTAGGTTGACCATGATGACGTTCCAGGTCTTGAAGGTCATTCGATTGAGTGTTCTCTGGTGAGAGAAGTTCAGAATTAACTTGCTTTTGTGATTCAGGATGGTCATCTATATTGGATTGAATAGGTTCATCCCCTTGAGTTGGAGCTGGAGTGGATGGAGGAGGAGGGGCTATTTTCCTCTTTAAAGGCTGTTTTCCGACTTTGGGTTGGAAGCGGGCAGACTTCTTCACCACGCTACTCATGGTCTACGATAGTATACGACTCTTAAATGGCTGTTATGGTGTAAGTAATTGGACTCGATGCCTTATCAAAACAGACTCCTCTTTAAAAAAAATATCTATCCAAATATTTGATCTAATTAAATTATTTTATTTTTTGAATTGGGACGGATTAAGATGAGACCCAGAAAAAATCCATCAACTGGCTTCGTGATACTGATTAGCTCATCTCATCATTTATAGGATACAGAGAAGAGATAATGGGTAGTAAAGCGGTATATATCGACCAATGGTCATTTGGAGAAGATATCTGGGCCTTGAAAGCTTGTCAATTGGACGAAACTCGGTTTGTATGCTCATCCTCTGGTGGCCAGATTGCAGTATTTTCCATCTCATCATTAACTACACCTATTTTACAATTTAAAGCTCATGATACAAGCATAAATGATTTAATTGTTATCAACAATAAATTGGTAGCTAGTTGCTCTGAAGGTGGCGTTAAAGTATGGGATTTATCTACCTCTTGTAATCTGCCTATTCATTCTTTCTCCAATGATAAGAACTCTAATTTCTTATCTCTTGCCGTGAATCCGAATTCTACTATTTTAGCAGCAGGGACTGAATTACAAGGAGTTGACGCTGAATTACATATGTGGAATTTGGAAACCGGTGATATTATAAGATCATTTGTCGATTCTCATCATGACGATATTACTCATATTCAATTCCATCCAACAATTAATAAATATTTGATGTCTGGATCAACCGATGGTTATGTTAACATCTATGATTTGGATGAAGAAGAGGAAGAGGATGCTCTACATCAGGTGATTAATTTTGCCCTGGTCCATTCTTGTTACTTCATTCAAGAACACAGAATTGCTGTTCTTTCTCATATGGAAACTATTGGTGTATTTGAATTAAATAGTACTAATTATGAAGAAGTAGAAGAGCCGGATCCAATTTTATTTGGTGATGTTAGAGAAAATTGGCCCGATTGTGAATACGTGGTGGATTTATACCCTGGTTATGTTTCTTATGGGGCAAATTCTGAACAAAAGCTTACCCTTTGTCCATTTAATCAGGTTCATGAAAAGGTTGATTTAAGTGGTGCTATACAATTTAGAGGAGCTCATGGTGAAGAAATTGTTAGAGATGTAATGGTGATGTCTGGGCAAAAAAGAGTGGTGACGGTTGGAGAAGATAGCTTTGTTCGATTGTGGGAAATTCTGATAGATCTTCCAACATCTTGGATTGATGTAAAATTAGTGGATACTTCAATGGAAGATGTGAAAGAAATCGATGATAAGGTCAAGAAGCATAAAAAGAAGGAGAAGAAGGATAAGGACAAGAAAGATAAGAAAGAGAAAAAGGAGAAAGGCGATAAAAAGGATAAAAAAGATAAAAAGAGCAAAAAGAAAGACAAGAAGGAGGTTCGTTATAAGCCGTACTAAATATATAATGTAAACTATTATTACATGAGTTCAATACATTCAAATGATTCTGTATCAACTTTGCTAAAAGAAGATGAATCTATCTCTGTTCTAAATTTGAATCGCTACAGTTTTTACTTATTCCATTATATAGTTCTATATATATATGTATTTGTATAGATATTGTCCCCATCCTTTACTTCTCTATCATTCGTTACATACATTGATTCTTCTTTCTCCGCAAACAATTATTGGGATCATTCCACCAGTACTGATTGTGAACTTACGATGTCCAATCACTGAAATGAAGGCCCTTATCGTACCTGCGTGGGACGTTACCGATACCACCAAGTCATCTTCATTTGGACTATTGTACTCTGACTCAAAAAGTTCTTGCAAGAAATCATTAACCCGAAGGAATTGTTGATGCCAAAGCTCTCTATTAGGAGTATATTGTTCAAATATCTCATCTTCTTCAGTGAACGAATCGGTGAAAGTGAAGGAGGGGAATTTCAGACTAATTTCTTTCTTGGTTCCCCTCTTGTGGCATATGTGAAGTCCAATAGTTTCTCGTAAACGTTCATCAACGATTGGATCCGGGATTTTAATATCCTTCCATGTGTGAACTAAGGTATGAGCAGATCTTTGCATCGGAGAGACGTAGAATCTTGTGGGCATTGGGGCACCGTTTTGTAACTGACGTTTCCAAATTTGATTGTTCTCTTTTGCTTGTGATACTCCAAGCTCAGTAAGATTAGCATCAGGCCCCCAGGTCATTGCACCATCTGTTCCTAAGAAACGCCATTTTTCAGCCCATGCTTCTGGGCCATAATGGGCGAAGGCTACATTGTGCCAGCCTTGACCGTGACGGGCCAAAAATAGAAGTTTGTACTTTTTGTTCTTATCCTGATTGTTCAAATGTTGAAGATCATCTAATATCTCGAGCCAAGTCTTCGTTATGCCAAAGTCCTCGTTTGCATAATTAAATTCCATATCATCGGTAGCAGTGTTGGTCTGAGAGAAGTAGCCAGAAACCGGTGAAAAATTCCAATAATGGGGTAAAGTAGGGATTTTTTGAGCCCATAAGTCTTGATAAATCAAATCCTGTTCTGGTTGAGCATGTGCATCAGCTCTATCTCTGATATTTGGGATCAAGAGTGACATTGTAGGTATGATGTGAAGAGTGAAACTTTTCTGACTCATATTGGTGGTGGTGCCTCCACTATCTGCGGCCCAGGAAACGTGGGGGACGCAGGGTCCTGCGACAAAGGTAGCCATGAGGTGGAAGATGACTATAAGAACAGTACGTTAATTGAGGGAAAAACAGAATAACTAATGATGATAGAAGTTTTCAGCTACGCATGAGCTCTACGTTTCAAACAGAATGACATGCGACATGTAATATGCTAGTTTGGCAAGTTTGTTAAACTCTGCATAACTGGTTCACACTATTTACTATTTGACTTGTCTAACTTGTTTAACTTTGTTTTTAATGAATGTGCTCCATAGTCGAGCTCGTACAGTCAATTGTATTAATAGGGAACTTTATGGGAATATATACTCTATTTAATCCACAGGGCCTATACTACGTAGATCCTTAGGCCATGTAGATAGTTATACTACGTAGAATATATCCAAGCATGGATACCACCCTTAATAACTTTCTTCATGGCTTCGTCTATGCTGGTTTTCGTTATCTGCCATCCCAATTGGGTTAATTGGTCGGGTATTTCGATTTATCGTTTACGCTGCTAGTTGGCCGTTATTGCTTCGCTTGCTTCTTCGAAGACTCCCACTTGCAACAGCGTAATGTTTCCCGTATTTAGTAACGTATGGACTTTTTTAGTGCCCCGGAGAAGATGGGTGTACGGCTTGGATGAGTATTATCCGTCTCAAAGCATGGTTGGATATTTATGGATAAATTATATGTGAGCTGGAAGGAGTATAACATATATACTTAAGACACCTTTATGGTCCTATTTATCTATCTCTCATAATCTATCTCTCTTTATCTATCTCTCCTCTCTCTCTTCCTATATCTTTTTCATGTCTCTTTATGTCTATTCATGCTTCTCTAGCCTTTCACATGTTCTCTATCTCTTTCCACGTCTTTATATCTCTTTCTGTATCTCTCCCTCTTCCTGGTCCTATTTTTTTCAACTATTCCTGTCTTACCGTATTGTGCATTCCCTGGATAAACTGCTCGCATATATTTTTTTTCTTCTCTACATCCACCTGGTCGGCGCTGAAGAGACCCCAAGATCCAGCAAAGACGACCCAATTATGACCGAACAGGCAGTGTCTGTTAAACAGGAGTCTGATTTGACCAAGAAACGTGCCCTCGAATCTCCATCTCCACAATCCCCTCCTTCCCTCCCGGTTGATTCCAACTCCAAACGCCCAAATAATGCACCCTCTGTTCCCGTCCCCGAAAAGAAACAAAAATCTAATGGACTTGTAGTGGTCCCAGCAACAAAGCCGCAACTTTTCTACTCTAATTTGAAAACTGGTATTGCTTATGACGTTCGTATGCGTTATCATGCCAAGATCTTCACCTCATATTTCGAATATATAGATCCTCACCCGGAAGACCCCCGTCGTATCTATAGAATCTATAAGATCTTGGCTGAAGCAGGTCTCATTCAGGATCTGACTTTAGCAGGTTCTGATGATATTGGACCCTTGATGGTGAAAATACCAGTCCGTGAGGCAACTGCGGAAGAAATTTTGCAAGTTCATACCGAGGAACACCTTAAATATATTGAACTGACTGAAGCTATGTCTAGAGAAAAATTATTGGAGGAAACTGAAAAAGGTGATTCCATTTACGTGAATAATGACTCCTATTTGTCGGCTAAATTGTCCTGTGGTGGCACTATTGAAGCCTGTAAGGCTGTAGTCGAAGGCAAAGTCAAGAATCTGTTGGCAATTGTTCGTCCACCTGGTCATCATGCTGAACCCGATACTCCTGGTGGGTTTTGTCTCTTTCTGAACGTGGCAGTGGCCGCTAAGAATATCCTTAAGTCATATCCTGAGACTGTCAGAAAAATTGCCATCATCGATTGGGATATTCACCACGGGAATGGTACCCAAAAATCATTTTACAATGATCCTAGAGTATTGTACATATCATTACATCGTTATGATAATGGGAAGTACTATCCTGGGACAAAGTATGGTAATTCTGATCAAACAGGTGAAGGTGAAGGTGAAGGTACCTCAGTAAATATTCCTTGGAGGTCTGGAGGTATGCATGATGGTGATTATTTCTATGCTTTCAACAAAGTGGTCATCCCAATTCTTGCCGAATTTAACCCTGATTTACTTATCGTTCTGTCAGGGTTCGATGCTGCAGATGGTGATATCATTGGAGGTTGTCATGTGTCTCCAGCTGGATACGGACATATGGCCCATATGCTCAAACTGCTCCAAAGAGGTAAGCTTTGTGTAGTTCTTGAAGGAGGATATAACTTGGATTCAATTTCTAAAAGTGCCCTTGCAGTGGCAAAAGTATTAGTTGGCGAACCTCCAGAATCGACGATTTCTTTTCAACCGCAACCAGCAGCAATAGAAGTGATAGATGAAGTCATGAAAGTACAACTGAAATACTGGAAATGTATGTCTCATGGAACCGTTAAGCATACTTTTGATGATATCTACGACTTACCTGATAATGCCCCAATGCCATTCACATTGACCAATCTTGCAGATCCAATCAGAGCACATCAAGCCCTCGAACTTTACAATAGACATCAATTCATCAGCATTCCAATTGTGGCTCTGGTTCCTGATAGTTCCAACAATAACGCCGTCAATTTTTTCACTACAGATCTTCCTTCACATTTGGAACATGTACTATTGGCATCACCCGATGTCCATAACTCCAATACCTTGGTAATATCTATTCATGATCCTGCTGAAATTTGGGCAAATGTCAATCCCATCAATGGTATCGTCGAAAGTAATTCTCTGGTGGTTTTGGATCATCCACTCTTCAATTTGATCAATAAAATCACTAAGGAAGTCCAAGATTCTGAGGAAAGCTCGGTGGGTAAACTTGGATTCATTGACATCAATATCCCTCCGTATCCACTTCTTGTTTCTTCACTGTTAAAATCATCACCTTCGGATTCTAGTCCTTCCAATTATAACCCACAAATATTTGCTCAAGAGCTTCTATTATATATTTGGGATAACTATGTCACATACTTTTCCAATTTAGAAAAGGTTGTATTCGTCGGTTTTGGTGATGCATATCAGGCTATTGTTCACCTTTATGCCAAAAGACCTCTGCAAGATATAAAAGAGGTGGTAAAAGGAACTGTGGTCTTTTTGAATCAGTCTCCTTTAAAGGCTTTGGTTCCAGTTATGGATGAACTGATGGTGGAGTGGTATTATCAAAATTCTGTCATTTTCACATCGCATTCAAACCCTTGTTGGGCAGGAGAATCTAATGGAGTAGTGGTTGGTGCTAATGGAGGTGATCATCAACACAATGAAGATCATTTTAAAAGACCTAGACGTAAATTTGGTCGAGTTTTAAGAGCCAAAGTTGATGGTCTTTGGGAAGTGGTGGCGGAAAGATTTGATGAAGGGATAGATTTCGTCCTTGATTCAGTCGAAGATCTTAGCGAAAGTAGCAGCTAATGTAGACTTATTATTTGTATTATTAATGTATATACAATAGAAAGTATATTTATAATCGGAAAAGCCATATTCATAAATAAAGCGAATGTAGTTAAGAAGGGCGGAGAAATGGCATTTATATAAATATATGTATTGAAGGATCTGGACATCTACATGATAATATATACCTATAGCTATATTTCTCTATCCATAAATATTTTAAGATACTTTGTTTCATTACATTTTATTTATTAATGCTAACATATCTATAAAACTCTACTGGGAAATCTCTTGGAGAATTGCTTCTCCAAATCATCAATGTCTGGTATGGAGAGTTCATTGCCAGTGCTAAGGCGACGGTTTTCCGCTGCTTTAACTTTAAGAAATTCAGGCTTTTTGGGAATTGGCGGTGGTGCCTTTTTGCCGGGTACTTGTACTGATAATCTTTTCTTGACGTCAATCACCTTTTTTATTGGTATAGTCTTCGTCGTTGGTTTATGTCTTGATTTTTCTTCGACAGGAGGTGTTCTTGCAATAGTTCGAAGTATTTGTGGTACTTTGGGTCCGTTTTTAAATTCTTGTTCTAAATCAGAATTGGAAGAAAAGCCGGGGCTATTTATAGCCTCAATGTCACTTATTGCCTTTTCATCGGTATATTTCCCATACCCCAGAGCAGTCTTCAAGGGGGCTTCGATACTACTCTTAACTAACATCGACATTCTCTTTTTAATTGACATTTTCCGATCCGGGAAATCAGAGTTAGACTTAGAATGTGAGGTCGTCGATTGAGTTGCTTGAAGGGGAACTTCTTCACTTGCTTTCCTTGATGAGCCTCCTCCAGTTAAAATCTGTTTCAATGAGTTAACACTATTTTTTCTGAAACTATCTCCTGTGCCATTAGCAGACACTCCTCCAGTACTGATTTTTCTTAAAAAGCCCAGGGTAAGAGATTTCATACTTCCACCAGTGTTTTGACGACTTTGCAGCTCTTCTTGTCTCGAACGAAGAAAGTCCAAAGTATCTCTGTTAAGCTCCTCAGATTGTCGCATGGCTTTTACATCGTGGGTACTTTCTACGATTTGTTGTTGCACATAGTCCTTCAAAGTATTAGATTGTGCACCACCTCTACCGGTCACAGATCCATAGGTCAGTTGCGGTCTCTTATTGAGGAATTTGCTCTTGTCTATGGTACTGAAGGGGTCTTTTCTGGCTGGTTGTGGCGATTTATAGTTATATGAATTGGAAGTTGCCTCTACAGGCGTTTTGACCTTGGGTGGAACAATTGTGTTGTTTACATGGGTAACTTGAACACTAGGGACTCCCTGTGTATATGAATTCAAGGTCTGAGAATGGCCTTGAGCGTTCAGAGAATGGCTACTCTGGATATGATGGCTATGTTTATGAGGTTTATGGGCCTCAACTTTGGTGGTATATGGTATTACATCTGGTACAGGTTGACCCATCATAGAACAAATTTCTGCCAATAATTGTACGGCATTGGGTCTTTTTCTGGGGTCCTCCCGTAAGGAAACGATTATGATGTTTTTCATTCTAGTTGAAAAGGTCAGACCGGGTTGATTGGGGGGGATTTTCAATGCCAGGTCGGCGTGACAAATGAGCTTTTCTAAATCGGCCAACAGTGCTTGATTGGGTCGTTCAAATGGGGTTATATAGTAGCAAAGTTTATATAAGAGACATCCTAAGGCCCATACATCCAGCTTGTCATCGATTGGGAACCTTCTTGAGAGATCAATCATTTCTGGACATCTATATTGAGGAGTGGTATGTTGCATAATGTCGTCCCTTACTGTCAGCATTTCCTGGCTAGTTTGTGGGGCACTAATATAGCCAACAGCAGAACCAAAATCACAAAGTTTATAGTTGCCCTCGGCGTCAATCAAAACATTTTCAATCTTAATATCTCTATGAATTAGTGGAGGCAGTAGATGATGGCACATGGCTACAGCAGTGGTTACATCTCTCATGATGACCAAGATCTCTGGCTCGGTCAATTTATGTTGTAAACGAGTATTCATCAAGTCAATGAGTCCCTTCCGAGGACAATATTCCATCAAAACACACACTTCATATTGTTGAATTGGAGAATTGGCAACTTCAAGCCTCAGGGCATGGGAATCTATATAGGATACAATGGGTTTATTCCCCTTGAGTCTCTTCATGGCATCGACCTCTTGACGTAACAAATTCAATTCCAACTTATTGGGTACTTTGACCCGCTTCAAACATGCCACTGTTTGACCATGATAAGGTGGATCAATGGTGCAAGTGTAAACGTGTGCAAAGCCTCCGGAGGAAATGTACTTTATTATCTTTGCCAGGTGACTTCCAACCGTGAGAGGAGTGTTGGGGGCGAAAGCGTTAGGCGGCGGGTCTGACATCGGGCTTTGGATGGTCTGGTTACTGCTCTAAATTGGTTCCACTCCAACGATCTAGTTGGTAAGATCCGACGATTTCCAGTTAAAGGTGCCTTGTAGGTGGGGAGGGGCTGTGTGCAGGCGGCAGATAGATAAAAGGAAGAGGGAAAGAAAGATTGAAGAGTAAAAAGAATCGAGATAGAGATGAAGAATGAAGAAAGAATAAAGAAAGAGGAGAAGAAATCATGACAGAGGTTAAACATGTGCTACATCAACATGGGTTTTCCGGAGCAGTTTATGTACAGAAACAATATAAGAATAACACATCGAACAAACGACGTGCAGAATAGTTCAGCTACCACTAGCGGTGATTATTTATTGACCCTCTTTAAAATAAGACACAACAATTGTACTTGCTGGGCATACCATCAGCGACAGTTCTCCATTGACCGATAGATTCCGGCAAGCCATAAAATAATTGTCTTTATTTGTCAGTTTTGTGACATTATTGCTGCCACCGGCTTTCAATTTATAGCTTGTTTCTTGACCTGATTGATCCATGTTAAGATTCTCTTACATCTGTGCAACCACTGGAAATAATAATGGCTGCTGCTTTTGGTAAATGCTGGAAAATATCCATGAATACCATGAGAATACTAATCTCTTATATGTCTAAACAAATGCATGAAGCCAATGATTATATTGACGAAATGACGAAACTACTACCCTATATTATAAACAGAAGTCATGCAATCACCTCTCTACTTAATAGACTCTTCCAACCTCCATCTCTAGTCACTATTACATCTCTCAGTTGCAATGCTCTTGCCATAAGAAAAAAAAAAAATTAATTGCGATGCTCTTCTCCATTCCTTGGGAACTTCTTTCTTCTTCAAGATCTCTTTACCCTTAACTGGCTTCTATCCACACACATTACTCCCCCTATGAAACTATACTTCGAGGCAGAAGAGTTTCTTAAACCAGGCAGGGGCCTGTTACAAACTCGGGTGTTTGCTAAGAAAATGACTTCGTCTCCAAAACATGTATTTGCCTTGGTATATCAAACTCTCAAATATAAGCCATATATTCAGGCCATCATCAAAAGTAGTAAGATCAAAACCGGCTTGAAAACAAGAATTAGTGACGAATTGCTTCTCCTATTGGTCCATGACCTTCTCTTCTCTCCTAAGGGACGTATTCAGCTGGGAAAACATCCAATTAAGGATGCTATTTTGATGCATAATACCAGACTTCACGCAGAATTCATTAAATTAAAACTCAAGCATAAAGTGAAAAAAATCGATGAGTTACCAACTCAAGACGCTGAGGATGAAACCCCGGTCCGTTGGTTCCGTATAAATACCATAAAGACAACCGAAGAGAGATTTTTCAAGCAAGAACCCATGCTGGGTTTGCAACCAGTATCATCAATTCAAGAAATCACTAAACCTGGGTTGATCTATAAAGACAGTTACATCCCGAATTTGTATGGGGTACATCCTCGAGAAAAGATTACTAAATCTCTGCCTTATATGCGTGGAGAGTTGATAATTCAAGATAGAGCTTCATGTTTCCCGGCCCATATTTTAAACTATGACCATACTCATGCTGAAGTAATCGATGCATGTGCTGCTCCTGGTAATAAAACCACTCATTCAGCTTCATACGTTGATGCTATGGATGCGGGAAATCTGAATCCGGTGGTTTACGCCTTTGAACGGGATGCCAAGCGGGTTAAAATTTTAAAGAAGATGTGTGAAACTGCTACTGGCAAAGTTAAAAGAGATTTGATTCAAATCACCCATACAGATTTCACCACCACGATCCCTGAAGATTTTCCAAACGTCACCGGGTTAGTGGTCGATCCTTCTTGTAGTGGGTCTGGTATTTTCGGTAGAGCCCTTGAAGACTCCCAACAGGAACAAGAAAAGGAAGAAATAGATGAAGAGAGATTGAAAAATCTTGCCTCTTTCCAGTATAAAATTGTCAAGCATGCCCTTCTGTTTCCAGCAGCAACGAAAGTGGTGTATCTGACTTGTTCCATTCATCCACATGAGAATGAAAGAGTGGTGATAGATTTGCTCAACGATAAGGATATCCAGGAACAAGGTTGGCATCTTGAAAAGAGAAGTAATGTTGTACCAGATTGGCCTAGAAGAGGTTGGGCTCAAGAATTTTCCTCATTCGATAATCCAGAGGAATTGGCTGGTGGTTGTATAAGAGCAGAGCCCAGAACCGACGGAGGTATTGGCTTTTTTGCTGCATGTTTTGTCAGAAATAAAGATAAAGATCAATAGGAGACAATCGATCAATGGAGAACTATATAGGCATAATAATCTTTCTTTCTGTGTGGGCATCTTAGAATTAGAAGGGGCAGATTAGAAGAATAGGATATACAGAAGACTAATAGCTGATACAATTAGAAGACACGCAGGTTATATAGAACACCTCTAGGTACACAGAGACTAATAGGTTGTACAGAAGACCAATAGATTATACATTTGAAAGACGTTAAAAATCGATACTGTTAAAATTTACTCAATTCACTATATACTTAGAAACGTCTGATGATGTCATCAATAACCTCTTGAGTGGAAGAAGATCCTCCCAAATCTGGAGTCTTGATAGTATCCTCAGCCAAGTTGGCGTCTACTGCTTCGTAAATAACTGCAGCAGCATCTGGGTAACCCATAAATTCCAACATCAATGCAGTGGATCTGATGGTGGCAATTGGGTTAGAAATACCCTTACCTTCGATATCTGGCGCAGAACCGTGACATGGTTCACCAATGGCAAAATTGTCACCCACATTGGCAGAAGGAACTACTCCTAATGAACCTACAAGAGCAGCAGCACCGTCCGACAAAATGTCACCGTAAAGGTTTGGTGCAACGACCACATCAAAAATCTCTGGCTCTCTGAACATTCTATACACCATGGAGTCCACAATTTGTTCTCTATAGTCGACCTTTTGGAAGGTAGCATCAGCATCATACACGGCGCGAGCAACTTCACGGAAAAGACCATCAGATTGAGACAATACGTTAGACTTGTGGGTAACAGTGACAGAAGGTACAGTGTGGATGGATGGGAGACCAGCATCTCTGATTGCCTGTCTCAGAAGAGCAATCTGGAAGGCCATCTTGGAAATACGACTGGTGGCAGTTTCAGTAATTCTCTTGATAGCTTCAGCAACTCGAGTACCATCTGGGGCAGTGTAACTTTTTTCCTCTTTGATGTAGAGATCCTCGGTGTTTTCACGAACGATAACCATGTCAACTGGTCTACCAATTCCCTCGACAGACTTGACTGGACGTACGTTGGCGTAAAGACCAAGCTTCTTTCTAAGAGCAACAATTGGAGATGAGTACCCGGCAACCTTAACCGTTGGAGAGGAAACAGCACCGAAAAGGGCACCATCACACTCGTTCTTTAAAGTTTCAACAGTAGCATCAGGAAGAGCGGTTCCAGTGGCTTTGAACAACTCATAACCAGCATCTAAATTGACAAACTTGAAGTCAAGATCAAGTTTCTTGGGGAGATTTTCCAATACGGCTTTACCAGCAGGGATAACTTCACGACCAATCCCGTCACCAGGAATTAAACCGATTTTCAAGGTCTTCATGCTAATAGCAGAAGACGAGAAGGAACGAATTGCTCTAGAGGACAACATTGGATGCAATTGATGACAAGTCAATTAACTTGAAAGGAGGGAATTTTTTTCACTATTTGATATTTTCTATCCTGTCGGAGACTTTTTTTTTTATGAGCGATTCCGGGGGGACGGCCTGCAGAAGGTGACTCATATCACGTGCCAGTTGCTGCAGAAATTGCTGCAAAATGGAGTTACGCGGCCGATTCCGGAAATGTACCGGGTAGAAGCTGATGAGGGTCGGCTATTGAAGGAACTGAATAAGAACCAGTGAAGATGATTGAAAGAAATAATTATGTCACGATTGTTCGATTGTGGTTGATTCTATGTTCGATTCTATGATTGTTTCTATGATTACTTCTATGATTACTTCTATGGTTATTTTTGTTTTATTGTTTACTCTTTTATAGAAAAAATTTCTCCATGGGTCAAATTAATCTCTTGAAAATGCAATTCTCCACTTATAAACTATGATCATCCATTAAGTGTATATTCTAAGTTTCTACTGGAATTGGGGTGGTTAATTTCGGATCTGAATTCTCTTCTGAATTCTCTTCTGAATTCTCTTCTGAATTGTTCTCTGGTTTATTCTCCGACTTTCCATTATTTTCTTTTCTGCCTTCAGTATGATCACTCAGACTTTCATCAACTCTTTCACTTGCAAAACTCTCCAACAGCTCCACCCTTTCCGCGTCTTGCTTCACTTTAACCAGAGTTTTGAGAACTTTTTCTCCATCTGGATCTGTTAAACACATCTTCACATCAAATGCCAACAGCAATTCTCTTATAATTTTCCTAAACTGCTTCATCAATTGAAACAATTCCAGCTCTAATAGCTTAGTTGTGGGAAACACAATAAATGTAGATCCCTTATTCCATTCAAGACGCATCTGATATCCTGAAGATTCTGCTTCACTTAAAAGAGTCTTTTCTAACTGGTTTTTGGTGATACCAAAAAAAGCGTCTTCCACAATAAGCGCATTACAAGGGGCATCAGCCACTTCAAATTGTTTCATATCCTCAATTCTTTTCCTTTCGATCTCAAATTCAGATCTCACCTTAATGATATCATCGATAGTCTTTGGTGGGATATATGATGATGGTGTCATAGCAATAAATACATATCTATTCGGTTCCCTCCCTTGGGACTCGCTGTGCAATTTATAGGTCTCGGCAAGCTCGTGGATAAATTGTCTCTGAGGGGATATTGCACTTGTGAATTTGTGGCTGAACACTTTATGAGCACTTGCTTCATTGTTATCTGTTTCTAGAGTTCTGATGGCCTCTATCTCATCAATAGAATCGCTAACGAAGTCTCTCATTTGCGATTCAATCTGGATACACCATT
This sequence comes from Kurtzmaniella quercitrusa, assembly GCA_030570095.1. Lineage (NCBI taxonomy): Eukaryota > Fungi > Ascomycota > Pichiomycetes > Serinales > Debaryomycetaceae > Kurtzmaniella > Kurtzmaniella quercitrusa. Next base: position 187,379 of record JAJLUZ010000016.1, on the reverse strand, counting down.
TTCTTTGTCTAGTAAAGGTGTTGAGGACATACTCCGAGTAAATGATTTTATTTAAACTAGATGCATCAATACCCATAAATGCATGCTTCAAATCTAAGTCTCTCTTAGCAGTTGCACATGCTTCATCGCAGGGTAACTCGGTACCGATCTTCGAAGGAGTTAAAAGGTTAGCACCACAGGGGCTCTTTTGGCTACGTTTTCCACATGGACATGAAATAGTCACTTCAATACCACATGAAACAGCATCACATTTCTTAGATTTACCAACTTTATTCAAATGACATTTCTGTGCACAAATGTGTGGACAATTGACCCTGGTCTTTCCACAATGACTTTGACATACACTTGAACTGGCATGATTATTTTCTTCGGTGCATTGCTTTGAACAGACTCGTTGACAAGGATGGCCACAAGATTTTGGTTCTGAGCATATTTTACCACATGAAACGCTACCTTGTGAACATAAGATATTCTTCATTTCTTTGTTCCCACATTCACATACCTTGGACACCAATTGAGTACATTTTGGACAATTGACATCGTCATCGTGGCAATTATGTACCTCTGGACGATGGCCACAAGCCGTTTCACGGACACATTGGTGTGTACAATGAATCTTAGTTCCACATCTTACTGGAGCTGGGAGAACTGTTTTACCACAATGACAAACCAAATCATCACTAGATGATTCCAAGCAAACCCCACACAGACCGGCGTGACAAAGAGCGTCACATTCATGTTTCCCACAAGATTTAAGTCGATTGCATGTTCTCATACATATGTGTACTGGCTCCATGGTCATTATTTCGTCTTCATCGACGACACTTTGACGTAAACCATTCCGAACCGCCTTTTTCCTTTGTCTTTCCCGTTCGAGAGCAGCTCTTTCGAAAGAGCAACACTCTTGTTTGTGATAATGTTTACGACAATTCATCAAAACGCTACATTTATGGTGACATTTCGGAGACCCTTGAAAGCCACAGGGGACAATAAATTCTGAGTTACCACAATTACACTTCTTGGTCACCATGTTATAACATTTGCATTCACCTGAATGACATTTCATCCGGCAAGTACAGCCACATGGCAATAGTTTCCCACAAGGATTATCACACTCTGGGATAGGATCTGTACATTTCAACCGTTGACCTGGGGCAATAGTTGTCTTACCACAATAACAGGTTTTGATGAAAGAGGGTGAAAGTTTACAGGTGGGAGCAGCTTTAGGAGGCTGACACTTCAATGATTCAAAATGAATTCCGCAATCTAGATACAAAGTAGTTGATTCGTCACAAGATCCAAAGCCTATCCAGACGTCGGAGGGGGATGACTTGTCCAGCGATTGGCACTTCTGGGGATCTCTTTCATAACATTGTAGGTCAAGAATATTACGTCCACAATAACATTTAGAAGGAACAGGCTCAGTACAATCACCACAGAAGCCACCGTGACATCCCTTAGTACATACATGACCCAAGGAACATAACTTCACCCCACATGGGGAGTTACAATGCCAGCCACTTTTATATGGGGTGATTAAACAGGGTAATTGACGCTGAGAGCCACCACACAGACACTTCATAATGGGGCCTAGAGCTCCACAGACCGGGTGCAGAGCAGGGTGACATGGAGAAGAGCAAGAATGGACACAGCCATCGTATTTGGCTCCACAAATGGACCCACAACTAAAAGGCATCATGGGATTTGGATCTGGATTTTTCGTTTTCCCACACCAGCATCGGAAGGTCTTAGGTACCTCCTTTGTTTCCGTATTACAGGCGGGGCAACGCCAGTGTTTGCTTGCATCGGTGGACAGACCTCTAGTGGCCCAGTCTCTGATACAGTCCAAGTCATACACTCGGTAGCAAGCGGAACAGGACCATATTTGTGAGTACGCATCGATTTCCGAAGTGCACACCAAACATGTATATGTTCCGTTTTCGATTTCTTGAAGGATTGTTGACGAAAGAGATTCGTCTACATCACTTTCAGAATCACTTGATAGGCTCAGATAGTTATCATCCGGGGGATCTTCGTCGGGCAGGCTGGTATCCTGGAGATGATCTAGCTTCATTAGTGGAAAAAAATGAGGTTGCCAAAACTTTTTATACCGCCGCTGAAATTCTATTTTGGGAAAATGAGCACCATGTTGTCATGATAGAGGTAGAGAACAGATAAGGGAGATGGTACATAGAAGGGATGAATATAGAGATGAATACAGGTGTATACAGATATAGATATAGATGTGATAGGTGACAGAGGAATGATCATAGCGGATATATGAGTGAAAGAGGGTTTATTTGGGTTGGGTTCTCTTCTACTTTCATTGGTTGCAGATGAGATGATGTCTGCTATTCTAAGTGGTATTTCTATTTTATAAAGCAAGTATTGCAAATACTTATCACCCTATCGTTACTTCTTTGTTACATCTCTATCATTCTATATAATTTTTTCACTGTTATTCTCTTGTGCTGTACTTCTATTATCACCTTTCTTAATCATTCTACTTTGTGTTTCTGTTGTCCTCTTCTTCTATTATTACATAACTTATTACATCTCTACTATATCTTATCATTTCGTCAGTCTCATGATATCTTATCATTTCACCAATCTACACTATATCATTGTTTCACTCCACACTGAAGCATTATCTCAAACATCACATATCATTATATCAATGTTCTTGTTTCGTGTATATTATATTCTTATATTCTTCTACCTCTGTTTTCCACCTCGATCTTCTATCTTTATTCTCTATCCTTATACACTTTTACCATTGAACCGGTCCTCACTCTATAAACCTGTTTTTCTTCGTATCCCCTATTGCAACTCGTCTTGCCTTCTTCCTTAAACGACTACACCGTTCTGGTATAATAGCTGAAGCTTGCTTCTACTACCAGTTATCATTTTCTTACACAACTTTAGATTCTTTACTTTTCTTATATAATGTTCTTAAAGGCTACACATATACATAACCTTCGTCCTTGGCCATTCTAAACCTTGGTGTATCTCAAGTATGGCTTGACCTTGTTAAACTCACCAAACTTCTCCTTGGCAGCCTCATCGGAAACGGTAGGTGGAATGATCACATCTTGGCCTTCAGTCCAGTCAATTGGAGTGGCAATACCCTTCTTGTCCGACAATTGCAAAGCATCAATAACACGCAAAACTTCAGCTGAGTTTCTACCAGTAGAGGCTGGATAAGTGAAGGTCAAACGGACAGTCTTCTTTGGATCAATGACAAACACAGATCTCACAGTATGTACCATCCCCTGGTTGATATTTTGGAACTCTTGTTCAGTAAGCATGTCGTATTTGAAGGCAACTTCCTTGTCAGAGTCAGCGATAATTGGGTAAGAAAACTTGTTACCATTGCTAGCAACGTCTTCAATGTCCTTAATCCATTTGTTATGCAGATCAACCCCTTCGGTAGATAAACCAATCAATTTGGTATTACGCTTGGCAAATTCAGGAGCCAAACGGGCAAAAGCTCCTAATTCTGTAGTACAAACAGGAGTGAAGTCAGCAGGATGAGAGAACAAAACAACCCAGTCATTGCCAATCCATTCGTGGAAGTTAATTTTTCCCTGAGTGGTGTCGGCGGTGAAGTCTGGGGCCTGAGAGCCAATTCTGATACGAGGTTGCTCAGCGGACGAAAAGAAACGGGCTACAATTCTGCTCTGTGGAGCAATGAATGCTCTTCTGCTAATAGCAGATCCAAAAACTTGTTTAAACATGGTAGTAGTTATCAGGAACTGGAATTTTTCACCCCAAACTAACCCACTCCTATATATAGTTTCAATGAGGTAATATCCCGTGACAAATCAGGTGTCCTTGAGACAAGCCCAGCAAGATAAAGCAACTATGATAGGACGGTAGCTACTGCAGATATGATAGGACAATATCATATAAATCTACTAGATATATTATAGATACATTATAGATTGATAGTGATGAATACATCTCCTCTATGCATATGTTCACTCATACCTTACTTATAATAGATATTCCTGATGTACCTCTATTATGTTTCTCTATGAGATACATCATTTTCTTTATGGATAGTTGTCTGAGTTGCATTACTTTCAAATTCGGTCCATAGTATGAACATGACTATCTGAATACATGTTACTTCACTACACACACTAGATCAAATAATCGTCACTTTGATTGAAAATTATCATGAATTACTACTACATTGACTAACTCACAACGATGATGATTTTTTACCGTTAAATGTTAGGTCTATTAGATGCTACAATGACTATATCATTTTCACTCTACTTTATCACAATACTATTTTATTCTCGGATCACTATACACCCTTCCTACAAAACGTAACTATTCCTTCAACATCATACGCTCTCCCTACACTCTGTATAAATAAATTTATGGATGTATATACATTCATTTGGGCATGGAAATCATATCAAACCATCCCAAGAAATCGTCATCTTCGTAGTTCTCGTTATTGAGCCATCCATCTGATTGCTGTTGTAATATATGTACCATTTGGTCGGCAGTAGGATTGGGTCCCCCTTCGTTCATTCCCATGTTATTAAGCCCTCTATTTTCTACATAATTAACATAGGCAGCTGGATCTCCAAATCTCCTGTTGGGAGCAATCTTAACTCCAGATTCACTAACTCCTCCTGGTCTGGGCCCCTCTGGATGAAATGGTTCATTACCACGTATATTACCCACCGTCGGTGAATCATGTACAAACAACGGCAGCCCTCCAATATGCATCGATGGAGTGGGGAAGTCTGCTATATTCTGCAGGGGCAAATCCGGTGCTGGCACTATAACATCATGTGAAGTCTGTGATGTGGTACCATTTTGGTTAGGATCCACCATCTCCGGATTGTTCAATGTAGACAGTTGTGCCTTCTTCGTTTCGTTCATACTACCAGTGGCATCAAGCATGGACAATGGGATACCATTGATAGACAAAGGTTCCTTCAGTCCCAGAGCAGTGGCATTCAGCTTGGCCTGGTTTAAGGCCTCATCAGTGGGAACTAAGGTTGTTATAGTCGTACCATTCGGGGTAGTAGTAGTGATAGTTTTGAAATCATCTTTAGTGATTTGATTGTAAAATGGTAATGGAGCTGGTTTCCGGAATTCAAATTCCTGTTCTGAGGTCATTTCAAGCTTCTTTTCACTTGGACTTTGGTTCTTATCTAATTGTGCTCGTCTTCTTGCTTCGTGGACACACCAAACCAAATCATAAAACAATGAAGCGGTCAAATGACTTCTCATTCTAGATATAATACTAGGGCTTCCATCTTCGTTCGTTCCCGTTAAAAAGATTTCTGGGTATGTAAATAATACCACATTCAAGTTTTCAAGTAACCTTGCAGTTCTAGAGATGTCATTTTGCAAGTCCTTCCATGACGATACCGTGTTTCTCATTAATCTATGAACTGTAACAATCAGCTGTCTGGCACTATCAACATATTTATCCATCAAATATCTGGACATTTGAAGCTTAAATAACAAAAGGACTGAATATGATATGGCCTGTCTTACATAAATTGGTAACTCAACCAAGCCAACGGTATTATTACTGATCATTTGAGATGTCAACGTAATGATTCTTGTAGCGGCCAAGTAGGCTGAACTGACGTATTTAACTTGGTCTTCAATGGGAGTTCCAGGCAAAAATGCAAAACAACAGATCATTAATTTGAGATACAAGAAATACACTTCAATGGAAGAACCATCACCAATGGGTAATTTAAACCTTAATCTTTCCAATTCCCTATCCAAAATATTCAAAGATCCAGCTCGATTCAGAGGTTCCAATAAACCATCTGGACTTGTCAATGAAATTCCCATCACATTAATAAGTTTACATTGGAATACTGACAAGGAAATCAAACAACGGAAATTGGAAGGTAATGAAGTATCAATTCGGGCTGATTCTACAAGATAATCAGTAGTAGTTATCAGGGGAGGTAATCCCAAGACTGACAGCCAGAATTGTTCACAAAAGAACACTGCAAGCCAAGATCTTGTTCTCCAGCGATCAGCATTAGGACCTAAACTGACTTGATTTCTTGAGAATTCATTAATAAATTCTCCACCTCTATGTAACCCAAGTTGAAGAGAAAGCTTTTTGGCCAAACCTATGAATCGGTACAGACAGTCATCAAGAACTTTTTCATTAGGTAATGGCCAGATGGATAAGATTATAAGAGCTTGAATTACGTGAGTAGATCTTGGTGTACGAATCCAACAGGTTTCTATTGCCAATTGTTTAATTAAAGAGGCAAGGGACATATAGAGAGAAGGTTCTGGTTCCAGTAAGGCTGCCGTAAGCATACAAGTCCAGAATAAAAGCTGTGACTTATGATACAATGAAGTGGCTGACCCACTAGTGAAAATGGGCATGAATGGTAAATATTTGGTCACGAATACCTCGTGTAATTCGTTAGCTTTGTCCAAAGGTAACACCACCGTTCCTAAAACAAACTCGTTTATCACGGGATATTTGCTCTGGTAGTCCTCATCAGGAGAGTTGTCGAGAGAAGACTGTTGCAATGGAGCAGTAGGTAAAGTTTGATGTTGACGTTGAGGGGTGGCATCATTGATCAGTCCGACAGAATGAACACTACTTTCACTTAAGCTACCTAAATTTGGATTTGGTTGGATATTCCCCACAAAGTCCATTGGCTGTTGTTGCCTTGGAGTATCCGGGTCAAGCAGGAAATGTGGTGAGCTTACAGACGGTAATAATGTTGGTCTTTGTACTGGAGTAGAGTTGTTTGAACGGGGGAAGAAGTTCAGCTGTTGTTGCAGTTGTTGTAAATAATTTAAATTGTGTTGGTTTAAAGCTTGAGTCAAAAGCAGTTCATTTTTGGTAAGCATTTCGATCTTACTCTTCAAATCATCAACATCACTCATCAATAATTTGATTTGTGATCCCTTTTTAGGTCTAAATTTAGGGTCTATTTCACATTTTAAATTCATCTTTTCACATCTCAGACATGGACTTGGGTAGTTTTCGGAAGCGTTGCATTTGATTTTGTGTTGACGACAAAATGTACACAGGGTGACTGGTCTATGGCCTGCAGGTTGCTTAGATTGAGCATTGTGATGATTATTGATCGAGGAGGTTGTTCCTGTTCCTGTTCCTGCTGCTGATAGTGATGATGATGAATTCCGCTTTTTGGTTTCATTCCCAGGGGCAGTAGGTTGCTTTCTTTTGGTTGAAATACCGGTATTGGGGACTGGCGAAAGCACAGGCTTAGGGAGAATCGATTTCACTCTCTTTTCCATGGTTAATAACCTGTAATACTAGCTATATCGCCGTTTCCACTCCTTTCAGTTCGAGGTGGTTTTTGATCGGTTATTTTTTTTTGGGGTGGTTTTTTTTTTCGTGACAGAAGTGGAGAAATCCACTTTTGGGGGGTGGGGGGTGGAACGGAGAGAGGGAAGTTGATTCAATCAAGAGTACCACACAGTAGGATTGAAGATTTGTGGTCCAGGTATGGTCAAATGCTTCTTATATGAATTTTTACCTGGTAATCAAATCAAGGGAACAACTTTTCCAATCCTTGTGAATAAAAAATCTTTAACTATACTAAAAATTTTTCCACTTTTAATCCATAATACTTGGTTTTGTAATTTAGTAGACGCTGGTCACCGGGAACGGCACGCTCTTCCTGTATATGACCGCCCGATCGGGAAGTTACCCGGCGTTTTATGCAGTTGATGAAAAAGATAATTCACTGATCCGAAGAGATTAAAAACGCTCATAATAAAAAGAAAATTCAAATCAAGCGGTCTACACGAAATAGGGCTCACAAAAGCAATCTCAAAATGGCTGGTATGACGATTTTACTTGTTCTGCTTAACATACGGATGATGGTTTTGCAGGGTATTTGAGTATAGTTAGTATGGATTAAAACTATTAGATTGTGTTCACAAATATCTTCGAATAGATTAAGCAGTATCAGGGTTCATATTATTACGGTTCACTTACAAAGTCAGCCTTAGTCGTGTGGTCACGTCTCTTGAACTTCAGAACGGAGATTTTTCCCCGGTTTAGGTGTGCCGGTTTAGATTATTATCTGCAAACTTGTTAAACATTGGTTCGAATAATTTTAAAATGTAAATATGAACTCGGGAATGTAAAAGAAACGTCTATTTTATTAGCTAACAGGGCATCAATCTTGAAAGTTAAAGAAGAAATGCAGTTGGAGATTTATAAAGATGATGTATGAAATTGATACAATTGATCAAATTTATGAAGTAATTGAATTAAATTGTATGACACGAATAAATGGTTAGTATGGGGTCTTCATTAACATGAATAGAATCGGATGTCTTCTAATAACATATATGGTATTGGATGTCTTTTAATAACTTGAATAGTATTGGAGTATTCCTAAAAAATTTTTTTGTTGACATCCAGAATTTGATAAGATGCAACAAAATTACATTATGTCACTTCATTTCCCACTTCAATGAGAAGTGAGCTAACATCAATGAAGAAATGCAGTCTTTAAATCTCCTACAGTACTCTGTATTAATTGTGACTAATCATTTATTCGCTTAGTTCTAGTTATAATACCTGCCCAATCACTGTATCCAATCACCAATTTTCCAATTTCTTCTGTTACTTACTCTTCATCCTCCTTCGGATCTCCAATACCGTCCTCATAAATTGCAAACACACAATCACTCTCGGGCAAACAAGGAGAATCATAAATCTTACATATTCTTTGCTCACCTCTTCCTTTCTTGAACGATAATCTAGTGGTAGACAGATGGGCAATTATATTACCTCCAATTGGCTTCTTTGGATCTGGGTTATACATACTTGCCATCCCATCAACTTGAGCTACAACTTGATTTGTGATCACTACTGCAATACCAAACTCGTCGGCTAATCTTTGTAAAGTTCTCATGTATTTTGCAACGTGAGTTTGTCTGGCAGATAATTCACCCCTCCCGGAATAGTCAGTACGATACAAAGACATGATAGAATCCACTACAAGCAATGAGAATCTAGATTCAGCCATCATGGCTGCTGCTTGATGCAACAATTGAAGTTGATGATCTGCGTTGTACGCCCTGGCATATGCAACGTTATCAAGACAATCATCGGGATTTAATCCGTATCTTTGAGCAATTGATACGAGTCTGGTAGGTCTGAAGGTTCCTTCAGTATCGATATAAAGACATTTACCTTCACCTCCTCCCATGTCGATCGGTAACTGACATGTGACCGCCAAAGTGTGACAAAGTTGTGATTTACCGGTTCTAAATTCTCCAAACACTTCAGTGATTGAACCAGTCTCGATTCCTCCACCTAAAAGGGTGTCTAACTGCTTTGATCCGGTGGTGATGCAAATGAGTTCGGACCGTCTTAAATGAAATTCTGAAGCCGTTGTGAAGCCCATAGGTACCATTTTGGCGGCCTCGGTCGAGATCTTGTCTGCCTTGGCATCAGAGATACCCTTGATCGTCAAAAGGGTTCTTTTTGGCGTATAGGCAACCGCTTCAATGGTGAAAAGCCCAGCAGCTCGTAACTTTGCGATATCTCCGGATGAGATTCCATTTCCTTCGAGTTGCTCTATGAGCATGGGTCCACTAGGAGCATATTCTTCGTCATCTCCTGATGCAGAGGCTGCTACAGCCGTTGATTCACCTTGGGTCATGTCGTGGTGGTATTGTAGTGGCGTTTATCAAAAAAAAAGTGAATCAAAGTGGCACGCGAAAGGTAAACAAAGGAAAATAAAATTAACGTGACACACTTGAGTGATGGAGAATAAGAGGAGCATGTAAGGAGATTAAGCAGTGATGGGTTGGAAGAAATCGGAGGAATCGGGGAAATTGGGGTAATCACTTAATAAGCTCTGGATGCTTAGATGGCCTTTTACTTTTTCTTGAACGTCATCTGATTCTTGATAGGATCGGTCATTTCCCTGGACCCTCACATCGCCGTAGTTAAGTGAAACTTATATTTACAAATGACAACGACGTTGATTTAGGTTTCGGTCCGCACAGTTTGCACGGTAGTCATCCGCATGTTTTGCACTGTGATCACTCTTGTGGATAGTTAAATAGATTGGTTTTATGTATCAAACTGATTCATTCGACCCGATCTGAAATTCCTTGAGCCCTTATTACTTAAGTTGCCGCTGTATGAATTTTATTAATTCATACCGAATTGGTAGGTATTCATAATTTGGACCACACGAGTATAGAACGTTGAAGTACTCCATATCGTGTGTATTTATCCTTATCAACAAAAATGTTTTTGACCTTAATTTCAGCCACTGCACTCCACCAGCATTGGCCATGATTCAAAGTGCCGCCTCAAGTCTCCATTTAGGGACCCCTTTAGGTCAACGAAATTAAACTTTAATATAATGTAAAAGAAAAGGTATTTTTATTGCACATCATATACAATCCTACTGCTTATAATGTACAACATTACTGCTTATCGTGAATATTTCCTATTACATAAAATAGATTTTATAAGTCCGTGTCAAGTAACCCCTTCAAATACCTTCTTTAGTTCTTTTTGCATATCTTCGCAGCCCCTTGATTAGGTTTTGATTAGACTTTGCATGTAACAAATATTTTTTCATCACCAAGAACATTGGAAATACTTCGATGCATGTCCTATGGGTGAAAATAGGGAATGACATACCAATCAGGAGGAAAGGAAAAATGAATGACTATTCCTTATCGTTGTTAAGGGAAAGTGCATCAGTTCACCGAATTATGTACCTGGTTGACGAGCTAAGCAGTGTTGGGCCGTAGACGGAGATGATAGAGTTGATGGAATCAAAGATGTAACAATGTCAAGAGTGTTAGAATTGTTCGAACTTCTTAAATTCGAACTTGCTTGAATTGGTTATAAGGGTGTTAGAAAACAGTAGTGCCAACAATAGACATACAAGTAAAACAATACGTTCTATATTTCATAAGCTTTTGGCTCACCCCTCTTAAGTGCAATGGATTGTAGTGAGATTCAGTTTGAAGAGGTCGGACGTTGAAGATGGGCGCTACTTATTTCGTCTTCTGGCGTACGAACTTGCATAGTAAGCATAGAGCACTTGTGTGATTTAATTAATTCTGTTTATTCCGCTTCTTTGGATATCCTCTTAGAGTTTTGTTATTATCCTCTACTGTTTTCTATGCCTAACATTAACTAGGTACATTGTGGGCTTAGATACAATTAAACGGAAGTTTTTCAGCTACTTCTGAATATTGCAGGTCAAAGTAGGGTCCTATTTTGACCAAAAATTGGTTCTCAATTGCCAAATCATTCTTCTTTGCGACCTATCACTTTCGACCTCTTCAAACTGAATTTAACGACAATACTATTTCACGTAAGAGGGGTGAGTCAAATGCTCAAGAAATGCTACATTGTGATTCAAGACCAATTTGGTAAAACCCCAACAGTAAAACCCAATGACGAAGGTTAATACTATGTAGTAGAGTGGGGTAGTAATTTTCCGTTCCTATCATTATTACCATATCAACTTTCTGCGACATACCATCACTTTTCATAGTTATCAACCAAGAAAACGTGTGTACTAGGGGTGAAGGGTTTAAGGTGATTAATTAAAAAAGTTCGCTGTCATAGATAAAAGGTTATTGAATAAAAAATATGGGTTAATTCAAGCGTCCTACAAAGAGCAGCACAAGGCAACCATCTAAACAAAGCCAATGTAAAAATTCCCCTCTCAATGCATAAGCTACGTATTATCTATTGAATTGGTTACCACTGCAAACGGTACCAAAAAGGAGAAATATGAACGAACGCCAACAAGGAACTAAAAAAAAGACACAATCTATGATGGGATCAGGTTTCATCAGCTTTGATCAAATTAAAAATATTAAAATCCGAATCGACATTCAAACGTCTCACAAATAGTAATCAAACAGACTCAACTCTTGAATGACCCCGGGTTTCAATATCGTTCATTTGGTATTTATGATTTCATAGTTACATCAACATGCGCCCACATATTCTTTTCCGTTAGCCCCTTACAAATATGGCCCTTTGCATGTTTCTCCTGCATGCGATGTTGTTTATTTAATGTCCATAAAGGGCAATATACTCGTAATTCAACCATAAAACAACATTCATACCACTGCTGGATTCGGTGTCTGCACGTCTTGCAACCAGTTAGGGTAAACAACTGGGTGGATTAACGATGAATGGAGAAGGATAGTAATTGGTAGACGAATAAAGGATGAAAGTGGAAACAAAACCATAGGCAAATACCAGTCTCTCGCAACCACATTACTATCCTCTCTATCTCTATATCTGTATCTATCTCACTCTCTCTTCCCCATAGCCTATATCATTATTCAACAATACCGCTCCCCTACTCGGCAACAACTCCTTCCAACCACCACCGCTCTTTGTTGACTCTATTATTATTGTAGATGCATAAGCACAAAAAAAAATTCGAAAAACAACAAAATATAATCAGAACCACTTTTTTATTAAACCCAGATTTGTTTACTTGGTGAAGGGATCAAGGAGCCCAGATCAAATAACAACAACAACAATCACTCAAGGGTGTTGACAGAATAAACTCTACCCGGATAAACATCCAATATTCTGCTAAAACCATCCCTTAGAGTTACCATTCAATCCGCTCCGCCACGACATCTAAATTTCCCGTTGACGAAACCAGTCTCTTTCAAAAAACCAACAACCCATCCAAAAGACTTTGTCATGTCTCAAACTACTTCCAATTATGGTGGGGTGGCACTCCAGACTCTGGCAATAACCCCTAATCATTCACAACCTTTCCAACTGTCTTCTTCCGACTCTTCAGTCCAACCCACAATGGTGTCACAACCACCACCACCACAAGCCGCCGCCAAAAGAATTCATCGTGAAGTTAGATTTGGTAATTATATCCTTGGTTCAACTCTAGGAGAAGGTGAATTTGGTAAAGTCAAATTGGGTTGGAGGAAAGATGGTAAACTTCCATCTCAAGTAGCCATTAAACTAATTAAAAGAGAAAGCATTGCCAGAGATCCTGATAGTGAAATAAAAGTTCACCGAGAAATCAATTCTTTGAAATTATTAAACCATCCAAATATTGTTAACCTCGTAGAAGTGATGAAAAGTGGTAAATATATTGGTATAGTCTTGGAATTTGCCTCTGGTGGTGAATTATTTGATTATATCCTTCAGCATAAATATTTGAAAGAAAATGTGGCCAAAAGAATCTTTGCTCAATTAATTTCTGGAGTCGATTACATGCATTCAAAAGGATTAATTCATAGAGATTTGAAGTTAGAAAATTTGTTATTAGACAAACATAAAAATGTGATTATTTCTGACTTTGGCTTTGTCAATTCCTATAATAAAGAAAAGAATGATTTAATGAAAACTTCATGTGGTTCTCCATGTTATGCTGCTCCAGAACTCGTTTTAACTCAATCACCATATGAGGGTAGAAAAGTTGATATTTGGTCCCTTGGAGTCATTTTATATGCTATGCTCTCTGGTTATTTACCATTCGATGATGACCCAGATAATATTGATGGTGCAGATATTGTTAAATTATATCATTATATTTGTAAAACTCCTTTAACATTCCCAGAATATGTTTCACCATTGGCCAGAGATTTACTTCGGAAGATTATCGTCCCTGACCCTAAGCATAGAATTAATATGGATGAAATAAGAAATCATGCTTGGCTTACTCCTCATGTCAATTTATTATCAATTAGACAACCGGAGTGGGATAGAATTCATAAGGAAAACATGACTCCAATGTTTACTTCAATGAATTCTCAAAACAAGAGATATTCAATGATCCCAGAAAGAACAACCAGTGTTTCTTTGGTTCCTGGTAGGGGAAGATCTTCTTCATCTTCTAATGTTGTCAATCAATTCTACATTACTCCAGTTCCTACCACTCAAAGATCATTGGCAAATGCAGTGGCAGTTAATTCTAACTCTTCCACTTCTCATTTATCTACTTCACCGAATTCTGCATCCAATTATCCAGTATTACCCCCTAATGAATCCTCTAACCCATCTAGTAGAAAGAGTTCCCCAACTTCGACGAAGCAAGTTCATCGTGGTCATACGAAATCTGCATCTATGTCAGGAACTTATCCATCTGCTTCCACTGCTCTTAAAGCGGTAGTTTCGGAAAATGATTATAAGAGAAATTCAGTCACCTCTCTCAATTCAATTACTTCTTTAAATCAAAACTCCAGTTCCAAGCATTCGGTTCCAACAACCCCTTCGGTTTCAAGGTCTAACACTTTTGTTGGATCTTCTGTGATTTCGACAATTGCTGAAAGTCCATCGGCAGTTGAAAAGAAAACCGATTCTATCAATATTAAACTGGAAAGTGATAAACCATTCATTGCCTTATTACCTTCAAATGTTAATCGAGAGAAATTACCTCACGCTGAAAAGAAACCTCGTCCTACTTCTTACCATCCTTCTTCTCTTACCTCGACTTTCTTTTCAAATTCAGCAAATGGAAGTTCATCTGGTTTACTTGAATATATGAATCTCCAAATCTTGACTGGTTCTCCACCCAAAACGGCAACTAGTACAGACCATCAAGATTGTTTACCATTCAATGAACTGCCAACCTCACAAACTGCATCAAAGCATTCAAGAAGAAACTCTGTGATCACTCCTGTCCACGTTAATGGCGTGTTGACAAGCGAAGTTCCCTCTCATGATAATAGAAATGCAGTATTGAATTATTTGGAAGATAAAATGGATACTCTTGAACTTACAGATCTGCATAGTCCTGTTAAACTGTCATTCGTAATTACTCCAGAGATTAATCAAGTTCCAAACTTTGACTCTCAATATCCAATCATAGCTAAGAATAATCATTTGGAAACTCCAAAACCAATGATGGAAATTTCAAAGGGGAATAGTAGCAAAGAGACTTTTAAAAGCTCTGAAGTGCCTAGTGCTCCTACTCTGTATTCAAGTAGATCAGAAAAACTGCAACTGACAGAAAGTGTGGTTAAAGAGAAACTGAATAAAAGAGAAAAGGTTAAAGACGATGATAAAGAAAACAGAGACATAAAGGAGCAAAAGAAGAAGAATAGATTTAGTATTCTTTCATTCTACAGTACTTATAGTGCATCTTCCAATACTCTCTCTAATTTGCAAGGAGATTCGAATCACAAGTCGTCATCATCATCGTCAGGCAAAAAGAAAGTATTGGCCCAATCATCAAATGCCAATATTATGCCTCCAGCTGGTCTGAAAGTTAAGGAAAAGAAAAGAGATGCATCTAATGGTTCATCAAATTCAACCAGAAGTACTTCTCCTTCCAATAGTTCTGTCAATACTGGAGCAAAAGAAGCCAGTGCTGCTAGAAAAGTTCTTGATTTTTTCAAGCGAAGAAGTGTTCGTATAGGTTGAATTTAGTTCCATTCTTATTGTGTACCATATATCACTTGATTAATACTATTGTTACCAGATTTTTTATATTTTGATCTTGCATCGAAAACCACAAGTGTTGATTGATACTTGTACCGCATTCATATGTGTATACGGGTATACTTATTGTCATATTAATTCCGATTACTTTGTAGATAAAATTGTATTTTCTCTTATAAGATAGCAGTGGTGGTTTCTACTTTTAATAATGGTGGCTTCTATTTTATTTAACGGTAGTTTCTACTTAAAATAAATTTTGATTTGGTCGTAATCATTGCTTATTTACAAGACTATATATATAGATAGATATATGTGTATATATCAACTACTCGGCATCCTTAACAAGACCAACCTTAGCTGGTCTTAAAACACGAGAGTTCAAAGTGTAACCCGGTTGTTGTACATGGAAAACGGTACCAGCCTTTTTGTCAGGGTGGGGAAGCTGGAAAGTGGCTTCATGTAAGTTAGGGTCAAACTCTTCGTCCAAAGGATCAATCTTTTCAATTCCATGCTTTTGTAAAGTCTTTTCAAAAACATTTCTGGTCATAGAAACACCTTCGTACAAGTTTTTGACCTCGTTATTCTTCTCCAAAGTTTCTTCATTCACAGCATTAAGAGCCAAAGTGAAGTTATCAATAGACTCTAATAAATCTTTGGCAAATTTTTGCAAGGCAAAGTCCTTTGCTTTGGCAACTTCCTTCTTAGTAGATTCTTGCAAATTTCTGAAATCGGCAATGGCTCTGGCGTAATGGTTCTTCATATCAGCCAAATCTTTGTCCTTCTTCTGCAACTTGGCTTCTAATTCAGTAACAAGTTCAGACTTCTTTTCCCCTTCACCAGCTTCTGATTCATTTACGTCTGATTCATTTTCGGACTTTGTCTCTGGTTCGGCTTCTTTCTTAGTTTCGGAGTAAAATCTGAACGAAGATGCTCCAAATTGTCTCGAGCTAGCAGGAGTTGCTCTGAAAATGGCTGGAGTTACAGACAGGGTCCTCTGGCTTCTTGCTACTCTACCCAAGGTGGCTGCTAATGTTCTTTGCATGGCGGTTGGTGCTTTTTCGATCGTTGACGAATTTTCATCCAAGAATGACTGAGACTGTGTGCAGGAATTTACAGGAACATCGCAGAAGCTTATAGAGCATTGATGATGTGGAGGAAATTGATAATTAAATAAGCATATAAGTATTGATAGGTATTGAATGGTATAAGTATTGATAGATATTGAAATTGTAAATATTTGGGTTGGTATCAAAGGTATACATCCATTAACATGGAAGAATTGTTGATGAAGAACAATTACTGAGAAATTTCTCCACTCATAAGCATTGTGTCCCCATGCATATACGTTTAAGTGGATATTCATTTACACATCTAATTCGATGGTGCCCCTAGTTTCCACATCAATCAGAATCGATCTTGGGCAGTTATAACCATCTATCAGTATTGATGCAGTCTCCATCGTTGGTGCCATAATGTACCTTGATACGTCCTATTCTATGTTAATTCTGTGTCTATTCTATGTCTATTCTATGTCTTATTCTATGTCTTACTCTTTGTCATTGGTTTCTATCTTATCAGTCGTAGATTCCTCGTTGTTTTGCTTGCGATGGGTCCGTCTTCTCTTCTTTTTAGGTTCCTCAGCTCGGGTAACGCTAGTCTTGTTGGGGGTCTTCTTTTTAATACTTAAAGGATTGGGCTCCTTGGGTCCTTTTCTCTTTTTAATCGGAGCTTGATCCTCTATTGGTAACTTCTCTTTACCAGTGCCATTGAGACCTTGAGTAAGCTTTTTCGACTCAAACTTTTGGTAATATTCCTGACTGGCTTCCGACAAAGGCTCCATTACCATCACAGATCGGTTCATAAATACCATCGGTACTCCTGGTACCTTCCGTAATTCAGAACGCAATTTTTGATCCTGTGATGCTACTATATATCTATGCTTATTCTCTCCATCGATATCAGCAATTGATTTGATACAAACTGCTGGCTCCTCGGGCTTTGTTGGCTGATGATTACATCTTCTTCTTTCAAACAGTTTAGCAATTTCAATTGCTGGTTGATTGTTGGTTTGATAAAGTGCTTGCATGCAGCATTGGGTTATCATTGGTTTAGTGTCAGCTTGGATGGTCCTGTTTAACCCTTTAACGATGTCAAATGAACTCTTTTCACAGGCCAAAATTAACTCAGCATCTACAAGCGTTTGGAATGGCTCTCGGAACTTGAAAGCATGAACATAAACGTTCATTTGCTTTCTGTATGACTTGGCTCTTTTTTGTCTCATGCTGGTTTTTAGTTCTATAATTTATCACCTTGAAAGTTTTGAGAAGCTCATCTCGATCGATGATCATCACGTGATTGTTGTAACGTGATTATCAGTGCAGTCGGGGTGCGCAGATCAGTACGGATGATGAATTATTTAGTCGCACGTGATGATATTTACAATTATATGTCATTACAGTATGTTTTCGTGCGGCATCGCAAAATGTGCCATCCTCCCATCCTCTTCCCCCCTCGGCAGGAGAATAGTGCAGCTCATTCGATTGGCCCTAAAGCCTTGCATGGTACGGACAGCAGTTAGCTGGAGAAATAAACGGTGATTTGTCGATAATATCGGCACCTGAATGTGTCAGCCACATAATAAATTTTACCGATGTGGGGCTCCGTAACTATTTGCTCTTCCACTTACTTCAACATGCCGCGGCTTGGTCAGGAGGAGAAAAAGAAACTTATCGTAATCAGACCCTTAATGTTTATCCGGGGACGTTTTTGAAGACTCTTTGGAGAGGAACGAACGATAACGATCATCGATCTTGAAGGGGGTCCGGCATACTTTCCGAAGATCTCTGCTTCAAATTTGTCATTGGCCGACTACTATGAGTCAAAAAAAAACCCCCCACAAATATGCCCATCCCCGTCTTTTTTTAGTAAGGAAATCGAAAGCGGGCTAGTTCGCTGCATAGGAGCCGTTCGATGGGCTGGCATTTCAGGTTGAATTTCATCACTGATAAATGACAAATTTTTAGATAATACCCCATGTTCCAGTAGTTAGTTACTCTTCCTACTATTTCAATCTACTCCATTAATCCACCTCATGAATCTCCCCTCTATCAACTTTCTTATCGTATTCTTCTTGAAATATGCCTCGATAATGAATCATTGCTTTAGCTTTATTCTGGGTTTCTTTGTTCCACATCGTTAAAAAATATTTACGCTTAAAACGTCACCGTTCCTCTGCTGCATTATAATGCCGTTCAAACAATTTTTGGCAAACACTAGTTGGACTGATAAGGGAAAAGGAAAAAACCCCCCACTTATCTATTTGTAGTGTTATTTCTTCTTTGCAGATAAATTGAACGGTTATCGCTTGAAATTTTTCTTGTCCTTCTTTAACCCTCTGTCCTAAAATGGAAAAGCTCAAGAGCATCATCTCTAAAGAGGCTGTTTCCATCGGGGAAACCGAATCCAAAAAGCACCTTGCTCCAGGTGAATACGATGAAGATGTTATTCATGTAGTGAAATCTCAGGAGTTTGACCCGGTCATCTCCAATATGGAGCAGGCTATTCTCAGTGATGAGTATGCTGCCATCACAGTTGAAGATGACTCCCCATACCCAGAAGTCAGAGCTTCTGTTCCCTCTACTGATGATCCTACCATCCCACAAAATACCATCAGAATGTGGGTTCTTGGTATGATCTTGACTATGATTGGATGTGGTATGAACACTTTGTTTTCTCTTCACGCCCCTTCTATTTCCATTACTATGTACGTTACTTCCATTTTGGCTTATCCTATCGGTCAATTATGGGCTTGGGGTGTGCCAAATTGGCACATTTTTGGGGTTCCTTTGAATCCAGGTCCTTTCAACTTGAAGGAGCATGCTCTTATTTCCATTATGGCTAATGTCAACTTTGCTGGTGGTACTGCTTATGCCACTGATATTCTTTTGGCTCAAAATCGTTACTATGGTCAAGATTTTGGCTGGGGTTTTGACTTGTTGCTTATTTTCTCTACCCAATGTATTGGTTTTGGATTAGCTGGTATCACCAAGAAAGTCCTTGTTGATTCTCCTGCTATGATTTGGCCTCAAAACTTGGTTGCAGCCACTTTTTTGACCAACATGCACGTTAACGAAAATCACCCCGCTAATGGATGGAGAATCTCTAGATTGTGGTTTTTCTTGACCATATTTATTGCCGGATTCTTTTGGTACTGGATCCCAGGTTTAATCTTTACTGCTTTGTCCAACTTTTCTTGGGTCTGCTGGGCAGCTCCAAACAATGTCAAGGTTAACCAGGTTTTCGGAGTTGCTTCCGGTCTTGGTTTGATTCCAATCACTTTCGACTGGACCCAAATCAGTGGTTACATTGGTTCTCCATTAATTCCTCCTGCTGCCACCATTGCTTCCATTTTGTTCTCGATGGTTACCATTTTCTGGATTTGTGTTCCTGCCATCTATTACACCAACACTTGGTACTCTAAGTACTTGCCAATCTCTTCCTCTGGTTCTTTTGACAGATTCCAGTACACCTACAATGTTACTAAAATTCTTGACGATGGTACTACCACTTTGAACCTTGCCAAGTACAAGGAATATTCTCCATTGTTCTTGTCGACCACTTTCGCCATTTCTTACGGTTTATCTTTCGCTTCTATTTTGGCTACTTTGGTTCACACTGTATTGTTCCACGGTAATGATATTATCAAGCTGATCAAGCAAACCGAAAAGAGGGATGTTCACAACAGATTGATGAGTGCTTACAAGGACGTTCCAGAATGGTGGTTCCTTATTGTTTTTGTGGTCTTCTTTGGTCTTTCAATTGCTACCATTGAAGGTTGGGAGACTGAATTCCCTGTTTGGGCTTTGATTGTTGCTCTTTTGATTGCTCTTGTCTTCTTGTTGCCAGTTGGTGTCATTTTTGCTCTTACCAACATCGCTGTTGGTTTGAATGTCGTCACTGAATTTATTATTGGTTACATGCTTCCAGGGAAAGGTCTTGCTATGATGTTGTTTAAGACTTTCGGTTACATCACCAACTCTCAGGCCATCTACTTTGTTCAAGACATGAAATTGGGTCACTACATGAAGATTAGACCAAGACTTTTATTCTCTGCTCAATTGAGTGCTGCTCTTTGGGGATCCATTGTCCAAATCGCTGTTTTAAGATGGTCATACGGTTCCATTTCTGACCTTTGTAGTCCTCACCAGAAGAACAGTTTCACTTGTCCAAACGGTAGAGTTTTCTTCAATGCCTCAATTATTTGGGGTGTCATTGGGCCACAGAGAATGTTCTCTCATGGACAAATCTACTGGGGATTGTTGTTCTTCTTTGTTGTTGGTGCTATCACCCCAGTTATCAACTGGCTCATCTTGAAGAAATGGCCAAACTCTCCAATCAGATGGTTGAACTGGCCTGTTTTCTTCTCCGGTACTGGTTACATTCCTCCAGCCACCACTTACAACTACGGTTCTTACTGTATGGTTGGTTTGATTTTCGGTTACTGGATTAAGAAGAGATATTTCCACTGGTGGACTAAATACAACTACTCGTTGTCTGCCGGCCTTGATATTGGTTTAGCTTGGTCCACTTTGATCATTTTCTTGACCATCTCGTTGACCAACACCACTTTCCCAAACTGGTGGGGTAACGAAGTTTATAACAACACCTTGGACTTCATGTCTACCGATTCTGGTAAGAGTATGAATGTGATCCACTTGCTTGCCGATGGTGACACCTTCGGTCCATCTCTGTGGTAATTTTACCCCATTAATTAGTTAGATAGTTTTACGAATAGTATTTAGTATATATGCACACTTTTACACAATTGAGCAGTAGTATATATAATAAGACGTTAATGGAAGGTTCATTTAAATAGTTAAAGGAGGTTTGTTGAGGCTACGAGAAAGGGGTTTCTATAGGGGGTAAAAGATAAATGTGCATGGTGTTTGAATAAATATAATTCACCAATTTTAAATACTATACAAATTTTCGATACTATACAACTTTTATATCCTTCACAAATTTTATATACTATTCCAGCCAATTGGGCCAATATAGAGGTTCCAGTGTGCAGCCAGTCTGCCATAGATCAGTGTTGATGACCAACAATTTTTCATATTTTGTCATCAGAAAAATTTTCTTTATTCCTTCTCCACAACTACTTCAGACTTCTCGCTTCATTTCCTTCTTCATGTCAATACTAAACGATCTATCTCTTATAATAATCTATTATTATTGATTCCAGTGATATATTTTTTCACATAAATATTTTTTAGGTGAAATTTATTCATTTAACCGTTTCGGGAAGACAACCGTTTAGGGAAGACGCGTAGTTTGATGGCCCTTTTATTCACTTTTCAAATAAACTAGAATCTACTTCATTCTGTTCATCTAATACTCCATAGCCATGTCAAATTTGGTGTCGTCCCCAGCTGGACTCCCTTCTGATGCTGCCCATCTTTTCCATTCTTCACAACCACCTTCCTCTGCTGGAAGATCCGGGGCTTTCACCCCTCAACAGCACAGTCAAATGTATTCAGAACCATCTCAACAGCAGCCTCAAGTCACAGTCCCCGTTAACCGTCGTAGACAAATAAATGTACCCAAGGTTGTCGATCTTACTGGTGAGAAGGTCCAGGAGTCATTCGAACGCTTCTTAGAGCAGTTTATTGACCCAGAGACTGCTACAACTGATTCTGAATTTAATGGTAGAATTTACGTTGCCCAATTCGCCGTAATGAAAAGCTACGAATTGGGTACTTTGTATGTCAATTACGACCATTTAGTCTCCATAGAAAATGGTGTTTTGGCCTCTGCTATACTCGAACAATACTACCGTTTTCTTCCTTTCTTACTTAAGGGATTAAGAAGGCTTTTGAAGAAATATGCCCCAACCCTTTTATATACTAATTTGTTAAACAAGCCATCCAGTGGTAACCCTGATGAAGAAGGTAATGATCACGATGATAATACTACCACTGCCGCCACAGACCTGACGTCTTCAACTCAATCGGAGGAAAGAGTTTTCCAGATCTCTTTCTTCAACTTACCGACTTTAAATCGAATCAGAGATATTAGAACTGAAAAGATTGGTGCCCTTATTCAAATCCTGGGAACCGTCACCAGAACTTCAGAGGTTCGTCCAGAACTTTATAGAGCATCTTTCACCTGTGATATGTGTTCAGCTACTATTGATGGAGTAGAGCAACTATTCAAGTATACAGAACCAACTTCATGTCCATCTTGTGAAAACCAACTGTATTGGACGTTAAACACAGCAAAGTCCCAATTTGTTGACTGGCAGAAAGTCAGAATTCAGGAGAACTCTAGTGAAATACCCACTGGTTCAATGCCCCGAACTCTTGATGTGATTTTAAGAGGTGATACTGTGGAAAGAGCAAAACCGGGGGATAAATGTAAGTTTGTAGGAACTGAAATCGTAGTCCCGGATGTATCTCAGCTCGGATTACCAGGAATTAAACCCCAATCGGTCAAGGAAAGTAGAGGAGTTGAATTGGGTCTGGGTGTCACCGGGTTGCGGTCTCTTGGTGTAAGGGATTTGACTTATAAAATAGCATTCTTAGCTTGTCACGTATCTTCAATGGTTAAGAATGAAAATGGGAATCCTGCCAACAATGAAGAAAGTGATCAAGAGTCATTTTTAACGTCATTGACCGACTCTGAAGTTTCTGAATTGAAAGAAATGGTCAAAGATGATTATGTCTATAGTAAATTGATCAAGAGTATTGCTCCTGCTGTGTTTGGACATGAAGTGGTAAAGAAAGGTGTGTTACTTCAACTTCTTGGAGGAGTTCATAAGGAAACAGTAGATGGAATTAATCTTAGAGGTGATATCAATATCTGTATTGTTGGAGATCCTTCGACCTCGAAGTCCCAATTTCTAAAGTACGTTTGTGATTTCCTGCCCAGAGCTATTTATACCTCTGGTAAGGCATCATCTGCTGCTGGTTTGACTGCTGCTGTGGTGAAAGATGAAGAGAGTGGAGAGTTCACCATTGAAGCTGGTGCATTGATGTTGGCCGATAATGGTATCTGTGCCATTGATGAATTCGATAAGATGGACCTTAGAGATCAAGTTGCCATTCACGAAGCGATGGAACAACAAACTATATCCATTGCCAAAGCAGGTATTCATGCTACTCTTAATGCTAGAACCTCTATTTTGGCGGCTGCAAACCCTATCGGTGGAAGATATAATCGTAAACTTGGATTAAGGCTGAACTTGAATATGACTGCTCCAATCATGTCAAGATTTGATTTATTCTTCGTTGTATTAGATGAATGTAACGAAAAGGTGGATACTCAATTGGCTCTGCACATCGTTGACTTACATATGCTTCGGGATGAAGCAATTGATCCTCCTTACCTGGCGGAACAAGTGGCCCGCTACATCAGATATGCCAGAACCTTCAAGCCTAAAATGACTAAAGAATCTAGAGAATTCTTGGTAGAGAGATATAAGGAATTGAGAGATGATGATGCCCAAGGATTAGGTAGATCATCTTACAGAATCACTGTTCGTCAATTGGAATCATTAATTCGTTTACTGGAAGCTATTGCTAGAGCAAATTGTACAGACGAAATTACCCCTGTATTTGTTGGTGAAGCTTATGACTTATTAAGACAATCTATTATCAAGGTCGAGATGGATGACGTTGAAATAGATGACGAACGGCAGCCCAATGACAATAACGCTGAAGATGCTATTGAAGATCCTGTCGAAAATGTTATTGAAGACGACAATATGGGACAGGCACCTCATGAACCACAACCTGTCAAGGAACACACATCGATCACATACGATAAGTATGTGGCAATGATGAATCTTATAGTAAAGAAGGTTTCGGATGATGATTCTGTTGGAGGAGAAGGCCTTACCGCCGAAGAATTGGTGGACTGGTACCTTACCCAAAAGGAAGAGGATATCCAAAGTGAAAAAGAGTACTATAACGAGAGAAAGCTTGCCTTCAAAGTGATAAAGAGATTAGTGAAGGATAAGATATTAATGAGTGTGACCAATAACGTCACAGAGACACTTCCTAATAATGATGAATCAGAGACTAGAACGGTTTACATTTTGCATCCAAACTGTACAATTTTGGACTTCTTTGATCAAGGAAGTAGACAAGAAGAACTGCAATAGAGGATTAATAATAATTGAAATCAGTTTTATTGTAGCTATAGACTATAGAGATATTCAATTTAGACGGACTTGTTTAAAGCTTGAAGGTACTCGTAGAAGAATGTAACCAATTGCAAATGGGCATCCACTCTAACTCTTTCATCGACAGTGTGAACTCTAGAATCTTTCATTGGGTTGAGGCTGAAAGAAGGAGAGAATCTATAGATGTTCTTGGTAAGGTTCCAGTAGTATCTAGTATCAGTGTTAGCAGACATAATTGCTGGAGCAGTTATGATTGGATATTCTAAGTCAGGGAACACCAAGTCTTCGAAAACATGCTTGATTACCCCAGTAAAGTAATCCCACGACTTACCTTCACTAGGAGAGACTGGAGCTGGTTCCAAAGTATGACTGAAATAATCGATCACGAACTCTCCATTGTCAGTTGCATTAGCTATCTTCTGTCCAAAAGCAGTCAATCCTACATCATATTTTTTAGCAAGCTTGGCGACTCTCAGGGTGAATCTTTCAGAAACTTCTTTAACAGAAGATTCCAACGCTATTCTATGGTTGACTACTAAGGTAGTGAATTCAGGCAAAGCATTGACCTTAGCTCCACCAGATACCAAATCAATTGCCTGTGAAGTTTGGAAGAAGTATCTGGTATACTTGTTCTCTGTAAGAGCATTAAGAACTTTAGAATTGGCCAATTTATCAAAGCCAGCTCTTAAAATAGCCTTTCTCTGCATCTTAGGCATCTTATCACCGGCATAAGTTGCAAGACATTGGTAATATTTCAAGAGTGGGTTGGCATCAGTAAGAAGTGGAGTGTAAGTGTCGGCTTCGATGTCTCTAGCCAACTCTCCAATGATACCAATTGAAGTGTGGTCAGGAGGAATAGAAGAGTGACCACCAGGTGCCTTGAGAGACACAGTGATATCAAGATATCCCTTTTCACCAGTAGCAATCTGAGCGACGATTTGATTTGTTTGAGGGTCCACTGTTAATCCCATACCTTCATCAACAATGGCAAAGATTGAGTCCTTACCAAAGGTCTTTTCAAGATATTGAGCCAAAGACAGAGCACCTCTGACCCCGGAAGCTTCTTCATCGAATCCAAAAGCAGCTAGAATAGGTCTTTCAGGAACAAACTTCTGATCCACCAACAATTCCAAGGTTTCCATAATACCAACCAACACGTTTTTACAGTCAGAGGCACCTCTGCCCCATACAAACTTACCATCGTAATGGCCACTGAATGGTGGGTATGTCCACTTATCCAAAGTTGCCGATTGTACTGGTACCACATCTTGATGAGCTGTAAGCATCACCGGTTTCAACTTAGGATTGGTACCCTTCCAGAAGAGAACGATTCCGTAAGTGTTGACATAAGTGACTTCAAGTTCTGCAAACACCGTTGGAAAGGTTTCAGCCAAATAAGTATGGAATTTGGCAAACTTCTTCCAAAGTTCAGGAGCATCTGGAACATCTGGTTGGGCATCACCAATTTGAGTATCGACTTGAACTGCCTTCAGTAATTTGCCAGCAGAACTAACCCGAAACTTTTCACTGTTAAGAATAGACAATACAGTAGAATTGTCGGTGTAAAAGGAAGCTGGAGCAATTGGTTTGGCCAAAGGACAAACACTAGTATCATCGAGTGGTTGAAGAGCAATCTTGAGTTCTCCCCACAAACCGGTAAACACCACCACCAAGAGCAATAAAATTACTCCAGCAGCGGCAATGATATAATTCTTATATCTTTTAACCGTTTGAACCAATTTGTTTGAGCTGAACTCATCACTGTCTAAGGGAAGAGAAACCATTAAGCAAGGTAAATTGTTTATCACAGGAACTAATCGAACTCTATATTTATATACAAATGGCAAAGTGAAAATTATACCGAACCCCTGCATTAATGCACGGCCCAGATAAGACAACCGTTATGAGTCGGTAATTCAAGGCAATTGATCGGGGAAAATTTAGGGAGATCCTCGGACGAATCCAGGCAGATGGTTTATGTGGTTCCAGTTCAATTTTCTGGTTTTTTCAGCTTGATATACCTTCATTAATCGTATATCTCTTTAACTATGGATTGATAGTCGGCTCTTAAATCGGCATAACTAGCGCCAACCACGCTCTGTATGCATGAATCTAGTTCATTTTCCGCGCGATAGGACAGATAAGGAGGAGGATAAATAATAATTCCGTGCGAAGTATCTTTTGGAGCCCTGTCCTAGAAGCTATGACTCGGGATACTCAAGCTATCATTATAGATAGATGTAGACGCTGTGCTTACAAGACTCCGTCTTTCTCAGACTCCGTCTTTATCAGACTCTGTCTTTCAGACTCTGCCTCTGTATTTACCTGGCAATAAAGAGACGGAGATATAGAATTCTACAATCTAACTATCGGCAATAGCCCGCATGATACTGATAAAAGTCTCGGCTCTACCACCCGTCTTAATCACACCATCTCAGAATACATCTTTATCTTTATCTTCATATATTTTAACAAGCGTGAGCAGAAGTATCTCATTCCTGCTGAAATACAAGCTTGCTACTCTGTCCTACTTTACATTAGAATCTATTCTCTGTTCTGAACTTCTGTAACCCCACCCCCCCCCTTCGATTCTTATCAAGGTACAAAATTTGTACTAATCGCTGTTGCTTTCGCCCGTAGATTCATTATTTCTGGTGTCGGTATTTGCTCTTGGTTTTGAAGCGCTAGTAATGTTGATGTTCGTTAACACAGATTTACTACTGTCCGCTAATCTTGGATCTTCTAGCTTTTTCAAAACTGATCCTGATTTTAAAAGCTCATCAGCACTCAAATTACTGGAACCGACAATTTCGGCTGTTGATTCGAGTCCCTGATTAGATGATGTGGATGACATTGATATTGGAACCCCGATCCTATTAACAAATCTTGTCCCAGAATTGAACTCTTCCTCTCCTTGATTGTGCTTCCCCTCTGAGCTTTTCCTCTTCGAATTGGTATCTTTCCATTCTACTGGGGTGCCAACTTGCGCACATTCTACACAATGATCAATGAAATAACTTGAACTAGGGAACATCCTTTGACATGACCGACACCATCCTGGATCTTCTTTAGAATCTTGGATCAATTGCAGCTTATCTTGGACGTAATGTACCAATTTCAAATGTCTCTTTAATACGTCGAGTCGATTGAATGCGCCTCCATTCCGGTGGCATGTCGGATCATTCTTCCAGTAAGGACAATGGAACATGGGAGCTACGTGCAGTTTTGCATGTCTTCTTAGATCAGATTGTCTTGAAAATGCCCATTCACAACCACCAAATTCACAAGCAAAGGGCTTCTCGGAGGTATCAAGTTGTTTTGGTTTAGAAGACTTTCTGACTCCAGATTTAGCTCCTTGTGTTTGCTTTTTTTTGGGCTTATTTATCTTGAATGTATTCATGTTTGTTCTTTGTGGCAGGTATTGGGCCAAGGGGAATGAGTCGGTAAGAAAAGATTGATCTCCAGGTTGCTGGGCCGATCCTCCTTGTGACTGTGAGTTTAAGTTTTGGACTATTTCCGTGGACATCGAAAGATTTTTGGGAGCTTGTAACGATGCCGATTGTATATTAGATAGCTGAATCCCAGATGGTTGTATTTGTTGAAGTTGATGTTGATGTTGATGTTGATGTTGATGTTGATGTTGATGTTGATGTTGATGTTGATGTTGATGTTGATTTTGATGTTGATTTTGATGGTTTGGTAGCTGTTGTTGTTGTTGTTGTTGTTGTTGCTGTTGCTGTTGCTGATGTGATAATCGAATGAGGGTCTCCTCGGGCATGTCAGTGGTATGTGATTGGGGATAAGATCCCACATTGAAGTAACGAGAGTTGTACCCCATCGGGTTCCCATACACGGAAGTGGTCATTGGGAGCGGGTAGCCCGCTGAGTATGCCAGAGCAGCCGCCTGGGCGGAAACCGATTCTAATTGAGCTTGGGTTTGATTCGGAGTGTGTGACTGTTGGTTTGTTTGTTGTTGTGATACTGTGGCATCTGGCGGTTGCAGTTGTGAAGCGTATAATTGAGCGGTTGAACCAATCAGAGTATGGCCCGTAAGGTAAGGGGGGGCCTGTAGATGCAGCAGTGGCATCATCTGTCGAGATTGAGCTTGTGTAGGGTTTAATTGAGAATGATTTTGAACGTATTGACCATTTAAACCATGCTTTTCTGAACCAGTGTCATGTCCATAATACTGCTTTTTCTGATTCCGGTCCAATGATTCATTTTCCCCGGAAACTTTTGGCCGAGTGGGTTTATCTATATCTGCCATTTACCGTGAACTTGATCTGTCTATAATACGGGTTCCAGATGCCATGGATAAGATGTGTTTGTGCCGAGTTCCGTGAGGTTTTATTGCAGTTCCTGCTTGAGCTTTTTCTTCAAGTAAAATTAAGGAGGGGTCCAAAAAAAAACAATGTGCAAGAATCTCAAGAGACTCAAGAAACTCAATAAACTCAGGAACTGCACGGGTGGGGTCGTTTCGTTTCATGTTATTTTGGCAAGGTAAAAGGGACAGGATATCAGAATGTAGGGCTTTTGCTGGGAGGATATTTCCGGATGGGTTTATAAGAACGATAAAGAAGTTTCATCTTTATCGTTAGATCATTCAATATGGTTAGGTTGGTTACATTTGTAGGTTACATTTGTAGGTATTGTTCTTATTTGACCATTTATACTGATTTTTTTGGCAGCATTTCCATCTCTCATCAATTCTCTTCCCCCCTCATTCTTTAGATTATAGGCGTTAAGGTTTTTAAAAAAGTAAGCGAGAATAGGCATGTATAGTCAATGATTGAATCGTTTAAAGCTAGTAGAAATCCCTTATTGAAAAAAGAAAACTGTCTACGTAATGGTTCCAGTAGTAATTCCATAATACAGGGTTATTTAGGGTCCTTTGGGGTCTTTTTGGGACCTTAATAGCAATATAAATGTGCTACTACTGGAGATTTTTGGGATGTAATAACCCCCTGTTTAACTCCAAGTAACTGTGAAAATTCATATAGTGGTATTTGAGGGAGAGAAAATAAGCACTCTAGTAATAAAAGTGGCTTTAAGTGAAAATATCATGTATCATCAAAAAGGTTATATAATTTAATTATAAACAAATTACAAATACAAATACATATTAAAAGTCAAATACAAATTCAAATGTGTCCATTCTAATGTTAAATCTCACAACCCTGGATCTCCTCCCTCCATTACCAATAGCTGACCTATGTTTGTCATTTTGTTAGTAATTTATACTGTTAATGCTTACGCATTATTAGTAAAGTATTGGTCTATGTACGACCCTTTTTTTTGGTAGCAAACTTGCATGGGGTATAAATTACCCCAGTAATTCCAAAATGGTTCTACATTGAAATACAATTGTTTAATATATCTAATCGTTTAATATATCTAATTACTGAAATATGAGTGAGGTATGTTTCAATTTAGTCTCAATGGCTCAATGGCTCAATGACTCAATGACTCAATGGCTCAATTGCTTGCTGGCACTTCTTACTAACTACTTTTTTAGAAATCCGATCCAACAAACTGGGCAAATAAATCTGGTGAGTTCAAACGTCAAGTCTCTCTGTTCAGAGACTTTATCTCCACCAAACCTGGTTCAAGATTTCAACCAGAAGCTGGTCGTTATCATTTGTATGTCTCCTTGGCTTGTCCCTGGGCCCATCGTACTTTGATCGCTAGGGTTCTTAAGGGTCTTCAACTGGTGATTTCTGTATCAATTGTCCATTGGCATATGGATAAGCAAGGTTGGAGATTTATCAACGACGAAGAGATCAAAAAGAGAACTTCAGAGGATGATGTCCAATATGGAACCGTTGACCACTTATACAATTCTTCAAGAATCAGAGAGATTTACTACAAAGCAAACCCTGATTATTCCGCGAGATTCACTGTTCCTGTTTTATGGGACACTAAAGAAAAGACCATTGTCAACAACGAATCGTCAGAAATCTTAAGAATATTCAATAGTGGATTCAATTCCATTTTACCAAAGGAGTATGCTGAAATTGATCTTTATCCTGAAGAAGATCAAGCTAAGATTGACGAATTAAATGGTTGGATTTACGACAATATCAATAATGGTGTCTACAAAGCAGGTTTTGCAACCAGTGAAGAACCATACGTTAAAGAGGTTATAAACCTTTTCAAACATCTTGATAAGGTTGAAGCTTTGTTGAAAGACAATGCAGCTTCTGACAAGAAATTTTTGTTGGGCAACACTTTGACTGAAGCTGATGTCAGATTATATACCACTATCGTCAGATTTGATCCCGTTTATCACCAGCATTTCAAGTGTAACATCGGAATGATCAGACATGATTACCCTTATATTAACAATTGGGTTCGTCTTTTGTACTGGAAGATACCTGGATTTAAAGAAACTACTGATTTTGATCACATCAAGTTACATTACACCAAATCACACCCACAGATCAATCCATTTGGAATTACTCCAGTTGGACCAATCCCAAACATCTTGCCAGAGTAAGCGAAAAAGCTAGTGATAGTGATGGTGATGAAGTTGAAGACGTAGGTTTGTTTTTATTGCTGAATGTAATAGTTTGATATTGTCTGTAAAACCAGTAAACGCACAAAGATATGTAGATAATGGGAAGAGATGTAGAGAGAAGGAAAAAATTGAGGTAATAGATAAAGGAAAAATTCGTAATGGACATATAAAATGGTGAGGGTATAAGGAATAAAGGTTAAGAGAAGACATAACGAAAAGACATAACGAAAAGACATAACCGAAAAATAGAAGGGTTCTATATAAGGGTAATGTATTCAAAGCTTAGTTAGTACTAATGATTAGTGATGCCTGTATTCATATTTCAATAGAAACAGTTATGATTGATTAATTGGATTCATATTTAAACAATCATAATAATAGGACTAGTATTAATAGAATTAGTAATTTAAAAGGTCATATTAATAGGATTGGTGTCTTAAAGATTTATATTAACAGGATTAGTATTAATAGTGTTGATAAAATTTCACAAGCACACATAAAAGAATGCGATCGATTCGTTTAAAAATCATCAGAGATGCGGTTAATTGTAACGAAAATCCATCACATCAACTAAAACTTGAATTCGTAACCTCACAAGCATTTTCATCATCAGACATGTAAACTCCAGTATGGCAAAATACTCCCCTTTGACGATGGGGTACGGCGCAATTAAACCCTCCTAAAACGGTAGAATTGAAAATTTTAGCCCATAGTAAAAATAGCCACCAGCGCAAAGAGCGCGTATCAACTTAAGTTTATTCTTAATCAAGTAATATTCAAAAATGATATTCGCCAAAAATATTCAATCAAAAGGTATGCTGGTTAGACGATTGATCAAAAATACTCATTTGTAACTAATACTTTATCAAACCTTTGTTGCTGAACAGGGGAGGAAAGAACATTTTGGTGCAACAATTATCGATCTGGATATTATATCTCCTTCGCTAACCTTACAAATAGATTATCAGAGAGTCAAATAGCCTTGCTCTCGTCCATTCATAACCCATAGCAAGCTCATATGAGAGGTATGTAAACTGACGCGCTGAATTTTGGGGATAGAGGATTGGGGATCGAACCGATCTATGATTGTAACCCTTCCATGATCAATCATAGACAGTGGATGACATAGGTGGGGTATAGTACTTGTTCAATTTTTCCTTGGTTTGGAAGTTTGTTGAAGACCGTACACCCTACTAGTCACTCTCCAGTCCCCTTGTTGTTTTCCCTGATCCTAAAAGCTCAATCAAATAAATACTAACAATTCATAGATTACAAAGTTGTTGTTCTCGGGGCTGGTGGTGTAGGTAAGTCCTCAGTCACAGTTCAGTTTGTCCAAGGAGTCTATGTTGAAAGTTACGATCCAACCATCGAGGATTCTTACCGAAAGCAAATAGAGATCGATGGAAGAGCCTGTGATTTAGAAATTCTAGACACCGCTGGTGTAGCCCAATTTACAGCCATGAGGGAATTATATATCAAATCTGGTAAAGGTTTCCTTCTTGTATACTCTGTCGCTGACGAAAATTCTTTGAAAGAGTTGTTGGCCTTGAGAGAACAAGTCTTAAGAATCAAGGATTCCGATAATGTTCCTATGGTGTTAATTGGTAACAAATGTGATTTGAAAGAAGATCGTGTTATTAGCATAGAAGATGGTATAAAGGTTAGTCAGGACTGGGGGTGTGTGCCATTCTACGAAACCAGTGCCATGTACAAGACTAATGTTGATGAAGCATTTATTGATGTGGTAAGACAAATTATGCGTAAGGAGGCTGCAGTGAGTGCTGAGAAGCAGCAACAAAAGGAACTTCAGAAAAAGAACGATTTAGAGAACCTGAAGGCCTCGGGGCCTGTGTCTACAAAGGCCACTACTGACGATGACAAGAAGTCAATCCGAAAGAGACAAACTCTGATCAAGGCAGAGTCTACTGAAAAGGGGAGCTCTCGCTCCAAATGTTGTGTTATAATGTAAACGATAACTTAATCATTAATTTCAAGATAATTTCAAGATAATTTTAAAGTAATACTTATCGCATTGGCGTGGGATACTAGGTATAATGGTAGCAGTATGGCATTGTAAGGTAGAAGGTAGAAATTGATATAGGAACTGGGTTCAAGGATTAACTAAGTATCTTTGCGTGTATGAACACGATTACAAGGTGTTCAATAGATTTGAGTTGGCCCTACAATTTTGTCTCATAATTACAAAATGACGATTTAAATTGTGAATGCAATAAAATGTTCGATTCCAAAAGAATGCTGGCTTCCTTTTCTTGGAAATATCGACAATTTGGGAGCGGTATCTAACTTCGTTAACCATTATCACCTAGAGAGTTTTTTTGACACTCTAGCACCACCTAATGTTGCCTTTCATGGACTACTCCATGACGCTAGGGGGACTGTGGTGTCCGGATGTCCCTCGAAAAAAAAATCGAGAAAAAAGAAATTGCTGGTGATGATACCCGCGAGATTCGAACTCGCGCCTCCGGAGAGACCAGGACCTTACCCTGGCGCCTTAGACCAACTCGGCCAGAGTACCCAACTTCTGGCGGCTTTCGACTCCCAAGAAGTCCTTATAGAAGAGGCAACAACCTAAATACTTCAACCTACTTGCCTTGTTATCATTTCAAGGACTCCCAGCACCTTTCTATTGTACGATTGGCAGGGTAAAGGATTGAATCTAGTCTGCAGAAGTCTAAATTAGGTAAACTAACCCTACCACAGGGAATTCTTTGTGTGCCACCCTACGAGGATAAGGAACATTTTACAGTAAATATTCGGTTCAAAGAGGCTCCAAAATAGAGCTAAATACATTAATAAAGCTCAGTGTAGAATTTCACATCTTTGAAATTCCTATTCTCATAATGTCCAACATGAAGAATCCGTAAATTTAGTTGTGATTTGGTAGACATGGTTGCATTCAGGTGTGCATATATCATTACTGAAGACTTTAAACAGGGATCAAAATTAGAGACATTTGGGCCATACGGAAGAGATGACCTTGCTGAAATTGATAGCAATGTTGTCTATATGTATACGGATATGAATTGTTTAGCTGTTTTCTCCAATCAACTGAAAAGAGAGTTCTCTAGTGCTATTAGTCAAGATATTTGTAGTTAAACTTTTGTATCAATAACATTTCTCTTCGACAGATCAAGAGGATGCATGAAGCTTCTCCACTGATGTGCATAACCGAATCGTAGATGCGGGCTTCGAAAATTAGAAACTGATTCAAATTTAATTTCTTCCGACCGGTCAATACGGGAGTGAAACCAATATTATTTTGGAGATACTAGGAAGAATTAAATTAAAACCCCATTAGAAATGATTTCTCCGTAACCAGAATCTGGCATCTTTTATTGAATAAGTAGGTCATGTCATTTATAAATGCCTTGGTAAAGAGACTGGGTGTATATATTTATGCGAGGGGAAAAGGCGATTTGAGTCCCACGTTTTCCCAGTAATTAATTTTGCAGTGCAGCTCACAAGACTCTTAATATTAAGTCTTACGACAAAACCTATAAAAAGCAGAAAGAAATCAATCACTACTAAAAAAATTCTTTGTCATTGTTAAAGCTCGATCTCTCATATCTTACTTGTTGGATTATAAACTGATCCCTCCATCGAGGACTTTGCTTCTTATATCCGTACAAAGTCCCTATATCACTAAGTCAGACAACTAAAATTGACGGAGAAAGCGCCGAATCCTTCGGAAAAGATCCAATTTGGTAATTTTTTTTTCTGGTGAAGCCCCACCTCCGATTATTCCCTTCTTCCATCACATTTTTAACAGAGTAAAAGTTCTACACTTTTAAATTCTAATCACACTAGAAGGGATATACTGGATCCAGCATGATTCATAGTCAATATATGGCTTCCTGGCTGCCTGCTTTTAATGCATCATTAGAAGCTGAAACCGACAAAGGTGCTCCATTCATCACTTGCCAGTTCGCAACAGTTGACAAGAATGGATTTCCTCATGTACGGACATTGGTTTACCGAGGATTCTTATTCAATGATAAGCATAACAACATCTTGTCGTTCACTACTGATAAAAGAATGGAAAAATACCAAGAAATTTTGCATAATGACAAAGTGGAAGTGACTTTCTACTTCCAAAGTACCAGGAAACAGTTCAGATTTAGAGGATTTGCTAGAGTTATTGATAAAGAACACAAACCTCAGATCGACAATTCTAAAATACAACTACAAGCATTGATCGATAATAATAACTTTCTGTCTACTTTGGATTCTGACGATGAAGAAGGTGAAGAAGGTGAAGAAGACGACGCTTTAGAGTTACCTCGGGTCAAAAATTCTTTGGATCCACCAACTAATTCATCTTCAACTTCTATTGATGCCCCGGTTGCTCATCATGTGATGTCACCAGCATTCGCTGATAAGTTAAATCATTATAGATCGGTTAATAATTTATCTTATACCAATTTGCATGATCTAGGAAGTGTTGAAATTAGCCCTCCAAATGATGAAGAATGGGATACTGAAATACAAAGACAATGGAATAACTTGTCGAAAAAGTTACGATCATCATTTAGAAAGCCGTGTCCGAAGACTGTGATGGATGACGATAAAAGAAAAGTGATTGATAGAATAAGTAGAGGAGTTGATGGGAAGAAAGAAGAAGCAGGATTAGAGAACTTTTCAGTGATAGCATTGTTTTGTGATTATGTGGATATGTACGACCTGGAGAAAGATAGAAGATTCATATTTGAAAAGGATAGTTACCACTTATGGAAGGAGGATGAAGTTTGCCCTTAAATGTCGCAACTACGGGAATAAAAGGAGACTTGTAATTAGGCTTAAACTAGGTGAGAGAAAATACAAACAGAAAGGAAGAAATGAAGGCGATTTACGCAAACAGTAAGGAAGAAATGAAGTGATATATACAATCTTATATAGAAATCAACGGTTACAATCTTGACCGTCTTATCGTATTTCACTTTCACGACTTCCAATATTTTAAATTACACTCAGGATTTCGTAAATTGATCAATCCTATTTATCATTAATCCCTGATTCAAGCGAAGCTCTGGTCATTTTTTTACCATTCACCTTATTATTTTTATTCTTGCGCTGTTTAACACGCGCTAATATATAGGCCAACTTTTGTTTTGTTGCGAGGAAAATCTCTGGCGGTATACAAAATATCGCACTTTGTTTTGTTTTCCAACTTTATTATACCCAACTCCAACTAAAACCACCAACTGAAAATGGCTACCACCAAGGCTGTTAAGGCTTCCGACGCTTCCAAGCTCTCCTACAAGGGTATGTATTTACAGATGATCAATTGAATAATAATTATTTGGAGTTATCATTAGGCAATTTAATTATTTCCAGAATTTCTACCCCCAAAACTGTTGTTTATTTTGGGCCATCTCTGAACCCCCCGATGGACGACAACAACAAACGGCAATTGTACCATACTAACAATGTTTAGACATGATTAAGAGTGCTATTACTACTCTTAAAGAAAGAAACGGTTCCTCCCGTCAAGCTTTGAAGAAGTATGTTCAATCAAACTACAAAATTACTTCTCCAACTTTTGACTCCTTGTTCAACGCTGCCTTGAGAAAGGGAGTTGAAACAGGAGATTTCTTACAGCCAAAGGGACCATCTGGACCAGTCAAGGTTTCTAAGAAGGAGACTGTTAAGGCAAAGGTTACAAAGCCAAAGACTACTAAGGCTAAGCCAGCAGCTAAGAAGGCTGTAGCCAAGGCCCCAAAGAAAGAGAAGACTGCTGCCCCTGTCAAGAAAACCGTGACCAAGAAGAAGGCCACTACTTCTGCCAAGGCTGCTGCCCCAAAGAAGGCTGCTACTCCAAAGAAGACTTCTGGTACTACTACAAAGAAGGCTGCCGCCCCAAAGAAGGCTGATGCCCCAAAGAAGACCGTATCTAAGACTTCTTCTAAAGTAAAGAAGCCAACTACTACTAAGAAGGTGGCCAAAAAATAAACTTGTTAATGCGGTTCCAGTGTTATTGTTTTAATTTTTTTATCTTTGGGAGTCTTCTCAATAATTTTTGAGGATTTCCTATTTTGTTTAGTTTGAGCTCCGCATGATTCTATTTGAATAATGTTATAGTGACAATTTAATGTTTGTTTTATTATCATTTGATTGAATTTACCCAGGGATCAAACTGTGTTTATTATAAATTTTTTAGTGATTTCTGATGGGAATTTGATGTTTCCATATTACAGATATTACAGTTGTATTTTTATAGTGATTGTGATTTAATATATCTCCAGTGTTTATTCCTCGTATTTATAGTCCTTTCCCTCAGTTAATTTCTCTGTTGGGTAATTTGTCTTATAGGAAGAGCGAATCATTAAAACATTTTAGGGCGTTAATCCACTTTTGATATAGTTTACAAAAGGAACATCATGTCTAGTTATATCTGGAGACCAAATTGATCATTATAAACCCTCTTCCGATATATCTCTGTGTTTCAAAATAGATAGCCTTTACTTCGTTTAGGTCGATAATGAAAAATATATGCAGGCCATTACACCTTGACACCATAAAACCCGCCTGAATAATTTCAGTTAAAGCAACAAGTACTACGCGTTATGACCAAGTCACAGATAGCTATAATTGTGGCAGCGTTGGTCCCAGACTTTGGAATTGGTCTCAAAGGGGCGCTCCCCTGGAGACTCAAGCAAGAAATGAAATATTTCAGAGCAGTTACATCATATTCACCCCAGCCTAATTTGAAAAATGCTGTGATTATGGGAAGAAAGACCTGGGAATCAATTCCCAAAAAATTCCGCCCACTCCCTGACAGAGTAAATGTCATATTATCAAGATCACATCAAGGAACAACATTAGAAGATGGAACTATTCTTGTGGATTCTTTGGATGCTGCTATTACTCTGTTACAAAATCAAAATATTGATAAAATATACATTATTGGGGGAGCACAAATCTATAATCAAATTTTAAATGACGAGAGACTTACACATATTCTTTTGACAGAGATAGAGTCAAAGAAGCCAGTGGAAATGGATACATTCATTGATTTCGATACCTCCAGATGGGAAAAGAGATCTTTGAAAGATTTAAAGGCATTTGTTGGTGAAAAATTCGAAACCGAAATTCCTGAAAACGTCATTGAGGGAGATTATGAGTATAGTTACACCATGTGGACTAGAAAGTGAAAGGACCAATGCTTTTACCGATTTACATCTAATTTAATAATGAAAAACTATTACATTGAATAATATTATGAAAAACTCTCAACTTAACGGTCACCCCCAATGTAATGGTGATTTAATTTATGAACTTCGTTACATAACGCTTCCCAACAAAGAGTTCTGGTTCCTCCCTTTTCCATGGTATTTCTCAAGTATTCCTCATATAAAAATAACTCATAGAATATCTTTAAATTAGGCTGAATAATGATATTGAACCGTTTAACTCTGACAAACATGTATGATTCAAGCAAACTCCAATTGAAAAATTTCATCAATGTAGCAATCACCAATGTAGCTGACCTAGAAACCCCAATTCTACAATGAATCAAAGTTGCATCTCTGCTAGTTTTGGGATCCACTAGGATTTCATTACGAACAGAATCTGGGATTTCGGTAAGTAATGGTAAAATGCTAT
The DNA here is from genome assembly GCA_030570095.1 of Kurtzmaniella quercitrusa. Taxonomy (NCBI): domain Eukaryota; kingdom Fungi; phylum Ascomycota; class Pichiomycetes; order Serinales; family Debaryomycetaceae; genus Kurtzmaniella; species Kurtzmaniella quercitrusa. The sequence continues at coordinate 148,640 of JAJLUZ010000016.1, read as the reverse complement.
CCTTACCGTCATCTTTTAAATTGTGGATGTATACAATATGTTCAAGATTTGGTAAATTGGGGATTTGCAAATAACCAGAAGAATTGACGTTGATGATATAGAATTGAACAAAACCATGGGTATAGACCGGCTTTACGATTTTTCTTCTTCCTTCTTTTTCCTGCTCTAAATCACATTCCAAAACTACGTGCTTATTCAAAGATTCAAACCAAAGAGGTTTCTCTCCAACAGATACAATCCTCGAAATCTTATGAGCGTTTAAAATGGTCAATGACAGAGCATGATTCAATGACCCAAGGTAAAGATTACTGACGATCCTGGACGGAAAATTATTATCTTGATTGATGTCAAACCAATCATTAGCCTTCAAACTATTGCTTGCTTTCAAAAACTTGGAAAACTTGGTGAAGGCCTTGTAATCTAAATCTAAAATAAGAGTAGTATCTTGTTCAATTGACAGCTTTGATGTAGAATCTTGTCTTGGCTTAAGGATAGTAAAATACATCCAACACAAGGACTTTTCTAAATGCTTCATGAACAAAAAGTCACTTCTAAAAAAGTAAAGTCTTAAATCCTTAAGAGGATCTGCAAGTAAATCAATGCAAAGTTCCTCAGTTGAACAATCAGTTAAATCCTTTTCATCGAGTCTTAATAAATATGCTAAACTCAAAGAAAGCAAAGAAAGACCAGTGAATCCATCGTAGCAAAGAATGAAAACCTTTTGGTTCTTTTCTTTAATTAATCTGTAAGTTATAAACAAAAGATTGAGGAAACTAAGAAGCTCATCAAAAGTTATGGTTGATAAATTGAAGTTCCCAGATGATGGAAATTCTAAATAGATTGGTTCCATAAGATCTGGATCATTATTGTAAGCCAGCGAATTTATAAGAATATTTTCCAAATCTTTCATATCAGGAAGTGAAGAAGTTTGATGACAATTGACAAACATTTTAAAACAATGATCCTCTGAGTTTTCATGAAGTCTATTAAAGTCTAATAAACTGCCGATGCAAACGTTAGGATGAATCCATTTACTACTATTTACCTTCCAAATTAAACTTTGCTCCCATTGTAATAATCTGCAATCAAATGTTTCATCAGAATAATTATCAACTTTTTGATATTCTGAATTTATGTCAAGAAACTGTTCTAAAGTAGTGGACATATCTGGGATATTTAAAATAAAGATTTTCTGATTTAATGGGTTATCACCTAAGGCTTCAGAGATGAAATTTGCTGCCAATCTATTAGATTCCATATCATTCGAAGGATTGTAAACCAAGAAATTAGAAAAATTTGCAGCCAATTTGACTTGTGCTTTAAAATTTCGATTATTAAGTTCTGATTCGGTCGAAGAATCAAATTCATTTATATAAGAGAATGGTTTATATGAAAATCCATCTTCACCATGGGTCATTAAATCTTCAAAATTTATGGTATTCTGCAAGTATTCAATATCATCACAGGGGGATATGTTTGTCAGTGAAATGAACATCAAGTGGAAATGATTGGAAAGTTGTGGTATCAGAATTGGACCGTTAAACTCTTGTAGATTGAAATCATCAAGGTTTAAAGTATTGGCAAGTTCTTGATTTGTTTTGTAATCGCTATTTAAAATTTCATCGAAGAAGATTCTCTGTTTATAACCATTAAGGCCATGAAGGTAGGGAAACATTTCTGAAGTCAGGGGTAATTTATTCAAATCTGAATAGTAGTAATTCAATAATCTGAACGCGTCATCAGGGTCAGAGACAATGGAAATGGTATTCGAAATCATAGTAAGGTTTGCTTCTAAACCAGGAACAAAGGTTTTTAATTCACCAGTTGCTGCCAGCAGCAAACTATTTGAAGAAGAAGAAGATAAAGAGTGTAATGAAGTCACTGCAACACTTGGAGCAGCTTTAAAGTCTGAAGACGATGGAGAGCAACAATTTGCTGCAACTGGGTCAATTAACCCGGCTAATAAAGTCTTAGGCAGCAGTTGATAAGTTGCTTGACTTACAAAAGATGAACTTCTGAATGCATTATATGACTTGTCAAAACTTTTCGATGGTTGGTTTTGTTTAATGGTTTTTGCTTTTGGGTGATGCAGCAATAATAGGTTCATTATACCGCAACTATCAAAATGACTGGGACGTGGTTTACGCGATAATGGGCAAGAACAAGCCACAGACTTTATTTGGTTTGGTAAGTAAGAATGATAGAGGAAATAGAATTTTTGTTGTTGCTGGGAATAAAATAGTTGAAAAGCTGATAATTTGCAGCAACAAAAATGGGGGGGTTGTCCGAAATGTACAAGAATTTAACCTGCTTTTATCAGCTTCTATCTGGTTAAAGTAGAAATCTATTACCCTTCTTGTTTAGACTTTTCTTATTTGCCTCACATTTGCAGTAGACGAAACATAAAGCTTATTTTTTAGGATTGAAAGCTTAACTTCCTGCAAGAGATAGCTAGATAACGGACCAAAAAGGAAACATAAAAAAAAGACCATAGAAAATTCAAATAAAAAAATTGTTTTAGGACGTTACTCATATAATTTGGGGGCACAGGACTGTGTAGAGACAGAAAAATTTATGGGGTTCCCTAGATAAGCAAGCCAGCAGAACAAAGCGAAGAGGCGGACACAATGATAGTCCAATACTAGTACAATACTATTGTATCGAGGGTTGATGACGAAAAGACGTTTATTAGCTAGCTAACCACTTCGATTGTCTCCAAATGTGGTATTAGACGGGCCTATTAACAAAGCTCCGCCGTCACTTAAAATTGCTTGCGACCATTCACCCTCAGTCTTTAACCAGAAAGATCTTGTACTGCAGGGTTAATACAGTTGCCCCTGGTGCACACTGTGGTATGGGGCCCCCGAATTAACGTCATTCGGGAAAAAATATCCATAAATCTCATTAAGGTTTCAACATGGTTCCACTCAGCAATGAAGGATAGTGGTGGGGTGGGGTGGCCGGAATAAAAGGCTATATCTATAGGTTACAGACCTTGGCAGTGGTAAGTTTGTCAATCGACTAACCATAAAAAAAACTCTACTCTGTAAAATATCTCTATATTTTATTATTGTTTCTCTCGTCTCTCTCTATCTCTCTCTCTATTTACTGAGGCGTATTATTATAAACGTTTACCATCACGAAAGTGGTATAACAATATGCAGCCAGTTCAAGCTAAGAACATTCTTTACCCACAATTTTGACTTATCTGCACCACAACAACAATAAGAACCGGTACGATACCAGATTGCCGGCCCAAATAGTTAAATCACGTGTAACCAATTGAATTAAGACGTGACGTTAGCTCTGGGGTTGGACTGGCAACCTCACCAACAAGGATACAGTAACAAATCGCCGCTAGTGTATCTAGACCGACCCAACATAATACCCCAGATATTGAAACCCATGACCAATACCACAGATTAACCACAGATTAACCACAGATTTACCACGTTTTTAAAGAGTCATTTCAGCAGTGGTATTGAATATGAAAAATCTTTCGCTTGACGAGTTATGACATTTTGGGAATTTTTCCCTATCAAGTATATCAAATTACTATTCCACACTTGAACTTTTTACCCTGTTCCATTCTCTAGGGACGCGTTTTTACCCAGATAGTGTTAATTAACAAAAAAAACTAGTCGATTGAGCGATAACTTATTTTTTAGCAACATAGTCATGCATATCATGTCAATCCTTTTAAAGGCAGGTAATTTAACTTGGGGGTACATGGTAAAAGGTTACAGTTTTTTTTGGGCATGTAAAATACAACCATGATGGTATAATTTAGAGATAAGATTTACAAATGACGTCAAATGACCTCACAACGTTGTCGTTTTACCCCTGAGATCTACTTGATTGATGATTTAAATTATTCTATTGAATTGTCAAACATATTACGCAATCCAAAGCAACTCAACGACAATAATAACTTTAGAATTTTGTAACTCGCTTACCATAACCTTTTCTTCAGGCTAGGATGTTAGGATGTCTCATTAGTAAATGTGTGGATAAATAGAATATTCCTCTACAGGGTTCTTTGCCAGCGATTCCTTTTTCAATTAAAGTTAGCCGAGGTTTCCTATTTTATGTGGCGGAGACACAAACCACATGTTAAATATGCATAGCTTATTTGGTCCATTTTTTTTGCATTTGATAATGTCCTCACATGGAATGATAACGGGGCTTAATGAGGAAATTACCTAAACTCTATCCAAGAAATGGTGAAAGGATCTAGATGGTCAGAAGTGTAGATAGAAAAAAATGTAGATAGTCAAAAATGTCGATAGTTTCAAAAAAGGTAGATAGTTCAAATGTAGATAGTTAAAAAAATGTAGATAAAAAAATGTATAGATATTTAGAAAATGTAGATGAGGCCTGTATGGAGTGAAAATTGTGAACAAAGGTTTTGCTTAACCGACAATGTTTAACAGTAGCATTAGAAGGACCCTTTGCGGGGTGAATGTCAGGTTCAACTCTACTAAGGCTTACAATGACACCCTCGCAACATTCAAAGTTGATTTGAAGAAAGCTATGCTCGCAAAAGATGCCGTGAAAAAGGACACCATCCGTGGAATTTTGAGCACCATCAAAAATGAAGAAATCAATGGATTGGAGAAAAACGAATTTGAGCTCTTCAGAGTATTTAGTAAGATGGCTAAACAAAGAAGAACTTCTCTTGAAGAATATGTCAAATTAAACCGCTCAGATTTGGCCGAAAGGGAAGAGAAGGAGGCCCAAATAATTGAGACTTACTTGAACCAGTTACCAGTGGCATCAGAGCATGAAATTAATGCCAAGGTTGAAGAATGGTTACTGGGCCATTTGAGCGGAGAAGAAGTACCCCCAATTGGAAAAATCATGTCTCAAATAAATGAGGACTTGGTCGCTGAATGGAAGGCATCAACAAAGCAGGTGAAAGCCATTGTTGGCAAATACTACAAGACTCTTTCGAAAAAGTAGTTTTCCATAGATTAGATAAAAATCTTGTAAATAGTTATATTTGTGGTTGCAAAATACAAAAAAATTTTTAGAACATCAACTTTTGTAACGGGTACAAAATAAGTAGTAGTTAATATTTAATGAATACAACTACAATGGCGTTGGACTTTTTCGGATTGAACGTAGTTACTGTAACTGAAACCATTGTTCAAACCGTTTTCATCCCTGTGTACCCTGATGGAACTTTTTTAAATCAAACTTCCAATTTATATGGGATTCCTATAGAGACAATAACCACAAGAAATTTTACTAATACAGAATCAGCAAATACAAACGAATTCTTTGATGAAAAAAATTTATGGAAGGGCCCCGTAGTGGATGATTATAGCACGTCTGAAGGGAGAGAACCGTCATTGACGGAAATATATGATCTAATTACTACTTCAACTTCTACTGGTTCTTTTGAATATCCGAAAACCACTGATGAATCCACCATTCGTATAACAACAACTGAATTGAGCCCTCCGACCATCAATTTAAATATTCCCAGTTCAACTATTACAAGCAGTCCAATCAACAGCTACCTTACTAGGGAGGATATTAACGAAAAATCAACATCTACGGATCCAGTAGTTCTTGAACTGAGTACGTCTTTGATATCAAGACAAACAGGAAAAAAATCCAAGCAATTACAAGAACCTGATCATCTGGTTGCTCCAGTTCTATCATCAATAATCCCTACTTCTAGTATAGTACGGTTATCGTCGTCGAGGTCGTCACATAAATTGAAAACTTCACTCACTAAAAGTCATGAGACCACTTCTAAAAATATAACCAAAATACTTCCACATGTCACCAGAAAATATACTCCACCGATTAGAGGAAACGTTTCCCTTCCCAATGAGTCCAATAATCAGAGACTTAGAGCTGAAAAGATTACTTTCCTACTTATCTTTTCTTGCCTTGCCATTCTATTCACGTGAGATATTTATTTAGTGCAACAACGCGAGAGAGTTGTCCTTAATCAATTCTACATCGCTTTACATAGTAATAAAAATTTTAACGGTAATTTTTGGAGGCTCCCAGATTTGGGCAAAAAGTTGATTTTTTTCGGGTTTGAAATTATACCTCGAAGTTATTAATCCTTGATTATAGAATGTCTGACGTATGTAATTTGGGTAAAATTAACCATAAAACCGATTTTGAAAAGTGATATAAGATTATGAGATCAATATCTAGTAGATTACCCGAGCAAAACCCCAATTTCAAACCTCCTTGGTAATAAAAATCACGATGATGTTTTTGTCGTCGCAGCTCCACCAGTGGAGGATTTTCGTCACCCTTCCCCCTCATCAAGTCATTGAATACTAACATTGAAAGGTTAAAAGAACAATTAGGGTTACCACGGAACAATTCATTTTGAAGGACTTACCTCCAGTGGAGAATTATCCCATGAGACAATGGGCCATCACCATTTCCATGTTGGATCAAAATGGTAAAGAGATACCCGCCAATATCTTGGATAGGGTCACTTATACTTTGCACCCAACATTTGCAAATCCATTAAGAACAATAAAAACCCCCCCTTATAAAGTGGAAGAACAAGGATGGGGAGAATTTGACATCCCTATTGCTATTCACTTGGTTGGATTGCCCGGTAAGCAAGGAGAAAGAAAGTTTAATCACGACTTGAACTTCTTGAAAGAAAAATATGTGGTTGATCATACTATTTCAATTCCTACAAACAAATCTCTGGCATTAACTAAAGTATTATTGGAGAGTGGACCAGTTCCCAATGATACCAGTGACAACAAGCGTAAAGGTGGAGATGATATTGGTGGTTCAAAAGTTAAGAAATCGAAAAATGGCGCCCCTGGAGTTTCAGTTAAGGGCGTTGTTGATTTAGAGAAGTTATCTAATGGGTTAACTAAATTAACTGAAGATGATTTAATTGTCATCGTTCAAATGGTTACTGATAACAGAACAAGTGAGATGAATATCAAGAATGATGTAGATAATGGAGAGTTTACTATGGATTTGTTCACTTTACCTGAATCTTTATTGAAGAGTTTGTGGGACTACGTGAAGAAACATACCAATGAGGCATGAACGAAAAAAAAAGGGTTGAAATTATCAAAAATAAAAATTACTGAAATGGCAATTTGCAATTTGCTGGTTAAATTTTATGTACACCTTAAAATAGGAAGATATATATAAATATTTTTTTTTCTTGTTCAAGATAAAATCCCACTGAAAATTAGTTAAGGGGGCAGATCGTGATCAATGGTTTCTTTAGTTGGATCTGCTGGGGGAGTCTAGGAGTTTCTTTTGAATTAAACGCTTATTTAAACAAGTAGTGTGTTAATGTCAGTATATTGTAAAAAACAAGAATAGCTTTCTCTGTTCATCTCTTTATAGAGTCCATACTCTAATATTTGAATCCCACAGTGAGGTTGCCACTGCAAGTCCATCTGGACTCACTTTGGCCTTTTGTATATTACTAGAATTTCCTGCCAAATCTCCCAAAGTCCCAACAACTTCCGCTCTCATGGTATCCCATACTATGCAACCTATATCCTCATAACAAGCAAATAATAATCGTCCCAGAATGCTAAAATCAAGTGAAGTTAACCCAGTGGTAGCGAATGTACTAGCAAGGGAAGATTTAGAAGACTCAGATTTTGCAGCCATACCTCGGATAGTGCTTCCAACTTCAGAATTGATTTTAACCACATTTTTTGAAGCCAACTGTCGAATTTCATTCAGAAGACTATATGCCTCCAATTCAACATCAGATCGAAGATCATATAGCCTTACCACTCCATCTTCGGATCCAGCCGCAAATGAATTACTATCAGGGAACATTTTCAAACAATTGATATCTTTACCCCCAATGGAAAAGAAATTTTGTACTGGATTTTGCTGCCGACAGTCCCAAATTTTGCAATAGCCATCAGCAGCTCCAGATACAAAGATATTTCCTGAATTATCATTTCTATCAGTAACCAGAGATAAACAAAGTACATCACCCAAATGATCAACAAAATTTCGAGTCTTACCTCCCTTAGTAACATCCCAAAGTGCCAATGTCATATCTCCCGAGCCAGTTAAAATTGTGTGATTTGTATTGAATGCACAATCTGAGATATATGCTGAATGACCGGCAAAAACAGCTCTAATAGGGTTTCCTTGACCAGAAACACCTTGAAGTTGAGGATGATGAGCTATTTGATAAATAGTGCAAACATTATCAAGTCCAGCCAGGGCAAAAAGCTTCAGATCCAGAGATATTGCACTAGTAAGAACCCATGGATTCCTTAAAGTAGAATAAGATTTTTTAAACCCTGTAACTGGACACCATTTAATCATTAATCCATCTTGACCCACTGAATATAATTCATCTCCATTGGAATCCCAGCAGATATTGGCCACTTTATCGGCATGACCTTTCAACAATTTATGAACCCCAAACTTTAAACTATTGGTTGGAATTGGAATTACATCTAATGCAACTTGACGTAGGGAACAATCTTTTTTCCGAATTCTTGTCTTGTCTATCTCTTGACTGAGATTCTGGATTGACATTCGAAGTGCTCTAACTGACTCATCCGAGGGTTCAGTCATGGTTATTGAGGAAGTCATTACAGAATGAGTTTAATAATGTAATTCTCCTTCATTGTATGAGGATGATTTATAACTATCACACAATCTGCTGCAGATGGGTTACACAACTGAAGCCTACAATTTTTGTGTGGTTATTTTCTAGCGTTAACTTATTTTATGAAGGGCTCACAATAGAACAGTTTAATACGGTTACTGCCCTCCTTATCATAGAGTAATTTATATGCCTGTATTACTACGATTATACATTAACCTGCATGAACCATACCACATGTGGCCAGTATTATATATGCATCTTGCAGTTTTGGGTTTCGCCAGTCTCTTAGCCTTGGTGTTAACATAATCGATTAACTTCGTGTGTGTTGGGTAAATATGTGAGATGTGTGTTCCTTTAGAGTGGACGAGAAATAGCCCATATTGAATGAATTGGGACAGGTAACTATTGTTTTCTATTATAAGATGATGAAATTAATTGCCTATCTGCTTTCGATTCAAGGCGAGATAAAGAGAATGTAGAGATTTTCATTACTACTTAAGCACAAGAATAAGGATACTCTTCTGATCAAGACTCTCTTTTTTAAAAGAGGAAAAAGGGAATAACTATTTTTCTTCAAACACACCTTCTTCTCTTCCAAATATCGCCTTCTTGATCAATATGATGTAAACTGTCCACGTTTGTTGTTAAAAAAAAACCTCCAAGGATACTTTCATTTCTAAACTTCATTGCTACAATCCAATGTTATACATGATCTATTACTTACACTGGCTTTCTCTCTTGTACCTTCTTCAGCTTTTGCCTGAATTTATCGTCTCTCTCGAGATCTCCGGTAACTTTTAAAAGATAATCAGGCACTGGCAAACCAGCTTTCAAGAAGAACATTTTCCAATTTCTTGCTTTATCCTTCAATTGAACCTGAGTTCTATTCTTCAATGTCTCATTAACTTTCCCACCGGCACCAAAATATTCTAAAATTACTGACCATTGTGGGCCCTTCAATTCCAAGGCTTGGCGTAAAGCTTTCTCTTCTTCCTTGGTCCAAGGTCTTCTTTGCGCATTTCGAACATTCGATTGAGGATTGATTCTAAGATGAATTTGTTGCTCTTGAATTTCCGATGGAAGTAAAGCTTTAGAGAGTCCATCATAATCTTGAGTTCGGAGGGCATCTTGAACTCGTCTTCTTTCAACTTCTTCTTGTTGCTCTTCTCTTATTTTTTTCTCAGCTTCAAGAAGCTCTTGACTATGTGGAGTTTTCATTGAATCATCTTTCGATCCATTAGGATCTAAGTACTTATCACGCGCCAATCTTCCCTTCTTCCCCCAAATCAAGAATCCCATATTTTTAGAAGCATATTCGAATAATTCTTTTAAAAAGGTTAACCATTCATATTCTTCACTAAGATCTGCTGTTTCAGAATTATATTTCAACAAATATTCTTTTCTTGCTTTACATCTTTCTATAAAGTCAAGTTCAGTAGGGGTCAAAATTTTTGTACCTCTACGACGGAGCAAAAATTCATCCAAATTTGAAGGAATAATGTCCTCTAAAATCTCGTCTCTTGATCGGTCACCAGCTTCCACGGCAGAGATAAATGCTTGCGTTTTTAAATCTAAATATAAAACTGATTGAGGTTTCATCAATTTTCCAACAACTTCACCAATTCCAGAATTTATCCCACTTTGTAGAGTCATGTTTTTATAGCTCATATTTGAAAGAGAGTTTTCTGGATCCAAATTATTTACTGGACAGAAAATTTCAAGAAATGATTCATTAAGATAGAAGAATCCTACTTCAATAGTTCCTAATGTTGCCCCTAAAAATGTGGCTAAATTGACCTTTCTCAAAGTCAGTTCTATACTTTGTTCTCTATTTCTGAACATTGTTGGAGTTTTTTCACCATTTTTCCACATTCCTGGTGCTATATGTTCCACAGTTAAAAATGGATCTTCTTCAGAATACAATTTTTTCGTGAATTCAAAGAGTGAAGTTAAATCTCTATATGTGGCTCCTGCTGGGGTATCATGTTGTGCTACTAAATCCAAAATCTTTTGGTATGGTCCCATGGCCACAATTCTAAGAAGTTGTGAAGCTAAATTGTCCAAAGTTGGTAATGTATTGATTAAAAGTTGTATTCGGGGTGGTAAATAATCTGGACAGGTGATGGAAAGAGGTAATGCTGCCAAATGAGCTGCCGCCAAAGTTGCCAAAGGCGGGAGTTGGGTAGATATAGCATTATATGCAGCCAAAGCAGAGCTTGTATTGAGAAGTTCAGAGTCTGCTGGAACGTTTATACCATCATGTAAAACCAGACGAGGCTTTTCTTGTGAATCTGATATAGGTTTTTCATGATTATTATCTTTATTCTGTTGAAGATGGTATGGATTATTTTCTATTGGGTTTTGTATGGCTGGATCAACCAAGCTATTATCAGTGACTACAGTAGTTGTGGCGGCATTGTGAGATTGTTGTTCACCATTGTCATTATTATTCTGAGGTTGTTGATCGGAGTATGTTTCTTTGACAGTATTTGTTGCAGCAGAGAGTTCATTGGCAATCATTTGTAAATTAGCCGTCTCATCATCAGCGGTTTTTTGCACTTCATCCACGGTTATGTCACCAGGCTCTGAAGTGAGCCTTGTTTGAATATTCTCGTGACCCTGATCCCTATTGTCCAGTTGAGGGGGTTCATGGTGATGTTGTTGAAGACTTGTGTCTTGTTGGTGAAGGTCGTGGAAATGCAGGGGAGCATGAACGTGATCATGGCTATGTTCATGTTCATGCTGATGCTGATGAGCTTGGCTCTGATGAAGGTTATGGTGGTCGGTAATTGCCTTTTCCAACTCCAAATCCATTTGTTGTTGACTTGTTTTATCATTAGCTATATCATTCTCTAATCTAGGACGCTTGTTAGTTCCATCTTCAGTAGATTCTGATTCATGAACGGGGGGTCTTTTCTCCAGAATATTGTTAAACCCTGATTCTATACTGTTGCCATGGTTGATCGACTCAGATATCATTTTATCTATGTCATCGATACTCATGCCTGGTTCTTGTTTGAGCTCGGGATGAGGGGATGAATGTTGGTTCATTTTATCTATTTGGGGATTTTGAGAATTATTAGACTCTGGATAGTGATCCAAGTGCTGAGGATACTCCCCTGAAGCACTCATTGTATTTTAATCTCGATATTTGATCGTATAAACCACTCCTTTACCGCTTGTTATGGTTTTTGTTTGGTGATAGAGAAGAGCAGATGGGGTTTTTCTGCAGGAGGGTTAAAAGTGAGAGGTGTTTGTTTTTAGGGCATCGGATGCGGGAGGAATTTTATTGATAAAATCCAGACATCATTTGATCACGTTGGATTAGAGAAGATGCAAGGGAGCTGCCATGGAGCTAAGTAGAACTAAGAGGGGAAAAGATAGCAAAACAGAGGAAAAAAAACAACTTTATTCTGGAATCAGGATGTAGTGATATTTCAGAAATTTCGGTCTCGAACTGATTCATGAAATCGTGTAATCGTGAAGTCTCTCTAAAGTCAACCTAAATTAAGTCATCTGAGTGAAGTCAAGTTGATTGAAGTCATCTTAATTTTATTCGCTACAAAAGAGTTAATCCCTTCGATGATATCCTTTATCCCATTTATCCCATTTATAGTACCACATTTTGATAAGTTCCATCATACATAAACGATATTTTTATCAACCACAACATTCTTTACTGCATTGACGAGTCATCGTATCAGTAGTCGTCAAATGCTGCACTTTCCTTGAGCTTTTATTGAGCTCTTGCTAAGCTTTCCTGCGGCAATTATGACGGAAGACTCCACCCATCTTCTTAGCGGCGAAATGAAAGAAAAAAAAACGAACAAAAATTAAAATACTCCTAAATGCCAATTAACAGCAACGGCACATGTGCCCTACGGGGATCGAATGCCATAGAACAATACTGTTAGAATAATATAAACCGGTTGGAACATTCGGAGCTATTCGCTCGTTTCGTTCGGATGACAAAACCTAAAATCAATTATTACACTTTCTTCATCCCCTCCTCCCTCTTAACGATTGCTCTTGCTATTCCAAAAATATGCCACATCTGGCCAAAATTGTAACCTCTACTCCTTCTTCCTTCTTACCAATCGTTAGGAAATTTGGCGCTTGCCCGCCTCTCATCTCTCCAACTTATGCGCTACCGTTCGCGCTTACTTCTCCCCAAGTTTATATGCATTTTGAATGGTTAGATGATTCAAACGGTAAAAGAATCATAATTTGATCTCTCAATGTGTACTTGCCTATTTTGGAACCCGCTAGCGCTTACCTTTTCTTTTTTGGGGTTGACGCCTAGTCAACTACCCTTGCAACCCGATAAACTATAAAGAGGAAGTGATACCCGCAATTCAATGTTTCTGTTCTCTATAGTACTTTTCTAATGTCCATCTGTGAAAAATACTTTCCTGCCGAGCCAAAGGCCCCTGAGGTCGTGACCTCTCTGATCCCAGGCCCAGAGTCAAAGGCTAAGATTGCATCTCTTGATAAAGTCTTCGATGCTCGTCCAGCTTACTTCGTTGCTGACTATGAAAAGTCTCAAGGTAACTACATCGTTGATGTCGATGGTAACAAATATCTTGATGTTTACGCTCAAATTGCCTCTATCCCTCTTGGTTACAATAACCCTGCTCTTCTTGAAGCTGCCAAGTCTGATAAGATGATCAGAGCTATCATCGATCGTCCAGCTTTGGGTAACTTCCCAGGTAAGGACACCGAAGAAATTGTTGACGAATTGTTGAAGTACGCTCCAAAGGGTCAAAACAAGGTCTGGTCTGGTCTCTCTGGTGCTGATGCCAACGAATTGGCCTTCAAGGCTGCCTTTTTCTGGTACCAAGGTAAGAAGAGAGGCTACACTGCCACTTTCACTACCGAAGAAAATGAATCTGTCATGAAGAATCAAGCTCCAGGTTCTCCAGAATTGGCTGTTTTGTCTTTTGAGAGAGCTTTCCACGGTAGATTGTTTGCTTCTGCCTCTACTACTTGCTCCAAGCCAGTTCACAAGCTCGATATGCCAGCCTTCAACTGGCCAAAGGCTGAATTCCCATCTTACAAGTATCCCTTGGACAAATTCACTTCTGAGAACGCCGAGGAAGATAAGAGATGTTTGAGTATTGTCGAAAACCTTTTCCAAACTTGGAAGGTCCCTATCGCTGCCTTGCTTATCGAACCAATTCAATCTGAAGGTGGTGACAACCATGCTTCCAGTGAATTCTTCCAGGGCTTAAGAGACATCACATTGAAGCACGGCGCTGCTTTGATCATCGACGAAGTTCAAACCGGTGTAGCTGCAACTGGTAAGTTCTGGGCTCACGAACACTTCAATATTACCCCAGCTCCAGATTTCGTCACCTTCTCCAAGAAATTCCAATCCGCTGGTTACTTCTTCCATGACCCAGAAATCGTTCCTCACGTTCCATACCGTCAATTCAACACCTGGTGTGGTGACCCGGCCAGAATCATTTTGGCTGGTGCCATTGGTGCTGAAATTGTCAAGCACGATTTGGCTGCTCAAGTCAAGAGAGTTGGTGACTACTTGTACGGAAAGTTGGAGAAATTGCAACAAAAGCACCCAAAATATCTCGCTGACTTGAGAGGTAAGGATCGTGGTACTTTCATTGCTTGGTCTCTTGCCGATGCTGCCACCAGAAACAAGTTTTTGGCTGACATGAAGACAGTTGGTGTTAACATTGGAGGATGTGCTGACGATTCCGTTAGATTGAGACCAACTTTGACCTTCGAGGAGAAGCATGCTGACATTTTGGTTGAAGCTATTGACAAGGTTTTGTCTGGTTACTAGGTGTATAGAGGAATACAATTAATAAGACTTGAAGTAGAAATCAGTGTTAGATACTTAGAGAAATGAAAAAAAGGCACATGGTAACCTAACTGGACTAAAGATTGAGATTGGCTTACGATAACAACAAGCGGTACTCTAAGTAGTACGCTAGGCCCTTTTATAATTTCTCTCTATCTGGTGAAACCCGATGGCTTTTTTGGTTAACGATCTAACCTCTGTATTGTTGGGCACGTGAGTGGGATTGAATCAGTTAAGGTGCCGCAATGGGGCCAATAAATGGTGCAAAGCCAAAAAAATGGTTGCATTTCATCTCAACCAAAACTCGATGCAAAGCTTTGGAAATAGAGATATAGTTCTATACGTAGTTTTGACGTTATTTTTTGCATTGTATTACCATGGCGTGGTCTATTTTGTTATGTTTTCAATTGAATTGGTATCAATGGTTGCTACAATATCTTACAAATTTCTAACTGAACGTTACATTCTCCCATTTGGGTTGCAAAACAATGTTTCGAAAAGAGCTACTAATACGGAATTTGTAGTTACTGAGTGGTTGAAACATATATACAGAAATTTAGATAACCCAACAAATAAGCTGTTTGTGAATGATAAAGTGTTTAAATTGATAAGAAAGATCAGATATTTGAGAGAAGTTGGAGACGGTTTGGGAGATGTTCAGTTCAACTATTTAAAAGATGACAGTGGAGTATTTCTATTTTCATCCAGTCGTAAATCGGAACCAATTGATCTAGTGATGTTGTACATTCCAGGAACTTTTATTGTCAGCCCTGGGAATTTGGAAACTCATTTGGAATACCTTAGTACCTTTATTATCCATTTATTTGAACAAGGGTTCCAGAATCCTTCGATATTTATTCCAAGAATCCAACAATTGTCTACTTGTAATGTGATTTTGCAAAAACTGCATCAACTTGTGGACAAAATTTTACAATCTAATCAAGATTGTAAATATGTACTTGCTGGGGATTCTATAGGTGGATCATTAGTACTCCATTTACACCGACAAATTCGGAAGACTCAAAAAGTTGATTTGATTCTTCTAGTGTCACCGATTTTGAAGCTTTTCCAAGATGATACAATCAAGGTTGCAGTTGATTATTTTGACCATGAAGAATTAGAGAGATGGGCAGAATTTCATGGAATTCGATGGGATTTTGAACATGAACTTAAAAGTTGTCGTCCTGACAATTTACCAACTTCGGGATTTATTGTGAGCTACGGAGAATCAGAGGCAGCAGCTAAAAACATCATTAAATTTGTGAAACAGCTACGAAATATTGGTTGTAAAGTGAAAGAAGATTGTGTGGCCAATCAAATTCATAATTGGGGTGTCCTCAACTTTTATTCGGAGTTCCTTATTGATCATAGAGAGGAAAGTCTCTTTAGATTTTCTAATCAGTTAGCGCGGATGCTTTTAGCGACTTCAAATGAATATTATTCCCCAAACAGAGATATAAATATTGCAAGAAATGTAACGATTGATGAGGAAAGAGTTTACTAGCGATATCAAAATTGAATACGGGAAAGTGATTTGCAGGATTATATAGTATAATATAAGATAACACTCTACTAATCTGTCCTTCTCCATCATCTCATCAATAGATAAAGTAGCCACGAATTTACCCCAATAATCCCCCCACCTCCGGAGATTCGACACCGGGTTGTTAGTCCAATCAAACAAAAAAATCATCAACACGCCCGGAGTTTATGGAGAAGTTCAGTGAAAAAAAATCTCCCATCGATCTGTAAAAGTAAATCCGGGGAGAACCTTTACCAAAGTCTTACCACCAGATAAGATATTGGATTAAAATATCCAGGGGTAGGAACGGGATTGGACCAGCGAAGTGTTGTTGAAATGCCTTCGTTACTCCCTAGCTATCAAGAAATTAAATCGATACTCAAGACAGACTCTAATGCATCACTAATTAGTGGAGGTATAGCAGGAGCAATTTCGAGGACAGTAGTTTCACCATTCGAAAGAGCTAAGATATTACTTCAATTGCAAGGACCAGGTTCTCAACATGCATACAATGGGATGTTTCGAACCATCCTCCGAATGTATCTGGATGAAGGTTGGAGAGGATTATTCAGAGGGAATCTTTTAAATTGTATTCGTATAGTTCCTTACAGTGCAGTTCAATATGCTGTTTTTGAAAAATGTAAAGATTTGTTAAGAAGTAGAGATCCCGGTAGAACAGAGGTATATGCATGGGAAAGGCTTCTAGCTGGTTCCATTGGTGGGATCACTTCAGTAGCGGTGACATACCCATTAGATTTGGTCAGGGCCAGAATAACGGTTCAAACTGCATCACTCTCCAAATTAAGCAAGGGAAAACTTCAAAATGCCCCGAAGGTTATTGATACATTATTAGAAGTATATAAGAAGGAAGGGGGTATTCGGGGATTATATAGAGGTTTAACGGCAACGACTTTAGGGGTAGCCCCATACGTTGCAATCAATTTTTCGTTGTATGAGAAGTTCAGGGATCAAATGCAACAGTCAGAGTATGATTTTTCCAACCCGATATGGAAACTTTCAGCAGGTGCAATGGCGTCACTTGTTGGAGGGGTTCTTATATATCCATTGGATTTACTTCGGAAGAGATTTCAAGTTGCTAATATGGCCGGAGGAGAGTTGGGATTCCAATATCAATCGGTGCTGCAAGCACTTGTATATATATTTAAACATGAAGGTATTTTTGGAGCCTATAAGGGGCTCACGGCAAATTTGTACAAGATAGTGCCTTCGATGGCGGTGAGTTGGCTTACGTATGATACATTGAAAGAGATGATAGCTCTGTGGTGAGAGTTGAGTGTACTAATAGAATAACTAGAAGTGATTTGAAGTAGAAGAGATTAAAGAGAAGAAAGAAAAGAGGAGGAAGAAGAGAGAAGGAAGAAGAGAGAAGGAAGAAGAAAGGAAAGGAGAGAAAAGAGATAGAGAAAGCTAACAGAGTCGAGTTTATAAAAGTATAACCAATATTGGATCCAGCAGAGAGTGAAAATTGATCTAGAGATGTACGACAGAATGAGATAGGTAATGGAGATTGTGAATCAGTAAATGACAACATCAGAGTAGACAAACGTGGTAAGTATACATGAATTCTAAAAAATAGCTCCTAAAAGTCACTGGCTCTACAATCTCTTTATAGAGAAGACATATTGAAATACTCTCATTGACCCAGCAGTATCATATTCGTATCATATTCGCCGTGTTAGAAGAAAAAATGTAGAGTTAGGGTGTTCTATTAAGCAGCAATAACCACTTACACTGTTGTAACGATTTTTAGTGATACTAATGCTTTTATCGGTCTGTATTATGCGCTGTATGACTCTCTCTAATGCTCTCTCTAATAATCTCTTTATTACTCCCTATTGCTCTCTTACTCTCTATAGCTTTCTACATCAATCTATCTACTACTCTCTATTACTCTCTCTACCACTCTCTACCACTCTCTGTATGACTCCCTATCGTTTCCTCTTTATTATTACTTCCTGCACACACCCAAACCAACGAGCCAACCAAATGCTACCAAACTGAGAATCGTGTGTGGTACGATTAATTTTTGCTAGAGAAAACGATTCTTCATCTTTAAGTTAAAACTTCGATACAAACACCATGAGATCTTCCAGAGTTTTGATGAGCGCAGCCAAGAAGGGTGGAGTCCCCATTGAAATGTACCCATTGTTTGCCGCTATGGCCGTTGCAGTCGGTTCCGGATGTTTCTTCACCTACAGACACTTTGCTTACGACAAACAGTTGAGATTGTGGAACAACCCTAACTTGTCCCAGTTGGACGAAGTGTTGAACAAGGCCACCGAAGAAGAGAGAAAGTAGGGTTTGGGGTAATTTGAAGCAGCATGAGCCGTGTGTATATCAATGCATATATGTTTGGTAGAAATGTAGATAAGAGGAGAGGAGAGGAGAGGAGAGGAGAGGAGACAAGAGAAGAGAAGAGAAGAGAAGAGAGAGGAAAGGAGAGAGAGGAAAGGAGAGGAGAACAGAAGAGAGAGAGACATGGAACAACACACGTCTCTCTATATGGCTTAATATCGATAATGAGGATACAGCCGCACACACATTTGAGCTATCCGTGTCCCTCTACCTTCCATTCTCCTCCCTCCACACCCATTCTCCTCTCCCCTGTCCCTTTCATGCTATCTCTACCTATTCGTCAAAAACTGTAGCTTGGATTCTAAGAGTAACATTGTCCTATGTACATTAAATACCACTATCTAAACCTTGAATTAAATCACTCTTCTCCTTTCATATTAGCCCACTTTCAACAATACTCTAATCCACTATATTGGTGTAGTAATTTGTGACCTCTGCAATATCATCAAGTTCTTTTATGGCTTTCAGGAATCCCTTGGTATGTTCCTCTGGAAATTCGACCAAAGATTCCGTTTGGGCAAAATATCCAATGGAGATATCTTTCAACTTGTAACCTTTATTTACAAGTTCTTTTGACAAGGCGTTAGTATCGCTGGGTTCAGCAAAGAACCGGAAAAGCTTGATGTTTTCAGCGTACTCTCCTTCAACATCGTTATATTCTTCTACGTCCTCGGCTCCAACTTCAATAGCTACTTCCAAGAGATCATCTAAAGTCTCCAGAGGATCCTTGGGCTCCAATATTACTGAACCCTTTTTATTGAAGAGATATTGACATCCACTTTGCAGAGCATTAAATTGACCCATAGCATGTTTCACCAAGGCAATAGTTCGGTTTTTATTATCGGTATTGGCCTCCACAATAATAGCTACAGCACCTGGTCCCATAAACTCATAGGTGACCTCTTGAGTGAGTGATGTTTCCGAAGTTATCTCCCCAGTACCTCTCTTGATTGCATTTTCGATAATTTTTTTGGTGACATTCAACTTTTTGGCTTTATCTAATAACGTGGATAATTGAGGGTTACCATCAATTCCATGGGTACGGACACTATTGGTGATGTAGAAGGCCATTTGAGCTGCTTGTTTTGATCTTTTGGCATCATTTTTGGCCTTATCATGTCTAATATTAGCCCATTTAGAGTGACCAGCCAGAAGAATAGATCGACAATTGAACCCTCGATTGAATTGAATTGATTTTGATAATTTAATCAGATTATGACTCATGATATAATTCGCACGATTGTAACTCCAAATTCGACTCAAACTATCGACCTTAGGTCCTTTTCTGACCAGATACATCTATACGTATATTTCAAACAAAAAATTTTGGCCAAGTGATTTGGGTTTGATAATTCGATAATTTTTTTTCATCAGTCTGGGGAATTGTTTCCCACTTATCCCCTCAAATTTTGCCTTCTGTTTTTCAACAACTTCCCACATTCAATCTCGATAGCTAATAATTAGTGGCTCATTTTACGATAACATATTTCCACCATCTGGTTATCCGATAACCTAACCGTGGAACTTTATATAGACAAACCATCCCCCCCACCTTTTGGACATTATACATAGAGTATGAGTGCCGAAGCGATGTCCAAACGCCGTCTCTTGGCGGCAATTGCCGATGAAGATTCCATCACTGGCTTATTATTAGCCGGGGTGGGTCAAGTGTCCACTGAACCGGGCAAGGAATCAAACTTTCTTACCGTTATCCCTGGTAAAACTACCACTGACGAAATTGAAGAAGCATTTGATAAATTTACTACCTCTAGAGATGATATTGCAATTTTGTTGATCAATCAGCATTTAGCAGACCTCATTAGATTCAAAGTTGATAATTACACTGCTGCTTTCCCAGCGATCTTGGAGATTCCTTCAAAGGACTTTCCTTATGATCCTGAAAAGGATTCCATTTTGAAGAAGGTTAGAAGACTTTTTGGAGAGTAGAAATAGATAGTTAATAAAGTCCAGATTTATTGTTTGTAGGTAAAGAGAGGGAAGAGAGGGAAGAGAGGGAGGAGAGGGAGGAGAGGGAAGAGAGGGAGGGAAGAAGGGTCAACATATGAAATCCACTCAATCTTCTTTACTTCATGGAATACATCTGTTACGAAAGAACCATAGACTGGTTCAATGTATATTGAAATTGCTCAAGTCTGTTTCCGCCCAATGACATTTAGCTTACTCTTACTTTCTTACTCTCATACTCATACTCATACTCATACTCATACTCATACTCATACTCATACTCATACTCATACTCATACTACTCATACTCTTACTCTTCTCTTCTCAAGTTTTCATTATAAGTCTCTACAGCTTTCTAAAGATGTGTACGATTCATGACAATTATCTTACTTCTTACCGTTCTTCTTCTTCTTCTTCTTGTTAGCTTTGGAAGCAACAGGTGTCACTTTTTTATCATCATTTGTCTCCTTCTTTCCTTCTCCTTTATCTTCCTCTCCATCTTCCCCTCCATCTTCCTCTCCCTCTTCTTCTTCCTCTTCTTTCTTCTTGTCTTCTCCCTCTTCTTTCTCACCCTCCTCAACCTTCACCTCAGCTGATTCCGGTTCAATTTCTACGTCTTCTGCAGCTAAATCTCCTTCAACTGTTTCAGAATGTTCTACCGGTTCAGTCTGTTCAGAAACTGATCCGTAAACTGTAGCCTTTTCTTCCTTTACCTCAACAGTCTCAGCCTTTTCGTCAGCCTTTTCTTCAACCTTTTCATCAGCGTTTTCTCCAAATATCTTCTCTGGTATTATCAGAGTTTCAACGGATCCTGCAAGATCTCCATTGGTCTTAATTTCATCCTTTGAAACTGCTGGTGTCTCGGGTTCTGTCTCTATAATTGGATCTTCTACTTCTGCAACTGCAACTTTTCTTGCAGCTTCTGCTGGAGGAGAATCAATAACTACCACAGGGATGTTATTTTTAACTGCCTCCTCAGATTCCTTAGATTCAAGGATAGACTCAGACTCTTTTTGTTGCTTTTCAGGAATTACAGAGACCTTTTCATCAATTTCAGGTTTCTCTTCTTCTTCCTTTTGAATCTCTTCCTTTGGATTCTCTTCCTTTGAATTCTCTTCCTTTGGATTCTCTTCCTTTTGAATCTCTTCCTTTTGAATCTCTTCCTTTGGAATCTCCTCTTTTGGAATCTCCTCCTTTGGAATCTCCTCCTTTGGAATCTCCTCCTTAGGAAGTTCAGGCAACTCATTCTCCCTCTTGGAATTAGACTTTCCCCAATAATTCTTAGCAAGTATATCAGGTAAAGCACAGTCTTTCACATAAAAATCCCGTACTCCAACAACTCTACGCTCTGTTTCACATGCTTTCAACCATTCTGGTCGTACAATTGGTATATTCATTTCGCTGGCGTTCAAAAATTCCGGATTTTGCTTATTCTCCCTAGTACAAATGAAATGGGTGGTATCAACCTTGACTCTATCTTGAGGTGGATAGTGGGCTCCCATAGACTTAAGAGTATCGATGATATCTTCAGTGGAAAATTGTTCATTCTTACTGAAATCACCCAAACAAACGGTGATTCCTGATAAATCAGTCATTGTATGAGTGGTAACATTAATAACATCAGAGGAATAAATTCCTGCAGTGGTATCTAATTTCAATTGGAATTGGAATGTTTCGTTAATAGGTAATCCCGATAATTTGGTAGTTAAACTTGTTAGAGGTTGTGGAATCACTCCAAGCTTCTTTTTATCTTTAAACAAAACCAAATTCTTCAAACTAGCAGTACCCAATTCTAAAGGTTCCCATTCTAAAACACACAGAGTCTGGGTGACATTTTTAATCTTCAATACTGGAGGTTCAGGTAAGTTTTTCCCAAATGATTCCAAAATTTCATCCTGAATCTTTTGGAACAGTTTAGCCTCCGCCTTCTCGGATTCAACGTCCTCTTCACACAATAATTTGACGATAGAACCGGCCTTTACACCATTTGGAAGCAAGATAGTTGGGAATTCAATAAGATGGTGATCTTTGGTTAACAATAATGCAAGCGATGCATCTAATTTCCCTACTGTGAGTGAAACTTCCACCATTTTTTCAACCGAGTTGTGTTGTCGGTGATTATGCTATACTACTTGAGTTTACGTGTATTGAAGGGAACATGCAGGATTCTCTCTCTCGTACCGTTGGTCAGGGCCCAGTTGACAACGTATGTGCAGGATCCACATTCCCACCCCAGCCCCGATACCAATCGGGAATAAGTGGAGGATCGATTATCTACCAACAAACGTATTTACCAATAAATGTATTATCTAGGTGTTTTTTGTATATGTATCCACTGAATTTTATTTAGGAGCATTCTATTACCTATAATTATTCGAATAGATGCCTTTCTCAAATAAGTACTGTTGTATACATCTTTATCTGTAGACCTCTTTCCATCTTTATTTGTATACATCTTTAGAGATCTTGAAACCACCAATTAATGAGAATATAGCTCCCATTGATGATGTATGGTGGAAATGTGCTACTACATAATATGCAATTATTACTTTTAAATCTGTCTGTCTCAATGTGATCATTCTTGTATATATTATATAAATTATTGCTATTATATACATTATTGTTATTGTTGCTATTATACATGTCATTGGTGTATATAATGTTCTCTATCTACAGAACCTTTTTAGGACTTTTACCTACTACTAATTCTTCTATTCTTCTATCTCTATTACCTCTATCGTTGCAGCTCCCAAGTCATGGTATTAAGTGTCATTCATTGACTCACGTTATTATTCCCATGGCCTTAAGATCATCATTTATCTGCTCATCCGATGCCTTTCTCAACAATAACTCCTCGACTGGAGACAGAGAATCATCCATAAAATGGGTGCCAATGCTCGAGGGGAACCCATGGAACTCCAAAAGAGCTCGATTGATCCCCAATTCTTGATTGAAACTATTTCGTTGCTTGACAAGCTCATATATTGTCTTTTGTTTGACCACTTTTGCTGGCAACGGTGCCACTGGCTCTTCTTCAAATTCAACAACTGCTCCATCTCCATTGCTACCCACATTGCTACCAGCTTTGACCCTACTATCCTTTATCGTGGGCACAGCTCTGTAATTGAAATCAGGCACTAATTGGTCCATAGAATTCCTCTCTTTATTTATCTTATACCACAGCGACGTAGTCTCTGCTATCATTTCATTCTTAGAATCCATCATATTTTTGAGGAAATCTTGATGTATCCCAGTCCG
This sequence comes from Kurtzmaniella quercitrusa, assembly GCA_030570095.1. Taxonomy (NCBI): domain Eukaryota; kingdom Fungi; phylum Ascomycota; class Pichiomycetes; order Serinales; family Debaryomycetaceae; genus Kurtzmaniella; species Kurtzmaniella quercitrusa. The sequence goes on along the minus strand of JAJLUZ010000016.1, from coordinate 125,099 downwards.
ACAAGCAAGGGTTTGTTTGTCTATACACCGTAATCGATAACGAAGATTAGAGTTGGCATATTTGATGTTTTCTTGGTAGAACCCGTTAACTTTGTAGTATATTTTGGAAAGCTCAGGGTGTGATCCTTCTAAACAGAGTTGTAATTCATGTTCCAAGAGATCGAGCTTATCCTGATATAGCTTGTCTCGTAACTGGGCAAATTCTTCTTCAACATCTATTAGTTCTTTAATGGCGACTTTTCTCTTTTCATTTAAATCAAAGTCGTCCTGTTCAATTGCTGCCCTTGATTTGGCAGATGATTCTTCCTCATCCCCATCTTCAGCTACATCGTCTTCTTCTTCATCATCTTCTTCAGCATCTACGGGTGCAGCGACATCTTCCTCTTCTTGCTCTTTTTCGTCATCATTGGTTGCTCTGCTCTTTTGATCAGAGGCTATACTTTGGGCTGAATTATCCTTAGATTCATCGTCGTCGTCTTCTTCGTCTTTGTTGTCATTCGAATGTTCGGAACTAATGCTCTCTTTCTCGATATCTATTTTACCTGAGTTGGCTCTGGATTTTGTAGAAGGTTTCGTATTTTTCGGAGTCTTTGAAGATTTGGAGGGTTTTGAAGCTTTCAGGGATTTTGGAACTCCAACTGCGATATCTTCTGACAATTTACCGGTTGATTCCAGACCAACAGATTCGGATTCATTGTCTCCACTTTCTGCTTCATGAGATCCTGACTCAGGAGGATGTACAACGTCTTTAATGTCTCTCGTGTCAGATCCACCATCGAATGGACTTTGATGGCCTTCATTGTTATCATGGATTTCAGCGTCAGTGTCGTCAGCGTCGTCGTCGTCGTTATTTTTTATGGATTGGAAATCTTCACCTTCGCCCTCTCTGTCAGATTGATCGAGTCTATTGGATTTAACTCCTTGTCCTTCTTCTCCTTCTTGTCTATCTTGATCAGCTTGTTCAGCTTGTCCATCGACCACAAGGTCATCTTGTTCATGCTTTATCAGATCTTCACTCGTTTCAAACTTCAATTTTTTAGCCTCTTCCAATTCTTGATCACCATCATACTCCCTACTTCGCTTTTTCGTTTCATTATCATCATCAAAATCATCATCAACTTCTTGTAATTTAGCTAATTCAGTCAATTTTGATAAAGCATGTAAATCCAGTGGGTTATCTAAACCACCAGGATTACTTTCATCGTCTAAAAAGTCCATTTTATCAGTCTCCGCTTCTGAATCTTCGTCCCCTAAGTCACTCAACTCTGAGCTATCTTCGTTTGAACGATCTATAACACTATCGTTTGGGAGATTGAACGGTGGTGGTGAAGTAGCAATATCAGTTAAAGGAGATTCCTTAGTTTGAGCAGCAGCAGGCGGAGAGGATACAGTGGGCTCCGGGTCCTCTGCAGGCATTGGGACGCTGGTAGTAGTGGCAAGCTGACTACAAGGTTATCTAATAAGGGCGAATCAAACACAACCAATTTCAAATAGGCAAATTCTTCCCCCTTTAAAAAAATTTCCCTCTTTTGTTTTGTAAGTTGTTTCAATTTATTCCTTTTCCGTATAATCATAGGTGGTGGGCGGGAGATATGTGCAGGAAGTTCCGTCCCTTTTCGCCGGGGAGAGGAGAGAGAGAGAGAGAGGGACAAAAACAATCACGTGATCTCATCATGGCAGGACGATGGCCGCACTGGGGAATATTTTTTTCCTAGGTGATGAGGAGAGTCCGATGAGTACTAGATAGGAAAGCAGGCCAAAAGATGTCAGCATTTAGTAATTTATTTGATAATTCAGAAGGATCTGGGGAGAATAAAATTGGAGACTTGTTTCTGAAGACAAGTGGTCCTATTGGACGTGAAAAATTGCTTAAAAAACGGACATTAGTTGAAGTAAAGACTGATGAACTGGTGAAAAAGAATAAGAAGAAGCTAGCAAAGGCAGAAAAAATTGAAAAAGTTGAAAACCATCTGGAATCTGATGATGAAGATGAAGAAAGTGAAGTGGAGACAGAAGATGAAGCTCTTCCACCCAAACCCACCAAATCAAAGAAGCGGAAGGCAGATGATGATATCGAAGGTCAATATTTCAAGAAATTGCTTGCTGATGAAAACTCAAATCTGGAGCAAAAAAGCGAACAACTGGAGAAGGCAAGTTTAAAATCCGATGACTCCGACGACTCTGACGACTCTAATGAATCTGATTCAAACTCTGATTCGAAATCCGATTCAGACAAAGACACTAAGAAAAAGACAAGAACTCAAGCTGCTAAACAGATTGATCTTAAAGAAGATGAACTTGAAAAATCAGAACGCACTGTTTTCGTAGGTAACGTTACATCTGAAGCCATCACCTCTAAACAAATTTACAAACAGTTCAAGCAACTTTTCGTTAATTATGGAGAAGTTGAATCCATACGATTCAGATCAATTTCCTTTGATGAAGCTCTTCCTAGAAAGTTTGCCTATGCAAAGAAATCTTTCCATTCTGCTAGAGATACTGTGAATGCCTATGTGGTTTATAAACAGAAAGATGCATCTTTAAAGGCATCAAAGCAATTGAATGCTACTGTTTTCGAGAAAAACCATTTAAGAACCGATCATGTCGCTCATCCATCTCCTAAGGATAACAGAAGAACCATTTTTGTCGGAAATTTAGACTTTGAAGAGAAGGAGGAAAATTTGTGGAGATATTTCCAATCCAAAACTAACAATGATGTTGAATCAGTTAGAGTGGTTAGAGATTCAAAGACTAATATCGGTAAAGGATTTGCTCTTATTCAATTCAAAGATTCTATCTCGGTGAATTTGGCCCTTTTACTCAACGACAAACCATTGACTTATGATGATGAAGATGATGAAGAGGACGATGAAAAGAACAAGAAGAACAAGAAGAAGAAGGGAAGAAAATTGAGGATCTCTAGAGCAAAGAAGAATGCCAAACCATCTATATTATCACCAAATCATGTGGAAAACACAAAGAAGCAATATGCCTCCAAAAGATCTCAAGATTTATCTGAACAACAAAAGACCAAATTGGGTAAAGCTCAAAGTGTTTTGGGTAAAGCTGATAGAAATACCGCTGGAAGAGCCAAGAGGGTAATCTTAGAAGGTTCTAGGGCTATCAAGGGACAAAATATTGCCGGAATCAAAGGTTTGAAGGGTGGTAAAGTGAAGAAACCTAGGATCACCAAGCGTTCTGCCAACTTCAAGACCACTCAGAAGGAGGAAAAGGCAGAAAAATTGGAAAGAGCAGAGAAGAAATCCCATAAACCAAGAAAGAGTTACGGTAAACCAAAGCATTAGCATAGAATGTAATAAAGAGAAACAATAACTATGGATGAAGATAAAGTAAGAATTGTGTGTGCCTCCGGACACTGTGGAAACACTGTAACCTCTGGAAACTTTGTGACCTGTGGAAAATCTATAACCTCTGTTACCTCTGTAACCTCATTGACGTCTGTAACCTTAGTAACCTCCCCAGTGACCTCTGTTGTCTGTAAGCTCTGTAAGCTCTGTATATTTCTCTAGATTTATTATATACTCTTCATATAGAGTTTTTAACCTTTATATATAGTTGTTGACTCTTTTTCTATTAAACGTGTACCTCTTTCTCGTCTCTTCTCTACTCTTTACTCTTATCTACAGTAGTTGTACACACTTTATCTACAGTAGTTGTACACACTTTATCTACAGTAGTTGTATACTCTTCATTTGTAGTCATTAAATACTTTTCATCTGCAATTTTTGTATACCCTTCATCTGTAGTTGTTACACACTCTTTATCTACAACTATCACATACTCTTATCTATCCACTTTATCCACTTCTTTCACTTCTTTCACTTCTTTAATCTCTCTGCTCCTCTCTCCCCTTCTCTTAAATGCTCTGTACAATATTCTTTATTATTATTTTTAGCGAACACAAGATTCAACAAATTTCGAATTCTTCAGTTCTTCTGGTCCATTATGGTGTCGAATACCGGGTCTGCAACAGCTATTAAAAAGATTCAAGGACTTTCTGAAGCAGAAATAAATGAAAAGGTAGCCCAAGCAAAACTAAGATTCGAAAAATGTACAACATTGGCTGAATTAAATGGTCTTGTTAACGATATCAACTTGATGACAGCAGATATTGGAAAATCGTTGAATCATCGAATCGTGACCGATCTGAGGAAATTCCAACATGAAATCTCCGGGATTGAACTTCATAGAGCTAACATATCTAACGTATCTCTACAGAGTAATGAATTGACTCGTATTTTCGCCTCTGCAAATGATTTAAGTCATACTTTGACCTATAAAATCAAAACCTTAGATGAAGAAATTCATAAAGTTAATATGACATTAAATTTTGTTCAAGATACTCAGAAATTGAAATCTTGTATAAATCAAGCTGCTTATGCCTTAGAACATAAAGATTGGGTCGGTGCTGCCAAATGTATCCAAACGATTTATCATGAAATCCCTTCTGAACTTGTGGATGGGAAATATGCCAACGTGGTCATACCTTCAACTGATATTCCCGAGGTTCCTAAAGTACTTCTTGAATCTTGGCAGGCCCAGCTTGAAAAGGAGTTCTCTGAAAGCTTCAATAAAGCAGCTAAGGATAGGAATGTTGCCGATATAACCAAATTCTTTCAACTTTTCCCGCTAATCAAAAGAGAGGAAACTGGATTGATTGCATATTCAAGATTCATTTGTCTGGTCATAGCAGATACTTCCAGGGGGTTAATTAACTCGTTGGATAAAACTGGAGCTAGTTCTCCTGCTGGAATATATACCTCTGTATTCCAAAAGTTCTTTGAAAGTATATCGTTAATGCTTTCACAACATGGTCCCTTAATTATGAAATATTATGGTCAAACGTATCCTAATGCCCTTCAATACGTTATCAATAGAATTCAAACTGAAGTAGACTCTCAAATTGGACTTTTAGGTGATACTTTTTATGATATGAGAAGAATTGATAAGCTTCTTCTGGATATAAACTTGTATAACTTCCCCGTGTTGTCGAAAAGAATGCAAGAATTCAGACTGGATACCACATCGACAAAATTAGGTGAAGAAGAAATCTTTGACACTGAAATAGTCTCTGCTGTTAGTGTAGGAGATGTCATGGAAGAATTTACTTCGATATTCCATTATTGGGCATTATATTGTAAATTTATTTGTGAACGGTACTTCCCATCATCTGGAGAAGGAATACAACAACTTAAACTTCAACCGGTGATGGAAAACGCACAATTCAATAACAAGATCCTGACCAAACTTTTCCCTGCTTTTGAAAAGATGTACGTCTATTACTTTAGAAGGTCTTTGGAAAAGGCCATAAGTATAGAAGAAGTCCCTTCGTTAGATAGTTATTTGGCTGCATCAGATATTGCTGCCAACCTCTCCGTAGATCAACCTCCTTATGTTTCAGTAGTTGAAGATGTCACCTTGGTGCTTAATACCACTTTAAGAAGTGTGGTTGACTCTTCACAAACCACCGCCGTCAAGAACTTTGTAAACGAAGGGTATAAGATTATTCAAAAGGATCTTATTGCTGGATATTTCATGAAAGGATTAAGAGATAACCAGCCTCGTTATAACAGTGTATTACAATTGGGAACCTTAAATGAAATCGTCTCTTCACCTCAATTATCTCGTGCTGGGACTCCACAACCAGAAACATCTGGTGGGATTGGATTCTTGAAGGGTGCTGCTAGTTCAGCTTTGGGTTCAGTGGTAGGTTCTGGAGTGGTAGCGGCGGCTACAACAATTCAACATAATCCAAAGCTTGTGAAATTCATTGTACTTTTAAACTCTACAGCAATGGGTCAAGAATACTTTACCAGAATTATCAACAATATCACCGATAAAGATCACTATTTATTGAATAACTTCCCATTTAAAAATGATAAGGTATTAGTGGAACTGGTCTTGAAAGATGAGTTCTTAGATCCATTCATTTCCACTACTAATAAGCTTATTCAGGAGAATTTGATTGTGTTATACAATCAGTCGATCAAACAAGCTCTTTCAAGACTTGTGAACGAATTTTTACCAGACACCGCTGGTTATACATTGTACTCATCTGCTTCATTAAGTGATCAACTGTTGATTCTGAAGACATCGACATTTTGGAAGAATTTGATCCAACCATACAAACAAACGTTACATCGGAAATTGCTATTAACAAAGCTTTTACGTTTGGTGGTGGTCAACCTAGCAAATATGGTAGAAAAGAGACTTCTCTATGTAGTGGAGAAACATAGAGTCAATGAATTGGGGTCTTTAAAGTTGGAAAAGGACTTGTCGTTTTTCATTAATGAAGTTTGTGATGATAACTACGAGCTTCGAGAAAAATTCATAAGACCGACTCAGATGGTACTACTCATGGGAATGGATGATGAAGAATACGAGACTAGTTTGAAATCTAACGGGAAAGCAGAGGCTATAGCGGAGAATGGACTGTCTGTGGTAGAGAAGGATGAACAGAATCAGGATTATGTTGAAGATGACGAGGAGGATTTCTATGGAATCAACTGGGTGTTGACTGCTTTAGAGAGGAGAAAAATCAGAGGGTTTAGAATATAGTTTATAGAAGATAGAGCAGGAGAAGGAGATAGAGATAGAGATAGAGAAGAGATAGAAGATGTAAGATATAAATAAATGATAGAACACAGTTCGTTAGTCATCCAATTTTATTACAATCTACTACAATCTTTGGCTACATATCATGATATACTTAATAAATGCATGTAATTTGATGCTATAGACATCTATGACGGTATTTGATTATACAAGCTACAAAGGCTGGCAGAATAAACTCATGCCAGCCTTTGTCTCTTATTATCCAAGGGCTTTTTATCCGGTTCAATCCTCATCTTGTCTAATATATTATCGAATCGAGGATGACTATAATCACATTCATAACCTTTGGGACAAAAACCAGTAAGCCACAAAGGACACATTATCTTTCTGACATGTCTACGCTGACATTTGGGTCCATCAGGACAGAATCCTCGTTCATATTCACTACATTCAGGAATCTTCAGTTGAGGGTCTACATGTAAATAGAGACATTCCGGAGTCTGAGTACAGAATCCATTCTTTGAATAGAAAAGACATTCGGGCATCTTTCTTAAATTGTACTCATGTAAAAACTCACAATGATCATTTTTCTTACATAAACCTCTTAACCAATGCTTACATACAATTTTGTTTGAATACATTGCTGGAACATGCTTATTGGGGCAATTGTCTCCATTGGGACATGAGTTGGGCTTTACCGGATTATACAAGGGACAGATGGGTCTATCTGGGAATACTGTCAAGTTGTATTCCTTACGGATGAATGGCTCGAACTTGAACGGTCGTCCTGACGTGTTTGGATTGATTATAGGGTTCGATTGAAACATATTGATCCAGTTGGATGATGTAAAGATTACTAACAAATTTCTGATGGCTATAGATTAATAATATATCGATGAAATGCAGGACCTCCCGCGTTTGTGCAGGATAGAATCCACTAGAAATCTGTAAATGAGAAGTTGGGCCACATAGCTATCAATTACTGTTGCGTTGTGGGAATGTCATCATCCATCGTCCCGTAATCCGTAATCCGTCATCACGCCACTATGAATCATGTTGTTATTGGTGTTGTTGAGACTATTTGCCTTTAATAGTATAAATAGCTTGATTTTCAGCTTTTTTCAAAGGTCCGTTTTTCTTCTTTGGTGTAGAATCGTTTGTGATTAAAACATTGTATACACTAATTGTCCTTCATCTATTGTGTATACTAATTGTCTATCATTCCATTTTGATTCCCTCCGCCTATAATACTACTCCTCAAAAAATAAAACGGCTGCAAATTGCAACCTAAACTGAATAAATTGAATAGGTCAATCATTACTATATTCCCACTAGGAATTGCTCTTGCTAGTGTTTTAATAACTTTATGTTATCATACGTTTTCAAATTGTAATATGAACCCTCAAGCGATCGTCATTGGCACTGGTCTTGCCGGTTTAACCACTACCATTCAGCTTCTTAACAAGGGAATTTCCGTGGTCCTCATAGAAAAGACCTCCAAATTCGGAGGCAATTCTATTAAAGCTTCTTCAGGGATAAACGGAGCTGCAACAAAATATCAACAACAATTGAAAATCAATGATTCAATTGAAGCATTCATAAATGATACTTTGAAATCTGGCAAAGGACTTCTGGATCCTCGATTGGTGGAAGTTTTAGCTCAGAGATCTAGAGAGGCTATCAAATGGTTGACAGATCCGAAATTTAATAATAACATTGATTTATCTTCAATCTCCCAACTAGGTGGTCATTCTTATCCTCGAACCCATCGAGGCTCTGGTAACTTACCCCCAGGGTATGCCATTGTATCTTCTCTTGAAAGAAGTATAATGCAACTAGAAAAATCGAAATTTCCAACCCTTCAGATCTTGAAGGAAACTTCATTGACCAAAATATTGACAGACAAAACCCATAAAGTCATTGGAATAAAAGTCGTTTCTTCTGAATCTGATGATGAGCAACTGATACTCTCTAAAAATGTAGTTTTAGCTACTGGAGGCTATTCAGCTGACTTCGAAGATAGTCTGTCTCTTCTTGCAAAATATAGACCAGATTTATTAGATTATCCTCTGACTAATGGAGTGGGAACCACTGGAGACGGACAGAAGATTGCTCATAGAGATGTGAATGCTAAGTTTATTCATATGGACAAAGTACAAGTTCACCCTACTGGCTTTATTAAACTTGGAAATAGTGCCCCAGCCGGTGGAAAGTTCAAATTTTTGTGTGGAGAACTTGTCAGAGGCATTGGAGGAATTCTTATAAACCCACAAGGAAGAAGATTTGTCGATGAACTCACCACTCGTGATGTTGTAACTGCTGCCATAGAAAGACATTGTGATGCTCTGAACAACAAACTACTGATTCCCCCACATCAGAAAGTAGCTATTATAGCGTTGACCCATAGGGACTACCTTAAGGCTCCAAGCCATATAGACTTCTACTTATCACAAAAATTGATGTTCAAGTCGTCCATTAAAGGTCTTCAGAATGCATTAAAAGACTTGAACCCTGAATTTGAAATGGGGGATCTTTTGGTAACTTTACAAAAGTATGATGATGCAATCAATAATGGAACTGATGAATTCAACCGAACGGTCTTCGGAAATCGATTTGTTACCACTCCAGAGGAAGAGATATATTATGGATTTATAACTCCAGTTGTACATTTCACCATGGGCGGAGTTTCAATCAATGAAAAGGCCCAGGTTATCAGGGAAGATGGAACTGTGATCAATAACTTCTACGCTGTTGGAGAGGTAAGTGGTGGATTGCATGGATATAATCGACTTGGGGGAAATTCTTTACTTGAATGTGTCGTCTTTGGTACCATATGTGCTGAGAGTATCTATAGAGATCTACATGAATAAATGAATACATGAATGAATGAATTAATGAATAAATGAATTCTATTACGATAGTTGAACCATTTCAAGAAACCTGTTCTGGTGATGGTGTTGATGTTAAGGAACCTTGTGAGTTCAATTTCTGCAAATTCAGCTCACTAAGTTTCTCCGTGAGCTTTTCAGCCTTCTTTCTCTTCTCCTTTCTTTCTCTCTTTTCCCTTTTCACAGTCTCATCATCTTTTATAAAGGCAAGCATTGCAGTTCTTCTTCTAACTCCTTCTTCAATCCAAAATTCGGATCTATAAAGTTCCCAACCTTCTCTTATATCGGTACCAAACACTCTGGCATTTAATGCCAATTTGACATCGATAATCCCGGTTCTAGGTTGACATTGCAGTTGACATTTCACCAAGAATACCTCCAATTTTGAGTGTCTATTATTGGTCATAGAAGGATATACTTTATGTAAACAATTAAGACACATGGTTACAAAGAAGAGCAGGAATTCCCGAACTAATTCTACCAAGTTATCAAAGAGAGGAGTTTTAATCTTTACAAGCCTCACATTCAATTGACGAAGTCCTTTGTTGGTAGAAGAAAGGAATTTTCTTGGGACTACGATGGTTTTCTGATATTCACCAGAGAGATGATAAAGAATCAAAGTCATGACTAAAGCGAAAAGAACAAATTGCAACACTACTCGGAAGGCCCCACTGATACTATCTGGATGTACGAGGAAAAGGTGGTGGAAAATTGAAGCCATAAGGGAGCATAACACGGTTAGAAACGTAAGATATTTACGTCTTAATGCCTTCTGTTGACTAACTTGCTCTCTTAAGGATTCCTCTAGAATAAGGAGGTTTCTAAATATTTTCCCCGTTGCTGGAGTGACGGTGTAACCAGCACTGATGGGGAAATCTGGACTGGCTAGTCTTTGACGCAGAGACGATCTATTGCTTCGTTCACTTGTCTCCGATTTGGTTGATTTACGACGTAATCGCCTTTTGGGATGTGGAGAAGGGGTCATTTCTGTTGACTCTTGACGAGAAGAGCGAGATTTGGTTCTATGCTTTCGAAGTCCCAGTCCAGGGGATGATGAGTTTGGGTTAGATAATTGACTTGAAATGGGGGACAGAGATGAAGATGATGACAGTTTAGGAGATGCTGATTGAGACTGACGAATGTCTGCCAAAAAGCTTTGAGAACCAGCATCTGAGTCTGATAGAAGTACCAAATCATCATCTGAAGTTGGCGAAGTACATGGAGTGATATTCATTACTGAATCTGTGGCAGATAATGCAGGAGACAGATGCTCTTCGACGATGGATGACCGCGGAGAGTCATAGGGATAAGCTTCCTTCTCCATTTTTGAAGACCGAGAAGCACTGTGGGTGGGGTTTTAATAGTAGGAGTGGGGAGGAGGGGGGTGGATGAGCTTGTTTTATCTCAAAGGAAGCTAGTGAGAGTGGGTGGAGGAGGGGGGTGTTTAAGCGATGAGAATGGTCCAACCTGATGTTGATGTCAAATGTGGAGATTTTTTATGAAGCCAATTAATCAAAAAATGTAAAAAATAGTGGAGAGATAATATAGACAGGGAAGAAATGGATGGAGTATGTGGGGGGGAGTTTCAGGATGGTTGGCGGAAGAGGAGAAAAGGAGAGAGGTGAAGAGAGTTAAGTAGGACAGATTGATTTGATATGGAGATGCGAGGAGAGATTTAAAGAGATATAGAGAAATTCGCAGAGACATATAGAGATGTGGATGTCTGATGTAGAGAGATCTATATGTCTGATGTAGATTGGTTGTCCACGGAAATGTGATTATTGAATATAATGTAAAGAGTATGGACCACGCAATACAGATGGTGTACCACGGCTGACATTGAGACGGGCTAGTTTAATCTTGCTCAAATTCGTAAGATGCGTTCAATTTTCAGCCATTAGCAAAGCACATATCGCCATATGTGACTCTCTTTATTATACAAACTAGAGACCAACTACATATTTCTTTACCCACTGCAACCTTATCTCTTTACCTACTCCAACCATTTGTGTGGTTGAAAATACCTTCCATTTATCATAAACTATACCGCCTAAATTTCTCCTTAGCTCTCTTCATCCATTCAATCACCATTTTACTCATACTAAGATTCACACTGTCACTATTTCCTCCCTGCTTCCACCATCCTACCACCGCTTACGCTGTCACCCTCGCGATCACCTTCGCTATCTCCTCCGCTAAATCTATCCCATTCTCAGTAATGGGATCAAAAAAATCATTTCGCACCACGTCTCCATATTTCACGTCTGTCTTCAACTAACACTATGGCTACACTTAAACAGCGAAAAGAGCAATTTGTCTCGGATTTGGTGGGCGGATCAGTGTTGGAAATAGACTTGGTTACTGGTATACCCCTCTGGTCATACATTGTATATCAACTAATCAAATCTTCCCTGCTGGATGTTCCCTTTATAGTTGATTTTGCAATCAATGCTCTCAGTATTTTACTCGCTATCACCATTTACAGCGATAGAATCAACCAATTGTACCTCTTGATAGCACTTCCTATAGTAGGGTTAGCAATTGGGAAATTGGTAAGAAAAAGGACTCCATCTACTACCAGAACCTCCACTCATTTATCATCATCGCCATCTTCGTCATCGTCAACCACAGATATTCTCAGAAGGAAGGCATTTCTTACCGTCTACAGATCTCAAATGATCATCATCACCAACTTTTCCATCCTAGCAGTTGATTTCAACATTTTCCCAAGAAGATTTGCTAAAGTGGAAACCTGGGGTACCTCCCTTATGGATTTAGGGGTGGGGTCTTTCGTATTTTCTATGGGGTTGGTTAATTCTAGAGACCTTATAAAGAAGCTGTACACTTCAGCAAATTATAAATTTCTGTTAAAATCATACCTCTTATTGATCAAGAAAAACACCATAAAGGCTCTCCCAGTTTTAGGGTTAGGAATAATCAGACTTATAAGCGTAAAATCTTTAGAGTATCAAGAACATGTAACGGAGTATGGAGTTCATTGGAATTTTTTCTTTACTTTAGGTTTCTTACCGATTATCATAGCAATGTTGGATCCACTCTTGCAATATTTCCCCCGAATGATGGTTGCCTTTGGAATCATATCACTTTATGAATTGATACTTGCTAATACTGACCTTTTAAGATTTATATTATCAAATGAAAATCGTGGTGTCTCATTGTTCACTCAAAATAAAGAAGGAATCTTTTCATTCATTGGCTACCTAAGTATCTTCATATTCGGTCAATCATTTGGATCTTTTGTGTTAACTAACATCAAGACCGAAGGAAATCTTTTCCATTTACCCAAAATCAATAAAGCTGATAAGAGTAGAAAGATTAGAAATAGAAAGAGTCCATGGACTACCGTGACTTCTTCACAAGGATTACTATATTTCTCTATATTTTATCAATTATTGTTCTGGTACGCCCAACAATCTCCATACTTCTTCGCCGTATCTCGTCGACTTGCTAATTTCACATATGTGATATGGGTGGTTTCCTTCAATGCTTATTGTCTATTCTTCTATAACCTATTGGATGAAGTTTTGGGCTGGAAGTTTCTTGGAATTAATTCATCATTAAGTTCCCCAATACTTGAAGCAACAAACAATAATGGATTACTTGCCTTTTTACTCGGTAATTTAGGTACAGGGTTGGTGAATATGTCAATCAATACTTTAGACACCAATCAAATCAATGCATTTGCAATCCTTACTTTCTATATGTTGATATTGACGGTGATTTTGCTTGAATTGGACAAGCGCAAAATCTATATAAAGATATAGAGATGTGTTCAAACAGATGGAGAGATCAATTTTGGTAATCTAGGATCCAAATTAGCATCACATTGTAGATTTTCCAGCGATTCGTAGCTTAAACAGTAATGATTAGGAATGACCCTGGCAAAATATGTCATCAGTGGTATATGTTGTATCAACAGATCTGCGTATTCAAAGAACCCATCTTTATAAAACATTTTACGTCTTTGTCCTTCAGGTATCTGTTCAACGATAGGTTCTACAAACATTTGACCATATTTACCCCCGGGTAAAGTACAACCAAAAGAACCCAGGAATATCATTTCTTTTGCCACTGCCTTTCCAATCCCAATACTGGTTGCGACGTCAGAGATATTTATCTTCCCACCAATACTGAAATCATGACTCAATAATACAGATACCTCATAAGAGGTTGAGTATTTTCCAAAAGTGCCATTTTCAACATGGAAGCATCTAGATACTGGAACGAGAGACAGCTGGTCTGATATTGTATCGAATGCAGATGAAATGGTGTCAAAATCATACTCATACCAATTTTTTTCGTTATAGTCGTAAGAGACGATTAAATCTTCATCAAAGAAATGGAACACACTATTTTTATTTCTGATTGCTTGTGGCTTGACATATGCCAGCAGCTTCATGGGGAATTCATAAACTGTTTCTACATTGGAAGGCAACAGGACTTTAGAATTAGTAACTGCCCAACTTGTTACCTCTACCGAAGAGGAAATATTAGTCAAAAACGAGTCAGTGCTTGCGACACATTGCACTGCCGCAAATAGGATGAAAGGATTCCATGGAAACCACATAGTGGGAAATGAAGATTCTAATAGAATAAACTGTGAAAGAATATTAAAATCTGGCCATGGTCTCTTATATATGATCTATCATATCATTCACCTCTCGTTATAGATTCTCTCTCTGCAGCAGAGCAAAATTGCAGCAGCAGTTTCCTTTCTTGGAAAGCCCACCGTTTTTTTAAATTTTAATTTTTAGCTTTAGCCATGTTAAAGCGTAGATTCGATGTAATACTTCTACATAATCAGAACCGTAGGCACCCTTCACATTGAAAACATCAACAAACATTAATAAACGCCAGTCGATCATCGTCAATCATTGTATATCATTGAAAATTACCTTCCATCTTACCTCTTTATACCACTACTACAACCTCTGGCCTGCATATTTCTCCCCCTCCGATTGTATGCAGTACAAGGACCCACCGGAACCCGTTCGTGCCTTAGTCTCGTATAAGTTATAAACCCCGCGCAAGAACATCAAAACCCTACCTTCTCTACCCTCCCATACCAGAATGTCAGCAGCCCAAGCTTCCTCGTGGACTGCATTTCTCAAATCCATCGCATCGTTCAACGGTGACTTGTCTTCCTTGACTGCCCCACCATTTATTTTATCTCCAGTTTCCTTGGTAGAATACTCCCAATATTGGGCGGAGCATCCAGATTTACTCGTGGAACCCACCCGGTTGATGTCTGATGAAGGAGCTAGCAATGCCGAGAAGGAGTTATGGGCATTGAAGCGTATAATTGCCGTCACTAAGTGGTTCATTTCCACTTTAAGGTCCCAATATTGTCTGAGAAATGAAGCTATGGGTAGTGAAAAGAAGCCACTTAATCCGTTTCTCGGGGAAGTGTTTGTTGGTCAATGGGAGGATAAATCAGCAGATGGTTCAGTGGGTTCCACTCGTTTAGTATCTGAACAGGTATCCCATCATCCGCCCGTGACTGCCTATTCAATCATCAACGAGAAGAATCAAGTTTATCTTCAGGGATACAATGGGATCAAATCATCGTTTGCCACGGCTTCAATCTCAGTTAAGCAGTATGGACACGCTATACTTGAATATAAAGGAATTAATGAAAGCTATTTAATTACTTTACCTCCTCTTCATATCGAAGGTATGATTACTGCCTCTCCTTTCGTCGAATTAGAAGGTATGAGTTACATTCAATCTTCTTCAGGTTATATAGCTACAATTGATTATTCCGGTAGAGGTTACTTTTCCGGGAAGAAGAATACTTTCAAGGCTCGTATATTCAAAGATTTGCTTTCATCAATGCATAAGGAAAAAGCTGAAGTCACTATCTCTGGTCAATGGTCCGGGAAATCTTACATTGGTAAAGGATCACATACTCCATCATCTAAAGACGGGGAATTATTCTATGATGCTCGAACGAAAAATCCAGAGACTTTATTGGTGAAGCCAATTGAATCCCAGAATGAATTGGAATCTAGAAAGGCATGGTTTAAAGTTGCTGAAGCCATTAGAAAGTCTGACTATGATTTAATTCACGAAGAGAAATCAAAGATTGAAAATAACCAAAGGGAATTAAGAAAGAATGAACAAGAAAGTGGTTCCAATTGGAAAACTAGATGGTTTGATTTGGTTGATTACCAATCAAAAGATATACAACAAGATCATTTCTTGAGTTTGACAAGTCTTTCTAACTTGTCAAAGCATAATTGCCCATCTGGATCTCTTAGAGGATCTAAATATGATACGGGAAGTGCTGAACATTGGAGATACAATGAGAATAAATGGAGACTGGAAGAGGATATTAAGATTTAACTGCCATAAGCTGAATGAATGTAATCGTTACCGATAAATATTAGTAGTTTCTGTGTTTTTATTGTATTGGTGTTGGTAAGGGACCGGACAAGGGAACTCTCTCTTGATGTCTTTCTCTCACACTCACACACACACTCTCACATATACTCTAACACTCTCTAAGAAGGGCAGATTAGGGCTGCCCCATCATCACATCACGTGCATTCACCCAGGGCTTGCACGTGAGAGACCCACGAATTATTTCATCCAGATTGGCGCACAACAAAAAAACCATACACCCATATAAAGAGGACCAGCGTTTTTGCTTTTTCAGACTGCATACGGCCGAAGACTCACCGCTAGCACAAAAAAAATTTTGAAGTTTTTAGTTCCTGCTAATCAAACAGACACAGAGGTAACAATGGCTGAATCACACAGATGTATGTAAAATAAGATGATATTTGAAGAGGAAAAGAATGATATAAGAACATAAACGATAGTGGAATATACTGGAGTGATATACGATGGAATTTGGTTCCTTGCCCACAGTTTTTCACTCAAGGCTGAAAAATTATCGAATTCGAGTTACCGGTCGTATGATGGAAGTGGAAGGACAATCACTCTTACTATGGGAATTTCGTTGGAAGGTTATCGATGGATGAAGATTTTTGAATATCTAGACCTAGTTGGAACTCTAAGAAACCGCAATCTTGGAGAGGTAAGCCTTCCCCCAATGGAAAGACTTTGAAAAGTAACCTTTCCAGAGTCGGTTTCGTTTCTATACCAGGGCATAAACATGAAGTTCATCCAGATTGGCCTACTAAGGTCAACCCCATTGATCGACTCGAGTTTCTTATTTTTGTTCTTTTCCCCCACTCAAAGGAACCCTTATATAATAATTCCGTCGTTGAAAGGATAATTTTTCACTTTCATCGAATGGGTAATTCTCAAACCAGCTACTAACAATTTTAGTATACGTTAAGGGTAAGCACTTGTCCTACCAACGTTCCAAGAACGTTAACAACCCTAACGTTTCTTTGATCCAAATCGAGGGTGTCGCCGCTCCACAGGACGCTAAGTTCTACTTGGGTAAGAGAATCGCTTACGTCTACCGTGCTAACAAGGAAGTTAGAGGTTCTAAGATTAGAGTTATCTGGGGTAAGGTCACCAGAACTCACGGTTCCAACGGTCTTGTCAGAGCTTCTTTCAAGAAGAACTTGCCAGCTAAGACTTTCGGTGCTTCCGTCAGAATCATGTTGTACCCATCTAACATCTAAACCAACTCAATTAAGATATAACAATATATATTATTCAAAGTATTGGGGAGGGGCTAGGGAATGCCTTTGCTGTACTTTTGCTAGAATGTGTATCACATAACAGTAATATAAAACTTCTAATGTTACTTTGACCGATGATTGTATATTATGACCATCAAATTTCGTAGGAAGGGAGGAAGAAAGTGTAGTAAGTTAAAGAACTAGGGAATAAGACTTTTAAGTAGTGTAAAGTATGCAGCTGTAATTGTTGATAGAAGTGGAAGAACAGAAGTGGAAGAACTAGGCCGTCACTCTTTCTCTTCTCTTTTTCTCTATCTCTATCTACATGTCTATCTACATCTCTATACTTCTCTTGATCTCTCCCAGTTCTCCACTTCATTCTTGCACTTTTTTCTCTTTTTTGTTGTCTCTCTCATTTTTTAACATCACGAACTGTCCGGTATAGAACCCTTTTCAGTAAACACTACATACGTGTTAGGTGCTCTGTATTATGGGAGATAACCAGGATAAAGCCGTCGATATAGGCGGAGATACTGATAAAGATGCCGAAAAAGTTGATTCAGATTCCGTTATCGAAAAACCCGATCCCAAAACCTCGGTTCCATCTGAAATAAATTTAGACATTGATCATGAAAGCCTCAAGTCAACTTCTACCGTTCAAGATCAACAACAAATCACTTCAAATGGGTTACATCTGGATCCAGAGACAACTACAGAACAACTTCAGAAAAAGCTTCAAGATTCACAGTTGGAGAAACAACAAATACAATCAGCATACGATAATTTACTCAGTAAATTGGGTGGGATGAAATCAGTGTTCAGTAAAATGAAAGAATCACAAGTGGAACTTGAAGAAACTAAAATTAAGTTGGAAAATGCATCAAAGGAAAACAAAACCCTTACATCAAGAATAGATTTGCTTGAATCATCTAATAAAAAACTTGAAGAACAATCAGTTATCTTGAATGGGGAATGTGATCGACTTAGTCTGCAATTGACTGAACTCCGTAGAGAATATCAATCTAAGGATGAAACTTTACTGGATGAAAAATATGATTTAGAGAATACCAATTCTCGATTATCTAAACGGATTGCAGAACTTAAGGCTGAAAATCAGGAACTTCAACTTGCCACTGGAGAGTTAGGAATAGAGAAAAAGAATCAAAACCATATAATTGATGAATTAAAGAATACAATTAAAGGTCACGAAGATAAAATTAACACATTGGAGAAAAATATAGACAATTTGGAATTGGCGACTAAGCAAAAGGATGCCGAAATTATTGAATTGCAAAAAGCTGATCAAACGAAGCTTCAAGATTCAGAGGCGGAAAAGACAAAGTTTATAGAAGATATTAGACATTTAAACGAGAAATTGATGGCGAAAGAGTCTAAAATAAGTGATTTACAAACTCAATTAGAGAAAGTCGCCGACCTCGAGGCTGATATCAATAGTAAACAATTGATTATTGGTAAATTAAGACATGAAGCAGTGATTTTAAACGAGCATTTAACTAAATCATTAACGATGATAAAACAGCAAAGTGGGTCGCTGAAAAATGTTATTGATAAGGAACTTATATCTAATGTTGTGGTAAGTTTTTTGCAGTTTCCTAGGGGAGATCCCAAAAAATTTGAGGCATTGCAATTAATTAGTGCATTACTTGATTGGGACGATGTAAAGAAAGTGGCGGCTGGGTTGAGTCATGAAGGAAATCTGAAGGCTCAGAGTGGAGGAAGACAGAGTTTTGTTTCTCTTTGGACGGAATTTTTGGAGAAGGAGTCCCAGGAGGGGACATCATAGAATAGTTAATACCATATTTGAAATGGATTAAAGAGGAAAGGATGTAGAGATGTAGAGATGTAGAGGAATAAATGTTAAGGAAATATGAAATGTATCACAAGAAAGACTGATTATTGACTTTGCAGAACTTGGTTCTTTTCTATTTATTGTTGAGTTAACTTAATCTTACTACTGTGGCTAAGTTAACCTCACATATGTATCCATTTCAATTCAACTTCTTTACCGTACTATCTTGAGTATTAGCCTCTTATTGTATCCTTGTCTCCGAACTACTAGTCTCCCGAAATTTGTATGTCCAATTACTACACCCTCTAGCATTCTCTTCATTCTCTTTATTATCTACATTCAGGTTATTTTCCTCTTCCACGTCATTCTCGTCATTCTCTTCATTCATTTCATTCCCTTCATACTCTTCATTTCCCTCATTCTCTATCCACTCTCCTTTGCTCCTTTCTACATTTCTTCCTCTCGCTTCACACTCTTCCCTCTTTTGACGCGCAAAGTCGCTTCAATGAAATATCGCCATTTGATTTCTTTGCACAACTGCAACGATGGATATCGCTACCTTTTTTGGAGGGCTGGGTGATCTGGATGGGTCCAAAAAGCCAGCATCTAAGAAGGCAAAAGTTTCTACCACTGTTTCCAAACCAATCAATAAAGAATCAATTCCCAAAAAGCAAATTTCAAACCCTAAAAAATCTACTCCTTCAAGTTCCAAAAATCTGCCCAAAAAGAATTCATACCCCCGTAAAAGAACTATAGAATTAGATTTTGAAAGTGATTTCGATGACGAAGAGGATGATTTTAAACCAGAGGAAGAATCTGAGTCCGACCATGAAGTTGTGGAAATTTTAGACGATGAAGAAATGGATGATTTAGATGATAATTCGGTAGTTGAAATTAAGCAACCATCAAAACCTAAAAGAGGATCGAAAACTGCAATTGACGCGTCTTCCAATCCCAGACAAAAGAGAAAAGCTTCCCCTGATATTAATGAATCACCCAAGAAGCAAAGTCCTACTAAACCCACCGTGAAACGTACAAAGAAGGAGCAGCCAGCTTCCCCTAATAAGAAGGAATCAACTTCGACTAAACCTCTGGCTGGTTCGGGGAAAACGGCAGCCGATGTTTTGGAAACTATCCCAGACGCGGAGTTGCCTAGCCAAGATCAAACCACATCCAGAAGACCCCCATTTGCCAATAAAAGTGGATCTGGAGATGCTTCTTCCCCGGACATTCCTGAAGCTCAGCCAAATTGCCTTGCTGGTATGACCATAGTATTTACTGGGGTACTTCCAACTTTGGATAGAGATCAATCAGCTAATTTGGCGAAAAAATACGGGGCGAAAGTTACTTCTAGTATCCTGGGAAACACTAGTCTTGTAGTCTTAGGCGAAGGGGCTGGATCTTCTAAAGTTCCAAAGATCAAGAAGTTTGGAATTAAAACTATAGACGAAGATGGATTTATATTACTTTTAAAGAGTATGCCAGCCGATGGAGGTGATGGAGAAGCTGCTTTAAAGGCTACTGCTAAAAGACAAGAGGAAGAAAGGAAGATTCTTGAAAATGCTGAGAAGGAAATGGCAGAAGAGGCAAAACTCAAGGAGAAGATCAAATTAGAAAAGGAAAAGAAATTGAAGGAAAGATCCAATTCAGGGGGAGAAGATAGATCTGCAATTCCAGAGAGGGAAATCCAAGATTCCGAAAAGTTATGGACAGTAAAGCATGCTCCAAAGTCTGCCGATCAATTGTGTGGGAACAAGGGCCAAATTCTGAAATTACAGAGCTGGCTCAAAGAATGGTTTGAAAACTCCAAGAAGGATTTCCGTAGTAGTGGTTCCAGTGGAGGAGGAAACTATAGAGCAGCTTTGATCAGTGGGCCACCAGGAATTGGTAAAACCAGTGCAGCACATCTCGTTGCTGAAAGCCTTGGATTTGATGTTCTTGAAATGAACGCCTCTGATGTAAGATCCAAATCACTTTTGAATAACAAAATTAAATCAGTACTTAATAACACATCGGTGGTGGGTTTTTTCAAGCATCAAAATGATCAAGAAAAGCATGATAATGATAAGAAATTTTGCATAATTATGGACGAAGTTGATGGGATGTCCAGTGGTGATCATGGAGGTGCTGGTGCATTATCAGCATTTTGTAGAGTTACTAAGATGCCTATGATTTTAGTTTGTAATGACAAGAGTTTACCAAAAATGAGGACATTTGATAAAGTTACTTTTGATTTACCCTTCCGTAGACCATCGGAGAAAGAGGTCACAGCAAGATTGATGACTATCGCTCTTAGAGAGGGCATCAAATTAGATCCTACCATCATTGGCCAATTAGTAAGCGTTACAACCAACGATATAAGACAAATGATTAATTTGCTTTCCACTATTTCTAAAACTCAAAAGAGAATTGGTCACGAGCAAGCGAAAGATTTATCACAAACGTGGAAGAAAGAAGCCATTCTTAAACCTTTCGACGTTACCTCCAGATTTATGAATGGAGCAATGTATGGTAGTAATTCGAATTCTACGTTGAATGATAAGATTAATTTATATTTTAACGATATCGATATTATTCCCTTGATGATTCAAGAGAATTACATCTATTCCCGTCCAACCCATGTGGCAAATGACAAAGAGTACTTAAAATCAATGGCTCTTGCTGCTGATGATATTTCACAATCAGATTTGGTCAATTCTTTAATTAGATCCAGCGAACAACAATGGAGTTTATTGCCTTTTCATGCAGTGATGTCATCAGTTAAACCGTGTCTGGAAGTAGCTGGTGCATTTAACCGTCGGATTAATTTTCCCGGCTGGTTGGGTCAAAATTCTAAAGGCATGAAGTATGAAAGGCTCTTACAAGAATTGCAATACCATACTAGGTTGAGAACTTTTTCTGCTAAAAGAGATTTCAGATTAGACTATTTGCCAGTATTATCCGAGAAATTAGTAGAACCTCTTTCATCGAAACAAACTGAAGGTATCGACGATGTGATCAACGTAATGGACAACTACTTTTTGACGAAAGAAGATTGGGACACACTTATAGAATTGAACTTCGATAAAAGAATCACCTCGCAAGTATCAAAGATTTCAACCAAGACCAAAAGTGCATTTACAAGGAAGTACAATTCTGGTACTCACCCAACTGCAATCTATAAGACGGGAAATTCTGTTGGTGGTAAAGTGAAGCAACAGAAAGCAGATTATGATGACGTCGTTGTCGATGACACAAATGAGAAGGAAGAAGATGCTGAGGTAGGAGATGGAGATGATGATATCAAGAAGGACAAATTGATTAAACAGGTGAAATCTAAGCCAAAGGCAAAACCTAAACCTAAGGCCAAAGGGAAAGTGAAGAAGTGAATATACCAGAATCACAAGGTAAAACACACTGTAACTGATTTATCTTAGAAGAAGAAAGAGATGACTAAATTTTTTAGATTAGAATTGTAATTCATATCTCCATACTAATTTCTTCTGTTACACATCATAACATTAATTTCACACATCATACCATTAATTACTTCTGCTACACATTGTAAAAATTACTGATTATTTGTTATTAGTGTTAAATTATTATCGATTCAAATCCACACTGAAGGGATCCAAGTGCTCCAAATTATCTTCATCATAGAAAAATGAAAAATCATTGTTAGGATATTGACCTAATTCATTATTTGTTACACTAGGACTCTCCATACGTGTATCCAGGTTAGCTTTCCCATTAGCAACCTGCATGTTTTTCTCCAACATATAAGGAGGGAGAATTCTTCCAAAAATTTGTGCATCAAGTTTGTCTACAATTCCAGGCACGTAATCTTCAGCAAAGTTGGTATTGTTTGTTTTCTCTGTGTTAAATGTAGGTGTAAACGCAGCCAAATCAGAATCTGCCACTGTAATCGGAGGATCTGGGCCATGAAGCGGTCCGATACTATTCTTAGAAGACGACCTTGAAATCAGGGGTCCTTGCTTCAGTGGAGATTCGGAGTTTACTCCAGAAACAATGTTCTCTGGTGAAGGTTTTACATCTCTATTGATATTGAAATTGTTCATAATGTCGAACTTTTGGAAAGTCGATTCCAACGATGCATTTAATGGAGCATCAGAAGGTTTAATGAATTCTTTCAATTGCAGAAGTTCTTCTCTGTTATTATTGGCAGTTCTTCTGTTCAATTGTTCAAACAAATTGTTCAAAATGTTAAAAATTCTTAATGAAGCATTAGAATTGTGTTTCAAATTTTCCAAAAGTTTTTTACCTACTTCAATATCTTCTTTGATTTTATCAACATTCAAGTCATCATCGAATAAAACTCCAGCATAATTTGCACCATTCAGCAGTGAATTTAAATAATTTGAAGAATGGAAATAATACACAAGACATGCAATAGAAAAGAAAATGGTATACATAGAAAACCAATAGGTTCCAACAAGTAAATTATTATCAATCATTTTGTTGGCAAGTTTAACCACCATCCTAGCAACTTTAATACAATTTCTTCCTCGAATTAATGATCGAGGGTCAGATTGTTTAATATTGGTTCCACTACTAATGAAATGGATGAATGGTCGGTATAACATGATTTGACAATTTAAAAAGGCGAGATGAAGGTAACAATTAGCTAATACAAATTTGTTGGGACCTTTTTTGATTTCAGCATTTGGATCTGTAGGTACCAATTCACGAGGCAAATTTTCTAACCATTGCTTCAACTCAAATTCAATTTCTGTTACTTTAGAATGGGTATATTCTGCTGTGACCAGTTCTTGGGGTCCATTAGGTTTCTGCAATTTAATTGGGTATAATTCTCGAACTACATGAGACATAATTATCATCAACTTCGTGTGGTGATTAGCACATCCAGATGAAGAAAGCTTACCTTGTTGAGCTTCAAATGCAAATCTTTCATTAGTAATATTTTCATCATCTAGCTCTACTGGGAGCTCTTGATCAAACTCATCTTCTTGGATCGATCTGGGTAATCCTAATAATGAATTGATATAGATATCCATTTTATAGATGGTGAAAAACAATCTCTTTCTAGTATCTATTTCAATTGGAGTCAATTTATTCTTCTTTGAAGATTGAAATATTGACAAATTACGATGTAACCCTTCTTTCAAGGCACTTCTAAGAGCGATACCTATATATAAATAGCAAGTAGAGAGTCTTGCTGAACATTGCAAATATATGACCATCATGACGATTGTTTGAATTGATATCATATCGCCAACATTGGTGATATCAATGAGTTTACGAGCTGCCATAAAATATCTGAACCCATCATCTTCCAAAGACAGATTATCATTTTCTGCCAGTCGAGAGAAAAGCAGACCACATGCTAGAATTGAATACATAAAGGGAAGGAATTTTTGTTGTCTATCAGTATAATTGTTGGGATCCAAGCTATAAAGAAGGTCAACTTCTTCAAGTAAAGATGGACGATGATAGAACCGGAAAAGAACACAAGCTTTGTTCCATGTAGTATAGATTAAATCCAATGCAGATGACTTGGAGGGTAAAATTATTGGGAACTCAGTATGACCATCATCATTAGAGGTAGCACTTCCTGGATAGTCAAGAGGATGAGAAGGCATTGATGGGGTTAATATAGAGGATGAGGAGGACAGTGATACTGAAGGACCATCAAAGTACAATTCCGACAATTCCGTCAAATTGACCACGCCAGGATTTTTCGTTTGGACGTAGTGGAAAACATTTTTAAACTTTTCAAAATTGAATTCAGTGGGGTTTTCATTATAATTCAATTTGGGCAACAAGAGCTTTAATATGTTGTGAAGCACGATGGAGTTTTGGGATTGTGGGGGTATGGTGACATTATTATTGGGAGTTACAGTGGATTGCAGAGCCGACATAAGTGTGTTCATACTGAAAGATTGCTGGCGGGGTTGGATGGCGGATTTTTTGTTTCTGATGTTGGGTTGTTCGTAGGTACAATTATAAGAATAAACAGTACAATGAATACAGGGTTGTTTCCCATCACACTTGACCTTCTTCTTTCTACATTCATCGCAAGCTCTGGTGACTCTTCTACGTTTGCTGGTAATCGGAGTCAGACCAGGCTTGGTTTCGTACTTCGGTTGACTCTCTTGCGGCATATTTAGATCTTGTGGGGGAAGGGGTTTGTTATGATTAGATTCAAATATTCCAAATATTTTCCGCGAATTAATGGAGCTACTCAGTGATTCATGAAATTTTGAGAGATGGGTGAGGATGTAACTGGTGAAGCTTGAAGTATGGAGGAGGGGGTATAAGGTATAAGGTGATATAACTTGTAGATGGAGTGTGTAAATGCAACTTGAAGATGAAAGCCTCGAGTAATGAAAACCTCAAATCTTAATGACGGAAAAAAGTGTGCAGATAGATTCAACACCAATAGAGTAAAGGCTAGGAAAGATCGGCATCTGGTTACTTATATATACGAAACAATAGTACTTGTAAAGACGGGGGTCATGTGACCCTAAATATTATGCAAGAAACGGCGCCTTGAGGCCTTTATGGGAAAAAAAAAGATGTGGTGACCATCAGCATGCCGGGTCCTAGAGGACGTGCATTAGATGCTACTAGGGAGTTTTTGAAATAATTTTAACCAATAGAGTGGCATTGGATTATATTGGATTAAATAATCACCATCAATATATAATTAAAAGAAACTGTTTTATAGCCGTGGTTTACCTTCAGTATGACCATCAATTTGGCATGGTTTGAACTTTCGTTGACTTTATACTTGAACTTAGGTTAGCTACATTCCAGCCAATTGATCTTGTGATGACTGTCTTATTGCTGTTAGCCGTGGAGATTGATCTTGCCAGTGAATGAATTTCTTTTTATTTTCAATTTTTGAGTGCAGAAATGAGTAGCCGCCCGTTCATGAGCTCAAGACCGTTCAGATCCCGCCCATCAGTGTTATCTGTTATGGCACGGCTCTTGACACAGTCGCATGTGTTCAAATGTTCAAACGTTAGTGTGTACGTGTGTATGAGTAAGGTTGTAACAGTAAAATAAGAATGTAGAGGAGAGTATTGGTGTGATTTTGTTTAGTGTGTCAAAGACCCGGAGGACTATTTTCCTCAACCGCCTGAGCGGGCTCCACAGAGATTATCATTAGCTTAGATGTATTAATATTGCACACAAAAGGTTAAAAAAAGCAAGCCGACGTAGCCAAGTCAGTCAAAGTCAACCAAAGAGTATCAGACTTGAAATTCAACTGCTAAATTATCATCATGACTTCTTTTCTAGTGGATTCTTTTATTCCCTTCAAAAACCTTAAACCAAGAATGCCTGGTTCCTTGCATTAATCCGATGCGAAATATTTTATTCGCCGTTCAACCCGATGACAAAAAACTTCTATCAAACGCTAGAACATTCTGGACAGTTGAACCTTTTAAAACTTTCTTAACTATCGAACATTGTTTAACTTCAGTTAAACTCATGTTTGTTCCATGCGGTGTCTCCTAATAACAGTTCCTCGACCTCCGCTTCCTATTTTTTATGCATCATGTTCAAAATTGTTCTGGTTCTCAATGTGGAACGTGTCTGGAAAATACGCCTCAACTCCGACCATCAACCACGTCAAAATTTATGTCACTTCTTGTAGCGTTCACAGCATCATGAAGCTGTACTACATTGTATAATAACTCACCTCAATAAGGCAACGCCCAATATTTCACACAAGAAAACTACAACCTCCTCACTCTACCTACAATTACATTTCTCATACAATACTTCTCAACATAGTTGTAATTCAAATTTCTATCCATTCTATATAGTAACACTCATAAATATATATCTCTCAAAACATTTGGCCAAATAATTTAAAAACGACGGTGGTTCATTGGTGCGTTGTTGGATCCAGAGCTCTGGTATCCTCCACCGTTTCTGTTTCCCCATCCACCACGTCCTCCACGACCACCACGGCCACCACGGCCACCAAATCCACCACGACCTCTACCGTATCTAATGTGAGAACCAAAGCTTCTTCTGTCGAATCTTTGCAATTCTGGTGGGATAACCTGGTTGGCTTCTCTCATGATCTTACACAAGTCACCACCAAGTTTGTTGTTACCCTCAGTAAAGAATGAAACAGCAGTACCAGTGGTACCAGCTCTACCAGTTCTACCGATACGGTGAACATAATCTTCAATGTTACCTGGCATATCGTAATTGATAACATAAGAAATACCCTTGACGTCTAGAAAAATTGTTAGTATAATGATAAAGAGTCAATGTATCTTATTTTACTACAAAGGACCAAATAGTACATCACAGAGGAATGAGAAGTCATTTCTTCGTATTTGTATAACAGCACTACTACTATTTTTTACAGAATTTATAAGATGACCTGAATATGGAGATAGTGGATTGTTTATTGAATCTAGAAAGCAAGTAGCATAGTAGTCGACCAATTCTGATAAAAGAAAACAAAAAGGCTGGTTGGTTTCAGGTCGAAGGAATCTGTAAAAAGATACACAAGTGTACTATACCAAAATTAACGTGGTAATCTTGCACTTTCTAAATGCCAATGATGAATCTCTAGTTTATGATATCTCCAATCAGGTGAGGCAATAAACACTGCTCTCACATCGTATTGGTATTCTGAGCCACGATTTAATCATTGAGTCTTTTGCAATAGAGAATCCAAATAATGAAAATTCGGATTTATTGCAGAAACAGTTTGAGGTACCTATTAGAGAAAGTTTTATTAAGGAACCTGTCACCGACTCTATGTCGTAGCCAGACCCTCCCCAGCATTGTCTCTATAAGCACCAGGCAAATTTTGGCAAAGGAGGAAAGTCTCTAAAAAAAGCAAAAAAGCAAAAAAAAAAAAGTAACGCTGTTTGTCCCTAAAAGTAAAGTAAGTAAGTAAAAGTGAAAAAGATTAACGCTAGAAACCAGCTAGACGTTGTTTTAAAAGTATACGTACCAATACCACGAGCAGCAACATCAGTTGCCACCATGATTGGAGATTTCCCGGTTCTGAATTCTCTCAAAACCCAATCTCTTTCTTGTTGTTGCTTGTCACCGTGGATAGCCAAAGCAGGCCATCCATCAGCTCTCAAAAAGGAGGTAATTTCATCACACATTCTTTTGGTGGATGCAAAAATCAAGACCTTGGCTTCCTTATCAGCAGTGGCGGTCTCCAAGTGCTTAATCATCTTGTCACGCTTTTCGAAATCAGAAACAACTTCGATGATTTGAGTGATAGTATGAGAGGCAGCCAATTCCAAAGAACCAATGGTGACTTGAATAGGATCATTCAAGTAGTCTCTGGTCAAAGCTTGGACCTCCTTGGGCCAGGTGGCAGACCACATCAAGGTTTGACGATCAGGTCTAATTTGATCAACAATCTTTCTAATTTGTGGTTCGAATCCCATATCCAACATTCTATCAGCTTCGTCAAGAACCAAGTAAGTGACTCTTCTAAGGTTAGTCTTACCTGATTCTAACATGTCGATCAATCTACCAGGAGTGGCGATACAGATTTCAACACCTCTGGCGAGGTCTCTGATCTGTTGACCCTTTGGAGCACCTCCATAAACACAAGTGTTTCTAATTCTAGAGGATTTACCAAACTTAGAGCATTCTTGCTGGATTTGAACGGCAAGTTCTCTAGTTGGAGCCAAAACCAACACAATAGGACCGTCACCTTGGGTTAACAACGGTTGAGCGTTGATGTGGACGATAGATGGCAAACAGTAAGAGAGAGTCTTACCACTTCCAGTGGAAGCAATACCGACCATATCTCTACCAGACAAAGCCATTGGCCAACCTTGACATTGAATAGCAGTTGGCTTAGGGAAACCTTGGTTCTTAACTTCACTAAGAACGTAATCTGGGAAGCCAGCTTCATCAAAAGTAGTGATTGGCTTAGGAATATCACTACCCAAGATACTCATGTCATGTTCCTTTCTAAAGGCAGCAATTTCACTGTCAGAACGAGCAGTAACATCAGGGTGTTCTTTGTAGAAGTTCTTTTCGAACTTTGGCAAGCTGTCCAAGTCCCAGTCTGGGGTGGTCAACTCAATTCTTTCTTGCTGGTAGCCACCTCTTCCACCTCTACCACCGTAGCCACCTCTGCCACCACCGTAGCCACCGTTTCTGTCATTGTATCCACCTTGAGAACCGCCGTTGTCGTTGTAATGACCGCCTCTGTAGCCAGAGCCGCCACCGTACAGGTTGTTAGTGTATCCACGATCGTAAGACATGATTTAAAATGATGTTAAAGAAGAAGAAAAGATTTGTAAAAAATTTGGGATTTATTTAAAGGGATAATAGGCGAGATGAGGCTTATATACAGGATCTCATCGCAAAATTATTGGAAATGAGAAGACAACCTGAGGCGGAAAGAGGACGGGGGAAGATCGAGGAGAAGAAGGAAAGAGATAATCAAAGTAGACGATATTGAATGGATTACGAAGAATTATTACAGTTTCGAGATTAGTAGTGATGTAGTATTTCTTGTTCTTATTCTTGTTCTTGTTCTTGGTTGAGAAGCAGTTGTGGACCTGGCTTCAACAGGGGCTATGTCTATGGTATTTTTATGGTGCTATCGTCTTGAAGTTCCCAGTGTGGATTTTCTCCCGGAACTTTTCCTCTACCACATTGCAGAGCTCAGCCAAGTTATCTAAACCTTGATGTAAGGCTTCAACGGCAGTTATATTACCGTAGGTCTGAATTCTTATGTTCAACTTGTTTTCCGAAGGATGGGGGATAGAATAACCACAGAATTCGACTTCAGGATTTTTCATAATTACATATCTTAAAGAGTTCCCCAATGTGTGGTCTTCGTCCACCACTTGGAAAGATGCAGCAGTACCATCTTCGGAGGCTCCTGGTAACAACTTTATCTTTTCGGCGTCAAATTCCTGTTCTTGTTCCTGTGCTTCATTGGTGTCGACGACATCAACCATAGATGTATCCTCTGGGTTGCTCATGATAACTGATGTGGTGGAGATGAGGTGCTAAAAATGTGGTGAAATATTTAACAAATTTGAATGTGGGAGCGAAAATGCTTGAAAATGTGAAAATGCAGTGAAAATGCGTGAAAATGAATGGAAGGCATGAAAATGCTGAGAATTATTAGTGAGGGAAATGAACAGGAGGGAAGGAAAGGGAACACTTAAAGGGGAGGAAAGATACCATTGAGAATAGAGTAGGAGTGAAGAGGAAAGCGAATTGAGAATGGTGGAGTCAAATGTACACCAACAACTATGATTGTAGTACCCTCCTAACCTATATAAACCATTTAGGAACCCATTTACCCCCTCTCTAATATCAATTATCACCTCTACTTTTACCTTCTCTTCTAGAAATTCTCGTTCCCTTTTTTCTTGTGACAATTCTATTCTTCTCATTTTTCACATCTGTGTTTATTTACGCGTTACAAACCATCCGTACCACTTCTACCACGGTAAAACCTCACGGCAACCACTACCTACTGCCTCTGTCGCTGTAGAATGTCGACGGTAGATACCACAACCCATTCAAGGACAGATTCCGACTCTTTCATCCATATTTCCTCCGACAATGCCACTGCTACCCTACTGGACTTTTCGCCGAGATCAACTGCTAACACCTCTTTATTAATGGGATTGGCTTCAGAGATAGATCAGGATCAGGCTCAATTTGCCTCCACAGAACTCAAACATGACTCTGAGTTCCAAAAAATCACTGAAAACTTAGAAGATATGCTCTTGGCTGAAGATATCGCCAAATCGTTCACTTCAAACCAATCAAAACCTAAAGAAGTACCGACTAAACTGGACACAATTGCTTCACATTCTACCCCATTAGCAATCTCCAAACAACAGCAGGCCAACAGCAAAAAACCGGACATAATGGGTCGTATTTTGGAAGATGATCAAGTGGAAAATATCTATAAGCTATTACAGCCCAGGTTAATTGGGACTTTGAAAGAGATCTTAAACTCAGAAACCAAACAACGAAGTCTGGTGGAACCGAACAATGGGACCATACCATCAAAAAAATCTCTTGATGCAATAGATAGCGATCATGACATGGATATCGAGGGAGATGATAGTGATGACCACGCTAGAAAGCTTAACTTGTCGGTTCTTTCCCCAGACACCACTCCTCCCAACTCACGAGACTTTTTGGAGTCTTCTAAATCGTATGGCAACGTAGAGGTACTTAATAATGTACAAGATGGTGTAGAAGATGATGTTGCTAACTCTTTACATGACCTAGAAGAAGAAGACCCGGAGAAGAGTTACATCCCGAAATCATGGATGCAAAGAAACCGCAGCCCAAGTCTTCAAGACAAAGTAAATACACAAGATAAAATGGATTTAAAGCTGCAAATATTGCAGATGGAACAAAACCATCAATTGGCTATTGCAGAACTTCAGAGACAAAATCGAACAATTCAATTGACCCTTACCGATAAATTGGAGCAATTAGAAGCAGATAATAAAAGGTTAAGAGATCAGTTGAACAGTAATGACCGGTCAGAAAGATCAAATTTGCAGGCAAAATTGAGCAATCTTGAAGACGAGAACAATCGCTTATTAATTAAGCTTAATAATGCTAAACAGTACAAGGAAGAGATGAGAAATGAACAAGAATTTAGAAGGTATACAAAAGAGGAGGAAGACGCAAAACATGGAAAAGGTAAAGAGAAAGAGAAAGAGAAAGAGAAAGAGAAAGAGAAAGAGAAAGAGAAAGAGAAAGAGAAAGAGAAAGAGAAAGAGAAAGAGAAAGAGAAAGAGAAAGAGAAAGAGAAAGAGAAAGAGAAAGAGAAAGAGAAAGAGAAAGAGAAAAAAACCATGATAAATGAAGGTGAAATGGAATTAGAGATGCAACCTCAATTCTTAGACATGTCCAAAAAGCTTAATCTCGAATCGATAAACGAACTAAGTATAATTCAATTGAGGACACTAGTCAGAAATATTTTACTCACATTTTTAATTAGTGGTGATAATTTGGAAAGAATTAGTTATGGAATTCTGAATACTGCTAAAATGTTGAAACATTTGACGTTATTCGCTGATGATATGCATAGAATGTTTTATGACGATTCCAAGACTTTACTGCCTTCGAAATATGTAAAAGGACGAAGCGAACACGATGTAGAACAATTGAAAAGATGTTTGGGACGAATGAAGAAAGAAATGACAGACAAGACAGATTTGTTTGAAAAAGCAGTAAAGGGCGTATCATATTCCCGAAACACGTGATGACATTTGTATGAGAGTGTAAGAAAAGAAGCTAGCTTTTGGTATAAATACATAATATAACGATAATTCAAATGGCATGATGGAAAACGTGAATGTAGAGGAAATTGCTATCCCAAAACCACCGATTCAATCCAAAGGAATATCGCTGGAATAAAATGTTTCGTTGTTTGACGACCTGAAAATGCAGCAGCAATGATAGAAAATGAAGACAGTCGTAAGGTATGCATGAAATTACAGGTAATAAGATATTCCCGCTACCATTGGGAATAAATTGATCAATCAGAGTGTTTGTGATGCAGCTTTTTGAAAATTTTGACGATTGTCAATAACCACCAAGGGTGAAACTAGGCTTCGTCTACATGTAGAGTAAATTGGATGAAGATATTTGATTTTTAAAGTAAGGTATCATAATCAATTGACACTCTCTAATGGAAGCTCAAGAGTTCAATGCCCGGGCAAGCATGTTCGCTGCAGATGAGCTGATGACAGACGGGAGATGTTGTCCCGAAACACGAAAAAGCTATATAATAACCTACATACTAAACCAAGAAATTACCACATGATGACTACATTATAATATACATTGTTCATCCCAGCTAAAGTATTACACCCTGCATGAGATGCGGGTGCATCGTATATTGCTATTGACACACTGATCATTCCTGCAGGCAGTGTTGACGGATTAGGCAACCAGCGAGATCGAAAGGAGATAGAGAGGAGAGAGAAGCAGAGGAGAGGAGATAGAGAAGGTGAGATAGAGAATAGGGAAGATGGAAAGAGAAGACTTGTACAGGAGATAGAGATAGATAGATAAATAGGTACATACAGAGAAAGAGATCAAGAGTCTCTATCTACATATGAATACATATATATTTAGATATAAATATGGATAATATAGAATAGAATTGATTGAGATGATGATGGATGAAATCGAGTCCAAAAACTGAGAGCGATTGGTAAGCATGGCAATCTTGGCCCGAACTAGCAAAATACGATGGTAACTGAAACAACTCAGAAGAAGACGACTGCAACAAACTGAGAGATATCTCTAGACCATCCAATCGTCTGATCGGACCGGATATCATGTCAACTCTTCTCTACTGTCCCCTCTCCTCTACTCTGGTCTCTCCTGTTCACTCATCTTCCCTCCTCTACTGCTCCTCACTCCCGCATTACGTCACACTTTACTCTCTCCAACTCATTAATTTTATTTTCCCCCTCCCACTATTTAGTGGCTAATATAATCTGCATCGCCCGCAGCGGCAGCAAGACTGCGAGCGTCTCTCTAAATAAGACTATACATTGCTGTGCATCAATCGGGCTCATTCCAAGTGGCAATTGTGGAACTTTTCTCCTTTTAACTGCTTGGTAATCGTCAGATACATCGTGTGTTATCTTCAATCTACCCCAGATTTCCTTCCCACCCCACAAGTACCTCAATTATTGACTCCTAAAGGTCCTCCGTATTCTAATTTTTCAACTTTATCCCACCGTGACCCCCCCCCTTTACTTTACCGTCTCCCTCAATTTGGCCAGCCCATTATACCGCTTAAATTTCGTGTCTCCCGCTATTCAGGAAAATGGGGAACCCTGCAATACTGCCCCTAACAACTACTTCTGGTTCCGGAACCACCAAACCATCTGGCATCAGTGGGACCCCGAGTCCAAAAACTTCAGCTATTGTTGGAGACGTCAGCAAAAGAAACACCGAACCCCGTAGGTTCGACCTGATAATTCCCAACTCTTCCAATTCCAAGCCTGACCCCGGATTAGTGCCGATTTCAAACTCTCAAGGTTATTACCTTAACTCTGATCATCAAGACCTGGTAACTCCTTTCTTGAATAGTTATCTGATTCTGAAGAAACCTGACCCTGCTTCTATATCTTCCAGTGTGACCTCTGTAGGCGCCATGTCCACCGATTTACCAAATAACATTGGTCAAAACAATAACAATCCATCCCATAATACTGCTTCGATTATTGCCAATCCTTCCTCTTCACTGTCCAATAACAACCAGACAATGCTTCCAAAGTCCCTGCTGATTGACTCAGCTATTTTCCCGCAATACTATGGAATTCAAGACGGTTCGCGTCCCAGAGGTGATAGCATTTACCTCCCTCCTTTATCACAAGCACCAAATATGAGTCAGCAACAGCAGCAACAGCAGCAGCATCAACAACTACAGTTACAGCAACAATTGCAGCAACAAGACCAACTGCAACACCAACTTCTGCAACAACAACTCCACCAACAGCAACTCCACCAACAGCAACAACAACAACAACAACAACAACAACAACAACAACAACACCAACAACAACAACAACACCAACAACACCAAAATCAACAACAACAATCTCTGCAACACAATTCCATCAATTCTCGTTCAAATAGTATCTTCAATGCCCTCATTCAGATGCCGCCTTCCAATAGAAACTCCATCAGTGGTGGCTCAGGAAGAAGTAAACCTAATTCCTTGTCTTACGTGGGTAATGTTGCTCCTACAAGTAGTAGTGGTATAGGTCGTTCTCGATTGAACTCTGTAGATCCAGATTTCCAACTTCCTCCACAAGAATTCGAAAATTTTCTTAATAAGGAGAGTCTTGGTTCAGTCAGTTGGGGTCCTGGTGGCTACAACCTGTTCCTGAAGATGGGCTCCTTGTCAGGAAAGAGTGGAGGACCATCAGGTCGCCAACAATCTGTAGATATCTCTGCATGGGACAGCTTGAGTGGTCTTGGACTAGGTGATACGTTGGCAGGAATCCCTCTTAGTAGTGGTAGTTTGAGCAATCTCTTAGCTGGATTGTCTAATGGAAGCATTCTGTTTAATGGTATGAATAATGAACAACGAAGGGATTCGATATTGAAGTTTATCAATGAACCTAAAAGTGGCTTCCCTCCTCTGGGATCCCCTCAGGTGACTCCTCAAACTGGAAACCTTCCTCAAGGTAAGCACAATTTGATCCCTCTTTCTGTAGGGGCCGATCTTCGTGAAGATATTTTCAATAAGAGTGGTAAAGATGATTATCCTCCCAAATCAGATTTGCAGTATCACAAGTCTCTCAATAGAAACATGTCTCTTGCGGAGGTATCTCCTGCTACAGTGGCAACTAAATCTAATCCAAAAGATGAAGAACCACAATCTCCAAAGACATCTCCTTCTACCTATAACAGAGCATACCCCTCCAACACACACATGCTTCCACAATCAAGAATGTTCCCCGTGTCGGGGCTGCAACAGGGACAGCAACTTCCTCAGGATGGGTATAATTCGTACATTGCCAAACTGGACTTGAAGAACCAGCAGCTGCAACCACTTCAACTTAAACAACCACTGCAACTCAAACAACAAGCAAAACAACAACCTCAACCTCAAGAACCACAACACCAGCATCAGATTCAACAACAGCACCATCAACAACCTCAAAATCAGTCCCAGTCTTTTGAATATGCTAGAAATGATAATTTGGTGCCGGCTCAGCAAATAATGAAAACAGAGGATGGAAGACCTCTACTAGGAGCCACGAAAATCGACCAGTTGATGCTTGTTATTCAAGCCAGAGATAAAGGAGTTCATGGTGCAATCCCCCAGGATGTAGATGGAAGTATATTGACTAATCCAACCTCAAATGGCCAAGGAATCATCCCGGAACCTATTGGACTAGTTGGAGGTATCGAGAAGCATGCTAAACATGGTATAGACCCAAAATATGGAACATCGAAAAGACGTGAAAAGGAGCACAGGTGCCCCTATTGTTCTAAATGTTTCTCCCAGACCACTCACCTTGAAGTACATGTCCGGTCACACATTGGATATAAGCCGTTTGAATGTAATTTCTGTCATAAACGATTCACGCAGGGCGGGAATCTAAGGACACATCTTCGACTTCACACTGGAGAGAAGCCATTTACCTGTGAAATCTGTAAAAGATCCTTCAATAGAAAGGGAAATTTGGCGGCACATGAGCTCACCCATCTGAAATTGAAACCGTTTGAGTGTAAGCTTGATGATTGTGACAAGTCTTTCACACAATTGGGGAATCTCAAGTCACATCAGAACCGGTTCCACATGCAGACATTGAATGAGTTAACCCATAAATTGGCAGAATTGACAGGGGATGAGCTTGAAAAGTTACCGCCTGATGAAAAGGAGATGATGGACTATTTCAAAGAGTTGTACAAAAACTCAAACAAGGGTATAAGAGGACGAGGTAAGAGGAGTATGCAGCCTCAATAGGTGATTTCTTAAATTGTGAGGTTAGACAGTGAAGAATATATGTAGTATATGTGAAGATATGAGTAGGAGAGTAGATGAATAGATGGAGATGGAGATAGAGATAGAAAAAACATTGAACAATAAGACACCGAATATTGAAAAGATACTAATATACGTAATTTCGAATGGACAAAGATATAGCCAGCTATACACATAAACAACAATTGGTCCGCATTCTTACATATTCAACAATTGGTCCAACTTCTTACATATACAACAATTGGTCCACCTTCTTACATAAATAACCCCATAACCTCAATCATTCATTACCGCTGTATTCTAACAACACACCCAATTGGTAGAACTGGTTAGATATGTTAACAAAAAAAAAGGCCACGCTATTTTTGCGATTCCACGCGATTGCAAACCCTTACAAACCCTCCAACCATGAACTTTCTTTCGAAAACATTCAATACTTTGACGGGGAATTCGATCCCTTATACCTTTGGTGATAAAGTAATTGATCCCAGAGGTGGAAGCTTCCCCGATAACAGCTTTTTGTGGACTATTTACCATGGAACTAACCCTAAAACTGATAACTCACCGGTCTCGATATTCGAATTTAACTTGAAGGATGGTATCAATATTCAGAATGATTGGATACTGCCAGCCAAAAACTGTTTCCGTAAAAGTAAATTGCTTAAGCTCCCAGGGGTCTTGCTGGTAATAGATTACATCGAAGATGAAAATTACTTATACATTATCACTGAACCGGTTACAATTTTATACACCTTATTACAAAATGAAGGACTCTCTATTGATAGTAAAATTTTTGGTATATATCAAATTGGTCAAACTTTGCTGCTCGTAAATGCCAACAATAACCTTCATGGTAATCTTAACCCATTAAATTCAGTGTTTGTGACTCCGTCCGGTGATTGGAAGCTCTTTGGTTTTGAACTTCTTACCAATTTGAATTCTGATCCTGAACAACCAATATATCGATTTCTGAGATCACTCCCAGGATTTGATCTTACCATTCCAGAGGATGGTATAGATTCCGTAAGAACATCGCCTTTGACTTTTGACTCTTATAGATTTGGAGCCTTCATTTGGGGGGTATTCAACCCTTCAGCCTTGGTCAATATTAATGATAGAATTAGTTTCAGTCAACTCAATGGGATGTCTAGTGTACCTCGTGATTTGGCTAAACTGTTCCGTAAATTGATCAATCAGAAGGCAAATTTAAGATGTACTATAGATCGTTTCATGAAGGAAATGTCAGGGTTCTTTTCTAGCAATCATTTAATTGAATTCGATAATGAACTTGAAGAGTTAAAATTCCAGAATGATGCCTTCAAGCTTCAATTCTTTAAAACTCAATTAGAATCATTAATCTCTTTTGAAGGTGGGTTCCCTCCTGGCTTTTTGGAATATAAAGTGTTGCCAGAATTACTTAGTCAGTATGACTCAATAAGTAAATCAAAGCCAACTGTCAATACCACTCCTGAAGTTCATCAACAACGACAAGAAACAATATCACTTCTACTTAATTATATCATCAAATTTGCCGTATCATTACCTCAAATTCAATTTTCCAAGCTTATTAAACCAGTTTTATTTCAAGCGTTCACCGTTCAAGATAGATCTATTCGACTCATTCTACTTAATCACCTTTCAGAGTACGCCAATTATTTGAGTGATGCTGATGTCCAGCAAAAGTTATTCTATCCTCTTTTAACTGGATTCCAGGACACAAATTTCACTATTCGTGAAGTGACTTTAACTTCAGTATCTCTTATCATCGATAAGATTTCTGATAAACAAATCAATCAGGAATTATTAAAAGTAATGGCGAAATCCCAGATGGATCCTAAACCAAGTATTAGAACTAATACTTTAGTATTGAT
Organism: Kurtzmaniella quercitrusa; assembly: GCA_030570095.1. Classification (NCBI taxonomy): domain Eukaryota; kingdom Fungi; phylum Ascomycota; class Pichiomycetes; order Serinales; family Debaryomycetaceae; genus Kurtzmaniella; species Kurtzmaniella quercitrusa. The sequence goes on along the minus strand of JAJLUZ010000016.1, from coordinate 86,856 downwards.
TATAAAGATTTCGAGTAAAATTTATGCTCTGTCAAGAAATAATGTTTTAATTACTGCCTTGTCAAAGTCTCTTAAAGACACCTTTACTCCTTGTAAACTTGTGGCTCTTTCTGGGTTTGAATCATTGGTTCAAGAATTCTCGTTGACCGAGATTTGTGGCAAAATTTTAGGTCATTTGGCGGTGGCCTTGATGGATCCAAACTCTTATAAAACAAGAGTCCAGGCAAAGAAGGTGTTTGATTTGTACTTGAAATCGGTGGAGGAGCATGCTGATGGGTTGCCTAAAAGAGATCCAGATGATTTGGAAGAAGAGGAGAAGTTTTACCAAAAATACGCTCCAAAAGTCGACGAAGGCGATGGCCAACCAAGCGGTGGTAGCTCTGATTGGGGACTTGGTTTCGGCTTCGCTAAATTATCATTTGGTGGTGAAACTGCCAATGGTCTGCTTGATCGTGGCATGAATGTTTCAACTCCAGACTTGACCCGTGTTCCTACGGCTGAAATAGTCGATACCACTAGAACCGTAGAGTCTTCTATCCAATCTGCGGCTACGTTAGATGACGATGATTTTGATCTTGATGAGAGTTGGGGTGATGAATCAGCGCTTCCTCAACCACCGAAGATAACTTTACCAGTTAAAAAAGCTGCTCCTAGAAGTTTACCAAAGAAAAGTGGCTTGAAGCTTGGGGCAAAACCGAAAAAGCCAACCTCTGCTTTGAAGTTGGATGTGAAATTAGAGGATGATGGAGATAACTGGGATGGAGATTGGTAATCCTTAAGTATGTTGTAATTCTAAGTTTAATATGAATTTAGTTGCAAGGAATGAAATTAAACCGTTGTTTTGGGAAGAAATTGATTCAACAAGTGTATACCGATCTTTATTGAATTATACTTCTATTCCATCATCTCTATCTTCTTTAAATCTACATCTCTACATCTACATCTAATCTACATCTACATCTACATCTACATCTACATCTACATCTGTTATCTCGTGAGTCTCATTTATTATGGATCAAGATTGAATCTTAAACGTTGTCATGCTAGTATTTGAATTCTGATCCTGCTCTGGTGCATTTGTGGGATCAACTAATGCATCGTTAACAATAGTATTGTAATTTGGCACATAATCAAGCTCACTTGGTTCTTTTTGGAGTGAAATTTCCTCTTCGTCAGCATATGTGAAGAATGAATATCCTCCTTCTGTTTCGTTTTGAGCAGGTATTGGGTCACTGATTGTATCATGATATTCTTGGTCTGGTTCTGGGATTTGATCCAAGATATCTACACTATGGTCTACTGGACTAACCCCATCAATATCTTCTTCAATGTGGTCTAAAGGCGGTGCAGAGGGAAGCAAGCTGGCTTCTCGTAATTGCATCTGGTCCTTTTCAGAGAGATGTGTGATATTCGGGACAGGAACCGTGGCGGCGGTGTTGCTTGACTCCTGATATCCTGGGACTTGGCCATTGTTTTCAACCCTATCTCCCAAAGAGTAAGGTGGAATAGTGGCTGGTGGTGGTGGTGGTGATGACATGTTCTGACTTGAATTTTCCAACGATATTCTAGTATTACCAGGCAAATTTCCGTCCTGAGACATATTTTGGTTGACAGAGTCATGGATCGGGGGATTTCCATCGACCAACGGAGAATAGTTGGATCCTACTGTAGAAGATTTTGCACTTCTTTGAGATTCCAATTCTTCCAACGACCTTCTGAGGGCCCCATTTGATTGTGCTGAAGGCAGGATATGGTCCATCTCCAGTAATTTAACCAGTCTATGCGTTCCCACAATCACTTCAGTAGTTAATTGTATAAATTTTTTCATTCGTTTGTATTTATCGGTGTTGATGTAAGACTTACGCTCTTTAGAGCTGAATGATTCTTGTGGGGTGAAATCGAAATTGAAACTTCCTGTACTGGTTGCGGCATTAATAATCAGTTCTTTAGGATTTGCCCCAGATTTGCTAGAATCTGTACCATCAATTGGGATCGATTTCCCACTCAAATTGACCAAAACTTCAATAAAATATTGGAAAGATACAAGAGGACATCCTGAAATTGTAGGAAATGCATCAGCAGGGACTCTTACACTTGTGCTTGCCTCGGCCAGTAAATTAGAAGGATCTACGTATAATGGTACCACTTGTTGATACAAGTCTTTCCGAAATGATTCGAACAACGAAGCTGGTCCATTCTCAAGTCGACACACTCTTACAAAAGTAACAATGATCCCATTAAGATCTTGGATGAGTTTCAAATGGGAAATATTGAGTTTTATAGGGATAAGCTCTCCTCTAAGGTATCCACGACTGGGTACTTCTAAACTGACTCGAATAGATTCTCGATCAGAAATGCTAGAAGGAGCTGCCGAAGTGGAACCTTCAGATTTGGGAGGAGTAGCAGGAGGTGGCATACCAGAAAGCACTGCAGCATTCACCGAAGGGCATCCAGCGTTACTGGAAGGAGTCGAGCAGACATTTGGGGTTCCTACACTAGGAACATTGGAGTTTACAAACGAAGAGTCTTCAATGACTCCTCCATCAGAATTATTCAGAGACATTGTGCCAAAGGTATTTATTGTGGAAGTAGAAGACATCGTCCGGGATAGCTTCTTTGAAGGTCGAGGCAGCTTTATAATAAGCCGTTTAGGCTTCGCTGGTGGTAATTTTGATACATCTATAGGACTTACCAATTGGATAAGTCTTTCTGACGTAAGACTAGTGTTATTTATGAGCTTGAAGTTCTTGGCTTTCAGGATAAAGCTCAATCCATTGCTACCAGAGCTGGATTGAGTAGCGGTAAGGTCATTATCAGATGGAGATGGCACTGAACTGGTGGATGGAGGGTTTAACCCATCGTTACTAATGGTGGCTCTAAGCATATAAGTAATGGATCCTTTTCCAAAATCTATACTAGTGAAAATCCTTTTGTTGGGAAGTTTTACTATGAAGGGGAACCGATGTTCACCTTTAAAGAGTCCATTTCTGAATTCATTATTATTACGACCATGTTCTGGATCGCCGTAGTCATCATCATCATTAGTTTCTCCCCCATAAATAAGGATTGTATGGTTGAATAATGTGTGTTTTACTGGACGAAGCTTTGAATGTGGCAGGGCATTGATTTTGACACAACCAACAAGGGCTAGACTTATAGTGATATTGGCAAGATTTTTACGTGATATAAGGATGATTTGACCCGAGAGTTCGTCTCTTGGAAGCCACAGCTTATGGGGTTCATCAAGAGTCAAATAAAACTCTTCAATAGCATTTAAATCGATTTTGAAATTGGCGTTTGACAGAGTAACGCAATTGTTAGTCGCTGACGAGGCAGCCGGTTGTCCTGAAGACCTTCGGGATTGTCTGGACGGTATTATTCGTGATACAGCTTTCCTCATTGATTAGTTGGCCATGTATAGGTTTTTAGTTGGGACGATGAATCCAAGGATTTGGGAGTGATACCAATCTAAATGGCTGATGGTAAAAGGGTGGTAAAAGGTGGTAAAGGGGGACTGATAAAAAGAGTGGTAAAGGATGTATGGGTATGAGGGTATCGAATGGAATAAACGGATTTCCAAGGATTGGATAGTTATTGATGTTTGTTATGGTTAAATAACCAATATCGTCGGAGACTAATAAAATTTAGCACTGCCTAAAACAAACGGTTCAACCGGCTTTGATAAGGACAACGACCAAGTGATGTAGCAAATAAAGCCCCAATTTGGATAAGGGGAGGTATTGCAGATAGATGGATGGACCTCTTCAGCGGGAAATTCGGTGGAATTTGTGGCAAAACGGGGTCTAATCCTTAGGGTTTGATTTGGTGGAGCAAGATGAAGAAACAAATAATCGTTTGAAGGCTGACGGATTTAGTAATTTTGACACCTCTTGTAAATGTGGGTGAACACGACGCTTCCATTATGTCGCACAAAAGAAACGGCATAAGAGAGGGCTTATAAATGGGATGGGGGAGAGATGGAGAAGGTAGAGAGGGCTGAAGAGAGGGAATTGGAAGATTTGGAGGAGAATATTGTGGGTAGAATGATAGACAATTGCCGGGGATCGAGAGTGGTGGGTATGCAATAATATTGATCATCGGAGCTTAGCGGACATTTCCTTGTTTTTGCCAATCGGAGCAAGGGTGACATATTTTTGAGTGGGGTGGGGTGGGGTGGCTATGCGAGTGGCTTCTGCCAGTAGAGACGGTAAAAATTATACATGAGGAAGCCGCTGAACATGGCATGGTGGGGGTTTGGTGGGAAAAGTGGCAGTATCGATCAGAGTATGGCTTAAAGTATAAGGCTCTTAAAGAGAGGTAGTTTGTGGTGTATGATAACACTGTATCGATTTTATACCCAGATCTCATTACTGGCCAATTGTAGGCAACTGCCTGAATTTTATTGTAAACTGGAGGATACTACAGTGTTGCTAGATTTATTAAAGTGCTCCTAGAGATAATAAGAGTGTTAATGGAGTTATTAAAGAGTTATTGTCACAGCCACACATTTATCCTGCGTTTGCCCTGTCAAAGATGTAACCCAGCCCGTTAAACCACGGGGTCGTGTGGTCGGCGTGCTGGAGTGTTCTACTCTTTTTTACTGTGCCTACGTGAGAGGATGCTATTTTTACCTATTGTTTCACCGCCAGAAGAACATTAATTATTGAATAGGGGACCAATTGACGTAATAAACAATAGATCTTTAGCGCTGTGGTGGGGAGTTTGCGGAAGGATTTGTTAAAGCAGGTAGTCTTTAGGTAACTTGAATACTATATTAATAGCTTTCCATACATGGCGAAGATAACGACGTTTTCATAATGGACTTCTAACGTTCTGAATTATCAGCTCTTTCCAAGTCTCCATGCTTATGCCAAGGCTTCCCACTACATCTTAGATTGATGGACTCTCGGTAAGAACTCTAATCTTAAAAATTTTATCGGTCCCACTGTACGTATAGGCTTATGCGTGCTTCGCTCTATTAGGACATTTCAATGCTTCTTTCGAATGGTCTAGGTCAAGGTCGTATATTTCGTAGACGGTTATAAAAATAAGTGAAAGACACACACATCGCTTTATCTCTATTTGCGGGCACCTGGGCGGTGCTCTTCACTACTGAATACTCAATCTCGATTGGCTTGTCTCTGCGATATTGTTACCTTCACACTCGATGTCTCACCACTGAAACCGTGGCCAAATTTTCACCAACATCGCTGATTGTTCACTCTCCGATCATATTACGGCCTTTTGAAAGATAGTAACAGACCGTGGCAACTTCATTTTCATCATTGATCTAAACATATCACTTCTAGCTCTCTCTTAAGTCTGATCTACTCATCTATTTATCTACTCTACTCCAAGAAAAAATTCGTGATCAACTCCAATTCTCTCCAACTTAATTCCAATTTAACTTCTAATGTACTCCCAATTTAACATCTAACTCCAACACCATCCACTCTATGCTCTGCACGCCCCAGTATAACTATTCTCTACATCCTTTATCTTATTTACTTGTATTTTTGCACTCTACATGCACAAGAATAATTCTCTTTCGTCTAATCTACACTTTATTCAAAATAATCTCTATTACAATGATACATGAAATCAAACAACCAGTCTCTCCTTTTTCTGTACAATTGTGTACGTGCAATGAATAGTCACCTTGGTAATGCCATACTTTTTCTCTCTTCCAACATTTAATCGAAGGTTCTCTTAGTACCCTTGAACTGGGCAGTGTTGGCACCAGTTCTTGGAGCTGGAGAGCTACGGGCGCTGTTGTCTCTACTGCCAAAGCCTCCTCTGTTACCACCAAAACCTCCTCTGTTTCCTCCTCTGTTACCACCAAATCCTCCTCTGTTGTTCAGTGGGTCCTTTGGAGTGGAGTAATCCAATCTACAGGCACGGCCCTCGATGTATTCACCGTTAAGAGCTTCATAAGCAGCCTTGGCCTCATCCAAGCTGGAGAATTGAACGTAACCGAATCCCTTAGGTTGTTGAGTGTCTGGGTGGGTTGGAATTCTGCAAGAAATAACGTTACCGTATTCACCAAACACTTCAAATAATCCATCTCTGCTGGCATTGAAGGACAAGTTACCGACGAAAAGGGTGTCAGATGGTTGAGATGGAACGTCACCGTATTGCTTGGCTCTTTCAACGTTAGGGTTAGATGCATGGGGCTTACCAGTGGACATGTCCAAGTTAATTGGTCTACCATCAATTTCATGGCCTTGCAATTCGGTCAATGCCTTTTCAGCGTAGGACTTATCGGTAAAGTCAACGTATCCGTAACCTCTAGACTTTCCAGTGGATCTTTCCATAATAACTCTAGCTCCAATGACTCCTCCAATGTGTTCAAATTCTCTCTTCAACCAGTCATCATCAATGTTCCAAGACAATCTTCCGACGAACAAAGTAGCAGGTTCACCGTCAGTTTTTGGCTTCTTGGCCTCTGGTTCTTCGGTAGATTCTTCGACCTTTCTCTTCTTTGGAGCTTCTTCTTCTTCATCATCAGAGTCGGAGTCGGAGTCTGACGAAGAGTCGGAGTCTGAGGAAGAGGAAGAAGAGGAAGAGTCAGAATCGGAAGAGGAGGAGGAAGAAGAAGAGTCCTTCTTAGTTTCCTTCTTGGAGTCCTTCTTCTCGTCTTCAGAGTCAGAGTCGGAATCGGAATCGGAATCGGAATCCGATGAAGAATCAGAATCAGATGAAGAAGAAGAGTCAGAAGAATCTTCCTTCTTGGCTTCCTTCTTGACTTCCTTCTTGGCTTCCTTCTTAGCAGGCTTCTTGGTTTCCTTTTCGTCCTCTGATTCAGAGTCGCTGTCAGAATCACTGTCAGAAGATGAAGAAGAAGAGTCCGAGTCGCTGTCAGAGGAAGAATCCGAGTCTGAAGAATCAGATGAGGCATCTTTCTTTTCAACCTCGTCAGTCTCAGATTCAGAGTCGGAAGAGCTTGAGGAGGAGTCAGATTCAGAGTCTGAAGAGGAACTGGAAGGAGTGGCCTCCTTGACAGCCTTCTTGGACAGTTTCTTAGTAGTAACCTTAGCAGATTTAGTGGAAGTCTTAGCCATTGTGGTTGCTGAAGAGTTGAAAAAGATTGCACAAGAAAAGAAATCCCCAGTGAAAATTATTTTCTACATGCAGGAGGATGGGGGTCTTGCGATGAGCTGAGATGAGCTAGTAGGGGCGAAAAGCCACACGACCAATAAAATGTGGAGTGGGAAGAGATGTGGGTAAGTTTTGAGTGGAGGGGGTGTTGATGTTGTTTGGTGGTGAATAGAAAATTGTTACTGTTAGATTGTTTAAGAGATCAAATTGGTGTAATTGGTTTTACTGTGGGTAGATTTTTCGCTTGACGTTAAGGAGGGTTCTTTTAGTTCCTGCTGTTTATCTCATTGGGAAAGGAAAACATCATTAGCGGCCAAAAGAGTCCAAAGAGTGATAGATGTATCGAGATAGTGGTACCCAAATATCAAAAGCGATACTAATCTAGAGGCCAAAATTAACTCATAAATTGTACCGCATAGGAGAGCTTTTATTTATTCAAAAGGGTGACGATTGATCCGATCAATGGCGAGTTTGATTGATTTTTCATCTTTAAGTGCTATCAATGATTTGTGAGCGAATCTTGTGCTTACTTCGTACTTCATACTTCCTACTTGTTATGTCTCTTCTCATATTTCTTCTTATATTTCTTGCTTCATCTCTTCTTTTATTTTTTCTTATAGCTCTTCTTACACTTTACAATCTTCTCATATCTCTCCTATGCTTCTTCTCATATCTTTCCTTATACTTCCTCTTATAGTAAGTTCTCTACAATATTGAGATTTCGTAGATTTAAATAGGTGAGTCAAGATATTCGATAACACGATGATAAAAAATGCTATCACACTCAATTGCCGACGATATTACGTTTATATTTGGTGCTTTCTAAACTGAACCACGTGTGGACATAATCAGTATTCGAGGAATTGGCTTCTATGACCATATCTCTTTTTTCCCTGAACATAGCGGTTATGTACCACATCTGTTCACCTCCACAAATTTACTATTCCCAATTTTCGATCAAATGGTCACCATATATTTAACAACACTTTAACAACGCTACATTATCTATCATTATTTCAGCCAATTTGGATGCCATTCTCGTTACTTTCATCAGATCTCCATCAATTACACTTTCAATCTTCCCATTATCGCGGTTCAGTTGCTACAATTCGCTACGATACCTCTATCTTTCTACAAATCTTTCAACTCATAAATCCTTTTATAAAATCATTTACAATTCACCAGACTTGTCAATGGTGATCTTGGCGGAAGTGGCACCAGCTGGGGAGGAACCGTAGGATTCGATCTTCTTAACAACGTCGTAACCGGAAACAACTTCACCGAAAACAACGTGCTTACCATCTAACCAAGAAGTTGGGACAGTGGTAATGAAAAATTGGGAACCGTTAGTACCTGGACCAGCATTGGCCATGGAAAGCAAACCTGGCTTGGTGTGCTTAATTTGGAAGTTCTCATCAGCAAACTTGGCACCGTAAATGGACTTACCACCAGTACCGTTACCGTGAGTGAAGTCACCACCTTGCAACATGAATTGTGGGATGACTCTGTGGAAGGAAGAACCAGCGTAACCGAATCCCTTTTCACCAGTAGCAAGAGCTCTGAAATTTTCAGCAGTCTTTGGAACAACGTCGTTGTACAACTTGAAAGTGATACGGCCTAATGGCTGACCGTCAGCGGAGACATCGAAGTAGACTTGGGACATTTTAATTATTCAATTGACGAGAAAAATTCCTATCACCTATCGTTAACGTCGGTGGCCGTCTTTATATACGGAACCTTGTGGAGGTTGGTATTGTATATAGACTGGGCGCTGGGCCACGCAATGCCATGAGTTTTTTTTTTTTGCTTTACATTACCCGGATAGAATGTTCTCGAATCAGGGGCTGGGCCAGGTATGTGGAGTCCGAAAGCAGTAAATATATGAAATTGGGCGTGCAATAATAATTTTAGTGGAGCAAGGTGGGATCACATAGAGGTAGTGGTAAGAAAAGAAAGATGGTGTAGAGGAGTAGAATGAAGGGGTTATTGGTCGTAATGGGAGCAATTGAGAGAGTAGGAGTCATTTTTGGAGGTTCTGGACCACACAAGATGGGTTTCGCTCCGCCATAACCCGCAGCATGTTGGAAATGAAGTGTCGTGGCCAGTGGAGAAAACAGAAATTTCTTCTTTCTCCCCCACAAGATGCATGGTGGTACTATGTGTGGAAACCAGCATCGACAGATTACTCAGTAGTAAATGGGATCTGTGTCGTGGAAAATTGGGATTGTTTGAGTAAGAATGGAGGATGGATATGTATGTATTGCTGGATGTGTTTGAATTGGTTGGGTTCATCTTGTTGGACGGGTTTTTTCGATGTTGTCGTTGCTGTAAGGTAATTGTCTTGCTGCTGTCTAACTATGAAATAATGCTGCTTGATCTGATCAACCATATTTTCATTTAATATTGTAACTGAGTTCAATCTAATATCTAATCTACGACCTATTTAAGTTTCCTTTCAGAATTTGTTCATTATTCCTCTATTCTGAACTCAATTCTTCATCTACCTTCGCCTCTACACTTCATCTACTCCCCATGTATTGTTCATCTTTGATATTTGGAGGCGTACAGACGACAATAAATATTCACATATTTAGGCACTATGACGTATAAAAATTAAAAGAGGCGCTTGTTAGATCGACTTTCCCCGTGTGCTGTTAATAACATGTTAGTAGCCATCCCGCGTGGGCCCGTACAATTCCAACCCAAGTATTATCAATATTCAGGTCAATTTTATGGTGTTTTGTGCCTGAAAACTATGTGTGTGTAGTTTTTGTAGGTGTCCTTTTCTTACACCACTCTCCCATTCAGATCTATCTCATTCTTCTGTCTTGCAGTTGCGTATTATAGCGATGCACCTGAAGTTATCCGCTGTCTTATTATTGATACTTTATTTACACTCACATCTGAAGTCTCTATTAACATAATGCAAGGATAAGTGTAGACTGACATATTTACATGTTTAACTCAACTCTTATCACTAACATCTACAACAATATTTGAGTTTGTTTTGTGACATTATTGTATTATACTTAGTAGGTTGGGAATTCACTCATGAACTCATCTACCATCTCCTGGTTTACCTGTACAACCTTTGGCTCCAGATCTGACTCGTCTGTGTCAATGATACCATCAGCAAAATCAAGATCTCCTTCTTCAAGTATCTCAAACGCCTCATCAATATCTAACATAGACTCTTGCACCGATTCGCTATCTTCACGAAATGTAGTAAGTGCAGTCAATAAGATATGCTCATGATTTTGGCTCTCAATGAGATCATGTTTCGTTAGAGCCCTTTCTTCTTCCCTGTGCAATGCATCTTGAATTAAGCTATTTAGTGCTGTATGGTTCGCTTCTTCTATTGTGGGTTGGTTTGTGGTGAGTTGTGATACTGGAACTATGCCGTTGATCTCAGCTATATAATCTTGTTGTTCAGGGGCCAAAAATTCTATCTCGTATACTTTTTCGTCCTCCCCATTATCATTATTTTGTTCATTCTCGATTTCTTCCGGTGCTTCATACATCTCTTCTATATTAATATTCCCTTCGTCTTCTTTTTGAACAGGAACCTCTTTGGCATTTTTAAAGTTTTGCTTTAAAACATTTTCCACATCTACTCTAGTAAATTCTACAGGGTCAATAATTCTCGTTCCTTCCTGATCCATCAACCATGACTTATTGATTCGATCATTCATCATTTGGCAAATAATTTTTTTTGTTTCAGCCCTTACAAGCATTTCTAATAGCATTATCCCTTTAAAATGTAATTTGGGTAGAATTCTCGTTTCCAATGTAATTTGCAGGGATTTCCCCAAGTTTTTGGTTTCATTCTGTTGATTAAGCTTCTTACATAAGGCAGAGGTTATCTCGGTGGCAATCTTTAAATCTATCAATGCCTCATTTGCCCCATTTTGTTGATCATTTTGTTGATCATTTCGTTGATCATTTTCTCGATCTTTCTGTTGATCTTTTTTTTGGTTAGAATTAGGATTAAGCAGTTTATATAATTTGAATGGGGCACTAAATCTTTGATTTTCATCATTATTCCGTCTTCTTTCTGTTTCTGCTAGCATCAGTGACTGTACTTCTTCCATTTCTATGAATCTCTCCGATACCTCATACGCTATAGGCATCTCTTTTATCAGAACCAATCTTTTGAGTTTCTTTTGTAGTTTAAATTTATGAATAAAGGCCTTTTGATTAGCATGCAACCTAACTGGAACTTTGGCAATGGAAACGTCAACTCTATGTCTCTTCATATCTCTAAGTTCTCTCTTTAAAAGGTGATAGTATGCAAGGATTTGTACTACTGATTTTGTGGGGATATTTGATGCAATAACTTCTACTTGATGAATCAGATGACGGGCTAAATAGTGGAAAAATTGGTTCTTCTCATGGGCGGTCCAATAAACTCCTTCAACGGTGTCATCATCGGATATATACAGGGAGATTAAGTTTGAAGATGACTCTGTTGTGGGATCGAAGAATCTCATCACCTCACCATTGTAAAACCGGAGGTAGTTGGGCAGTCCATAGTGTTTTCTGGACATATAGATAGCACTAGCAGTGATTTTATTTGAAGAAGTCATATAAGCAGATGCGCGTTGAATGAAAAGAATCACCAAAAATGGCAGAATTGAATAGAATAGAACTGATAGTACTAGAATACAGAAAGACTGATGGAATAAGGCAACACTGGTAAAATTGGATAAGACTAATGGAATATACTTGGATTTAATTGTATTTCGAACTTAAAATGGTTATATCGTGATTCATTACACTACTGTACATGCTTGGTTTATGTGGGGGGATGGGGGGTTGCGGAGCGGTAGGAGCAAGGGCGAGGTCACCAAAGATATCAAAACAATGAAGCCTGCTAAGGTATGCTCTGATAGTAAGCTTTTCATTATAGAGCATCCTTAGTGACTCATCCACTACCAGCCGTCTCTCTATGTCTCTTCTTCGGTCTCCCACTCGTCATCATCATCACCAATTATCTCATTATGAACCCGATGCCCACGTCCTTCTTGCATCCCACCAGTTGACGGGACGTCGCTGTAACCCAATATCTCCGGTAAGAATCTTTTTGGCTCGTCCTCTACCTCTTCTTCCTCATCCTCCTCGAAGCCTTGCTCTTGTTTTCCATTTCCTGCTTCTTCTTCGTCCCAAAATTCTACATACTCTTCTGGGACCAAACCATTGTCTCCAGTAGCTGGATCTTCTGCCACTAGCCATCCTTGACCGTGTCTATATAAAACCATTATAACTTGGCCCTCGCGAAGTTTCACTTCATTGTCATTCTCTGGTTCAAAATCAAACAATGCTAGTGCCTTTCTATTAATTTCTTCCGGGTGGTCTCGTTCATCATCATCCTCATCTTCATCATCATCTCCATCATCATCATCATCGTTATCATCCAGAGGATATTCTTCATCTACACGACCCATATCACGGCCATGGTGCAAAGGATGTTCCTCTGGATATGCAAAATCCCTTACTGTGCAGTTAAATGGAAGCGTCAGCATATCAAGCGCCCCAGATATTGCCTTTGGCCCTCAAAGTGTTGAAAATGGTTTTTTAATTAAGGTAAATATTTTGAACCCGGTCGTGGACGTGGACGTGGACGCGTGTTTGGGTGATTTTCCAGTGAATTGGTTCCGTTGAAAGAGATTGACTGAGGTAGTGGGTTCAGCGATCGTTCACAAGCTGTTAAATCAGTAGCTGCCAATGATAGAAAACCGTCTCTGTGTGGTTCTTTTTGCTTGATCGAGCTGTCAAAATCTTTAGGGACCAAAATTATCCCAAAAGTAAGCGCGCTAAAGAAAAAAAAATGCCGAGGAAGAAATGTTTTGACATAGGGCTGTGTCGTGTTAGCTCACTGAGGTTTGGGCCAGCAGAGATGGGTAAGATGTATAGAGCATAGGAGTTTCGAAGGACAGACATGTGTCAGAGTGATAAAGGATCAATCAGAATAACTGAATATCAGAGATTAAATCAGAATAGATATCAGAATACAAATCAGAATATATAAATATCAGAATACGAGCATTAGAGTATAGTGCTTAAGAGATATGGTGCATTCAAGCCACTGTGGTTATTTGGTGTTAAACAGTTTACTAGGTCTGACGGTAAATTACTTCACTACAAACTTCAGTAATCGCACTAAGATAATCGATTTTAGTGTGAATTATGGCTCATTTTTAGCGTGTCTTTGCGTGTTAACGAGTTTTGTACTGGAGGGAGCCAAACAATCAAACAAGAACCGGTCATTTTCATTCGTTATCGAAGACATGGATCTTTTTCCCATTCTCGGACTCTTCTCTTGCTTTATGTTCTTCTCTTATTATGTTCTTCTATCCTTCTCTTACTTTTCTTTCCTCTCCTCCATCTCATACCTGCTCTTTTTCGCTTCTTCTCTCCTTCCATCTTCCCTCCTCTTTCATCTCCATTAGTCTCTTCATCACCTTTCCTCTCAATTTGGCCTTTTTTTTAGTGAACATGGTAATTTTTCAAAATTCTTCATCTCACCAAGTATGGATCCGGCCGATGAGCAACAACAAGAGGTCGAAGTTCTTCTTCTGATTTACCCAGACGAACTCAACATTATATCCGATAGCCATTTCACCATTAGAGTCAGTTTGGATACGGTAGCAGAACGGAAACATGCTCTTCTTTTAGATGTCAAATACCCGGAATCTTATCCAGAAGTAGTACCAGAACTTAGACTAGAGGTTGCTGAAGACCTGGATGATGAAGATGAATATGATGATGACTCAGAAGATGATGAAGAAGTAATAGCTTCAAGAAGAGCGGTAAATTTAGCAGAATCTGTAGAATTCGAGAAAGATGATCTTAGAAGACTTTTAGTAAAGCTTGAACAAGAAGCAGAATTAAACTTAGGTATGCCTTCCATCTTTGCCCTTGTAACTCAATTGAAGGAAGAAGCAGAGCAAGCTTTTGAACAAAAAGTGGATCAAACGCAAAAGGCACACGATAGAGAAGTGGCTCAAAGAGAAAAAGAAGAGCAAAAGAAGTTTAATGGTACTAAAGTGACAAAAGAATCATTTGCCGAATGGAGAAACAAATTCAGAGAAGAGATGGAGGTTGAGAAGAAAGATAGAGAGGCTTACGAAAATCTTCACCGTGGGCGGATGACTGGAAGAGAGATCTTTGAGAAGGGTTTGGCTGGTGAAGAAGAGGAAGAGTAGATATTACATTGGGATGATGAAGATGATGTATGATAGCTGGGACTATGGTTCTATAGACGCATTAATATTGGCATAATAAGAAGTGTAGGACCTAAATTTTTAAAGGATCATCAAGAAGTTATAGAGAAATGTCCAATGAGAGATTATCAAGAGAGATTGTTATAGAAAGGTTATCAACAGAAGCCATAGAAGACAGACAATTGAAGAGGGGTCAGAATAGAGAAACTATCATAGAGCAAATATCATTGGAGATAGTGTAAAGGTTATAATAGACAAATAACGGCAGAGGCTATAAGAGAAATTAGTATAGAGAGATTAACATGGACAGGTTAACATAGAGAGACCGGGATAAAGAGCTTATAAAGATATTGTCAGAGAGACAACACAACGTAGAAACTATAAAATGGAAACTACGATGGAGAGATTGTTATAAATAATGTCGATGACACATTAAAGGGTGAATGCTTCTGTGCTCGCAATCATAATGCTTCTTCGCTACAAATGTTTCAATTGATCTTCAGCGAACGTTCTTCTTGTGCTACAGCATGCTTCTCTCCATCAACATCTTGGACAAAACATAACCAATTGTCGGCTTTCTACGCATGAGGTTGTGTTGACGCATGCACATAAATAGGCATATCAAAAACTTCTATTTGACAACGGTAGCAGCTGTTCCATCAAACACAAGCTGCGATATTCTGCACGAGTTGCAAGAAGCCGCAGAGAAGGCCCTGTATTGCCACGGCTCAGGTTCTAACGGCGCTGAACGGCGCTAAACGGCAATTGAACTGCAAAGAGCTGCAATGAAACGGTTGGCTTTGAAACACGCATGATATGAATAAGCATATCTAGCGGTTTCCAAGAATAACTTCCCAATTGTCCGAGAGGCACCTAAACACTCTCAGCTACTCAATCAATCACTCAATCAGTAGATCACTTTATCACTTTATCACTTACTCAATTGATGCCTGGGAATCGCTCACACCTACTCTCTTCCTACTCTACCTATTTTATTCACATTCCAACGAGTATCCGCTGCTTAACATGGATCCATTCGCCGCCAATATTTGCTTGGGCATCGCTACTTAATTATCGTGAACGGCACCAAAACGGCGCCAAAACGGCACCAAAACGGTACCAAAAGTGACATCCAAATACACCAAAATACATCATAATTACTCCAAATGAACTCCAAAATACTCCAAAATACTCCAAAAATGTACCAAAAACAGGAATGAGATAGAAACCGTTAATGCCACTAGTCCCTAATTAATAGCAACCCCATTCATATCCAGTTCACCTCCGTAAAAATCTTTCCTTTCTCCTCCTCTTACCTACAATTTCAGGATTGTTTTTCCGCCGAAATGCGGAGTCTCACTATTTTTAACGACCACTCTTCCCCAAAACTTCCCTAAAAGATATAAGAGGCCCCAAAAATTTCTCATTGCCACCCACTAAAGAGATTTTTGCCTTGTTCGACAATTTCTGGCATCATATCTGTGTAGCTTCTAGTATAACAATTCCCAATGTGCCGCCATTCCACCCCTGCTGGTGCCTCGGTGACCCCAATTGATCGAGAAGTCTTGCCCACCAATGTAAAGCCCCTTCATTATCAATTGACTTTGGAACCACTTTTCGACTCTTTCACTTTCAACGGTACTGAAGAAATTGAACTCCAGGTCAATGAAACAAGTTCCTCTATCGTTTTAAACTCACTTGATATCAAAATTCACTCTGCTGAGGTTAATGGATCTGCTGTTTCTTCAATTGAATACGATGAAGATAAGCAAACCGCCACTTTCAAAGTCTCCGAATCACTCAAGTCTGGTACCAAGGCTACTTTAAAGCTCACATTCACCGGTGAGCTCAACGATAAGATGGCTGGTTTCTACCGTTCATCGTACCAGGAAGATGGAGTCACCAAATACTTGGCAACCACTCAAATGGAACCCACTGACTGTCGTAGAGCTTTCCCTTCCTTTGATGAACCCGCCCTTAAGGCCACCTTTGCCATCTCCCTTATTTCCGATAAGAGCCTTGTTTGTTTGCTGAACATGGATGAAAAGGATTCTCAAGATATTTCTGAATCTAAAAAGAAGGTTTCCTTCCATACCACTCCCTTGATGTCCACTTACTTGGTGGCCTTCATCGTTGGTGACTTGAAATATGTGGAGAATACTAGCTTCAGAGTTCCAATTAAGGTCTACGCCACTCCAGGATCGGAACAATTGGGGGTTTATTCGGCAGATATCGCCGCCAAGACCCTTGCCTTCTTTGAAAAGAAGTTCGATATCCCTTACCCATTACCCAAGTGTGATATGGTTGCCATCCACGATTTCTCCGCTGGAGCCATGGAAAACTTCGGTCTTATTACCTATAGAACGGTAGATTTGCTTTTGGATGAAAAATCTTCTAATGTTAACACCAAACAACGGGTTACTGAAGTGGTTATGCATGAATTGGCCCATCAATGGTTTGGGAATTTGGTAACCATGGATTTTTGGGATGGACTTTGGTTGAATGAAGGATTCGCTACTTGGATGTCTTGGTACGCCTGTGATTCACTCTATCCAGACTGGAAAGTCTGGGAGCTGTACGTTTCAGATTCATTGCAACATGCTTTACTGTTGGACGCCTTGAGGGCACTGCATCCCATTGAGGTTCCAGTCAAGAGAGCAGATGAAATTAACCAGATCTTTGATGCAATCTCGTATTCTAAGGGTTCCAGTTTGTTGAAAATGATTCTGAAGTGGCTTGGTGAAGATACGTTCATTAAGGGAGTTTCCAATTACTTGAAAAAGCATAAATGGGGGAACACTCAAACCAGTGACTTATGGGAAGCTCTTACCAATGTGTCTGGGAAAGATGTGGTCAAAGTTATGGATATATGGACTAAAAACATTGGATATCCAGTGATTTCCGTCAAAGAATCTGGCCCTGGAAAGGTCAAGGTCACCCAAAATCGATTCTTAATTACTGGTGATGCTACTGCTGATGAAGATAAGATTTTGTATCCTGTTTTCCTTGGTTTGAAGACTCTGGAAGGGGTAGATGATCTGGTTGTTTTAGATACTAGATCTAAGGAGATTGAAATTACTTCCACCGATGATTTCTTCAAGATTAACGCCAACCAATCTGGTATTTACCGTACATCATACGAACCAGAACGTTGGATCAAGCTTGGTAAAGCCGGTGAAGACGGGAAGTTATCCGTGGAAGATAGAGTGGGTCTTGTTGCTGATGCTGGGGCTCTTTCTTCCTCTGGGTACGTTTCCACCACAGAATTTCTTAACTTGGTAAGATCATGGTCTAAGGAGGAAAACTACGTTGTTTGGAACGAAATTTTAGGAAGAATTGGCTCGATTAAGGCTGCATTCCTTTTCGAACTGGTAGAAGTGAAAGAGAATTTGAAATTGTTCGTTTTGGATCTTATTAGTGCAAAATTGAAGGAGATTGGATGGGAATTCTCTGATTCTGATTCTTTTGCTGATCAACAATTGAAATCATCACTTTTTGCCACTGCTGTGAACAATGGTCACGCTGGAGCTCTTGAATATGCCAATAAACAATTCAAGGCTCATATATCTGGTGAAAAGAATGCTATTCATCCTAATTTAAGAGCTGCTATCTTCAATACTGTTGCATCAACTGGTGGATTTGAAGTTTTCGATGAGCTCTTCAAAATTTATCAGAAACCTTCTTCAGTTGATGAGAAGATTGCCGCTTTGAGAGCATTTGGAAGATTTAAAGATGAAAAGGTCTTAGATAAAGTCACTGGATTGCTTTTACAATCTGACATTGTGAAGCAACAGGATATTTACATTCCTATGCAAGGTTTAAGAAGTACCCAGATTGGAGTGGAGAAGTTGTGGAAATGGATCACTGTCAATTGGGATGCTGTCTATGAACTCTTACCTCCTGGATTGTCCATGTTGGGTTCAGTTGTAACCCTTTCCACCTCTGGATTCACCAAGAAATCCCAGATTTCCGAGGTTGAAGCCTTCTTTAAAACTAAAAATACCAAGGGATTCGATCAAGGGTTGGCTCAAGCTTTGGATATTGTGACCACCAAGAGCAATTGGTCTGAACGTGATGCTTCTAAGGTCTCTGAATGGTTGACTTCTAATGGGTACAGCAAAGGTAAATTGTGATTATCAATTACGTTTGTATATATAAAATGTCGGGATCTTTCGAATAATTGTCAATTATGTAGTTCCATCCTATAGATGATAGGTCTCTTCTATCTACTTGGTCCTATGTGTTATTCATATTCTATTCTATTCTATAGATGATCATCTTTACTATCTACTTAATTCTATCTCTCTATTCAAAAAGGCTAAATGGAACGATTTATGAGCAAATACGTCATCTTCAAGTCCCTTTACCCTTCCATCGGGACTCACTTCCAATAATTGATCATCTTCCATCTTTTTAAAATCTAATTTGGCTTCATAGAAACGAACAAGATCATGTTCACGGATTACCACCGAGATAATCGATACCCGATTATGAACAGTTCTATCAATCCCAAGTATAGTGTCTAATAGTTTTACAGGATTTACTTTTATACATTTTTCAATCACATAGTTGAGGAAGGCTGGGCCCGAACCTCTCGAGAATGAAGTAAAAGCTGATAATTCCAACTCTCTAACAGTAGGGTGTTTACTTTTTTCATCTTTAAATGCCAATGTAGATACTACTCGTTGTATGATATCATTTGTTACTTGAAAATTGTCGTCCACAATAATGGTGCTTAGTTCATTATTGGGTTCCAAGAACTTGAAGCCAGTGGGAAAATCTGAATCATAGATATCGTCAATTCCCGTGGATTCTTTGGTGAATCTAGTGGATATGTCTATGTCTTGAGTGGAATTGGTAGGTGCTAATAATAAGAATAAAGAGAAGGGTTTGTCTTTGACAATTGCAAAGTCTGCTAGGAAGGACTTGGAGCTTTTAACTCTTGAAGAATTGATGATACCAAATTTATATCTTACCTTATCGTACGACTTGTTCAAGACTCTACGTAGGTTTCCCAAGCTTTCGTCGGACGCAGCGAGAAACCAGCTATTCTGGAGTATCAATATGGACATGGATCGGATGGACAGAGTGGATTGGATGGATAGAATGGAGGGAATATGGTGGTATATAAGTTGTACATGAAATTTCACCTGCTTCGGTGCTAACCTAAAATCGCCGCGATGCGCTGATAAGAGATTGAAAGACGATAGAAGAAGATAGAAGAATAGAGACCAACACTGACTCATAAAAGAGTCATAGAAGAGTCATAGGAGAGTTTTAGAGGAGTCTAAAATGATTGTAGAAGACTTCTGATAGACTTTTGATAGACTGATAAAACTCATAATAACCCATAGCATGGCGATTCTCTGGCCAGGAACACGGTGAATTCAAGACGGAAGAGGTACTATTGTAGATTACATGGATATAGAATACAAGTAATTGTAATGTACGAAATAGTCAACAGAAATAAGAAGACGATAAGAAGACGGAGAAAGAGAAAAGGAGACACTGGCCAGAATTACAGAACAGATTCTCGGGGGGTTTTGTGGCGGTATGGAGTTGGAACTGGCATTCCACGCTGACAGTCAGTAGCCTTGCTTTTATGATTTAAATCACTGTTTGAAGGCAGTGATGAAGGAAGTGTATATCAAAATCAAAAGCACCATTATAGGTAGCATTGAGAGCAGTAGTAAAGGCGACATTAAAGGCAGTGATAATAACATTCAGTGGTATTAAAGTAACAGTTCGTTGTTATTCTACATCCATCTACAGATTTATACTGACTTGAAGTATAACTAGGGTCTGACTACTACTTGATTCTCATTTGATTCTTATATGATTCCAACCTATCGTTGGTCCTTTTAAATTACAAAACTTTCTTCCTTCAAGTCAATTCATCCAATTGGCAATCTTCTTGATTATTCCCCTTAGAGAGAGATCTCGTGAAATTATCTATCGTTAGAGATGGCATGGCATATTCATGAACCGCATCAATAACATGAATTGGTCTTCAAAGAACCCAAAATTCTCTCTATACTTCACAATGTGTTTCCATCTTTTATTGTTCACTGCTCCAGTATTCCTATTCAATTGGTCCCATAAATGATTCCCACCAAAGGCCTTAATAATGGCAGACTTTTCAAGTCCCAGTTCTGGATAATTATGAACTAAATCTTCAACCACTCCGTCTTGTATTTGCAACGAATATACCCAGATAATGATATTTCCTATGTACGAAAGAAGAGTGTAATCGAAGTTGTTCTGATGAATTGCCTCCATTGGAGGAGTCAATTTAGTCCCCGTTGTTTCAAGGGATAATTGTTCATACTTTCCAAAGAGTTCATTTACAGAGAATTCATTATTAACCTTTTTGAACCCCGGAGACTCGAATAATGCAATATGAACACAGAGCTGTACAAATTTGCTCTTCAATTGTTCATCTTTGAAAAGCCCATTGGTATTATCAAAGGCAAATTCAAGAGCACTCTTCATGAGCTTAGAAATATGAGTAGATGTGGTTATTGTCTTACATTTTACATCTGTTAATGACATCTTCAAGATCTGGGTATGAGAGATTCCAATAATGGTTTTGATGGGATCGATGGGTTGCAATTTGGAAGAGTACTTGGCATTAGTCATAGGTCTACTGGTGGGTCTAAGTTTTATGCTAAAGGGACTTTCTAATTCGGGAGAAGTTTGGGGAGGAGATGCTGAAAGACGTGGAACATCATCCATTTGGTTCTTTCTTGGGGTAGCCATACTGCTAGGAGGGCTGACGTCTGTAGAAATATCTTGATGTTCTGACTGTTCTTTCTCCTCCTTATCCACTTCCTCTTTCTCCTTCTCCTTCGCCTTCTCCTCCTTCTCCTCCTCTTCCTCTTTTCTACGGGCTTTCTTTTCCTTCATAAGCTTTCTACGTCTTTGTGAGCGAGATAAATGGGCTTCACCGTCCAATACGTTGTAGTTTTGGGCCACAATCTTCTTCTCCTTGAGTTGTTCAACTGTAATGATTTCGTTGTCCTTTTCACCTTGAAGGAACACTTGATCGCCGGTGGTTTTCACTGGTTTACCATCATCGATATACTCCATTCCATTGGATACTTCTTTCATTCCCCCAGTAATTGCAGCATTACTAAATTCTGAATCTTCTAAGACCTTCTTCTTTATACGCTTCTTTTTGGCTTTTCTTTTGGGGGTGCTGGGGGTCTGCTGCTCTTGTTGTTGCTCTTGTTGTTGTTGTACTACATTGGAGTCATTATCAACTTCCTCTGGTTTATGAGTCTTTGCCAATGGTTTAGGAGTACTACTTGTACTCGATGACTTACCTTTGTTTCTTCTAATGTTTGCAATAGGACTCTCTATGCTGACGTCGGATGCATATTCGTCAGAGCTAAGCACGATATCATCAATGTCTTGAGTGATTTTGTCGGAATTGATCTTGATCAATCTAGGCTTTTCATTATTTGGTTTCCTTCTACCATTAGAAAGATCTTTCTGTGGGGATTTATTCAGTTTATTCAGTCTGGTTGGTTTCTTTGGAGAATTTCTCTTCTTTGGTAGCTCATTGGAGTCATTTGACTCATTATTTGGCTTTATTGAAGGAGTGATTTTACCCATACCCATTAAACATTGTAAATCTGCTTCAAAGGCATTATCTTGTTGAAGGGCAAGGTAATCATAGGATTTGACTTCAAATTCAGTACCTCTCAGAGGATCAGTTGGTCTTAACATGTCAAGCATATCTTGACCGCTTTTCTTGCTTCTAACCCCCTTCATAATGGCCCCTTTTGGCTGGGTTTATAAATGAAGATGACTTTTAGTTGAACGCGTCTTATTTTTTTCATTGGTGTCAAAATTCCAACATGATACATTAAGATGGTTGAAGTATTGAAGCAGGGGAACGCCTGAGAATATGAAGGGTGTAGAGAAAAGGATGAAAGGGTGTAAGTGGATAGAGAGGTATAGAAGGGTGTACATAGGTGTATAGAGGTATGAAAGGTATCTAAGGGTATGTGAAGGTATGTGAAGGTATGTGAAGGTGTATTAAGGTATACAAAGGAATATCAAGGTGTTAATGATTATGGGATTCAGATGAAGCTACTTAGAAACTCCAGAGACTGTACTGATAAATTTATTTTCTTCTTGTCATCTTCACCTTCATCTTCATCTTCATCTTCTTCTTCATCTTTTCATATACCAGATTGGTCGGAGTGGTAGGAATCAAACCATAATCCAAGACATTATTGAACCCGGCTTTCCTACTGCCTCTCATACTTTCTAAAAAGAGTTCATGAGGTCCGATGGGTGCATTTAGCAGCCATTTGACGGTCCGCCTCGTGCATCGTTTGGTCGAGGAAAGATCAAGCGAAGGGAAGCGAAGAGAAGCGAAGAGATAAGAAAATCGAACAATGTGAAGAATACAGTCGAAGAAGAGAAAGGAAGAGAGTATATGTGGTGTAAAGTGGATTGTATTGTTGTATTTAGTTGCATTTGGTATTGAAGCTACGTCATTGTACGGGAAATATGAAATACCCGCCACAAAGGTATAACGATTGCTTAAGAAATAGTGATTGCTTAAGGCACAATGATTACTTAAATGGTCTGGTTCTAGCAAGAAGCTTCTCTGTGTACAATTGTCCACCTTCCGGGGCACAAACACGTTCTTCCATGAAAGGCTGTACCCTTAGATGCATAAAACGCCCTGCAAGGTTAATAAATCGACTAATTGGGATAAATTCATTGCCCTACTATAACACGAAGAGCCACTTTTAATTCGGTTTGGGAATAAAGTAAGCATGAGTCTATGACTATGATCAGTAGCCACCCACTCTTAAGGTCTTCTTTTTGTCACATATGTGTCAATTGATATACGTCTTATCTTCTTATCTTGAGTCCTCTTGAATTCAATCAAGTAATCTTGCAAGTTTCTTAACTATGAAACCACATAATCTATCTTGTCTCTATAATTTCTAACCCTACAAATAGAATCATTGTTACTGTCTCTTGTTACATTTGACATCGCTATCATTTTATACTACAATCTAGATAATTGGGCTGAAATGTTGACCCAGTTATTCACGGTATTTGTATATTCAATGTATCTTTCGGGTGGAAGAACCACATTGAAATGAGTTGTGGGGGACATAATGCCATATAAAAATACATTACAATTCCATTACAATTACATTACAGATTCGTTCTTCATTCACCTTCTTCATTTACATCCATCCATGTTGTTACTACTACTCTATTACAAACTTTCGAGTCTCCCATCATGTTGCTCTTTCATACCTTCGATTAACATGATTCTTACAACTTGATATCTTTATCTCTGTATCCTTCTCCTTTTCATCTCTTCTCTTTTGCACCTCTTCATCTCTTCACCCTTCTCCAATTCATCCTTCCCTTCTTCACCATATCTCTCCAGTCATCCCTTCTTCATCTCTTCACTCTTCATTCTTAACTCTACATCGCTTCTTTCCTCTTCTTACACCCTACCTACTCTTTCTAAGATCAATATATATTTTTCAAAGAACATTCTTCTAGTTTAAATGCTACTGATGATTCGTCTAACATCCGTAAAGTCTAACTGTGTTCTAAATTCTCAATGAGGTTCCCTTTCCATTTAGAAAGAGGCAACGAAGGATTCAGTAGCAGACTTCAACTTTTCCAACAATTCCTTGGACAATTCACCCTTGGTCTTGATGGCGTCGATGATTTCTGGTTCGTTAGACTTGAGGTATTCTCTGAAAGAAACTTCGAATTCGTTGATCTTGTCCAATGGGATTTCATCCAAGTAACCGGAAACACCAGCGTAAATAACTGGAACCTGTTCTTCAGCAGCCAATGGAGAGTTTTGCTTTTGCTTCAACAATTGGGTCAATCTTTCACCTCTGCTCAAGGTTTGCTTGGTAGAAGCATCCAAATCGGAACCGAATTGAGCGAAAGCAGCGACTTCTCTGTACTGAGCCAAGAACAACTTCAAGGAACCAGCAACTTGCTTCATGGCCTTAACTTGAGCAGCAGAACCGACACGAGAGACTGACAAACCAACGTTAATGGCTGGTCTAATACCCTTGTAGAACAATTCAGCTTCCAAGAAAATTTGACCATCAGTAATGGAAATAACGTTGGTTGGAATATAAGCGGAAACATCACCACCTTGAGTTTCAATGACTGGTAAAGCAGTCAAGGAACCACCGCCGTTCTTGTCAGACATCTTGGCAGCTCTTTCCAACAATCTGGAGTGCAAGTAGAAGACATCACCTGGGTAAGCTTCTCTTCCTGGAGGTCTTCTTAAAAGCAAAGACAATTGTCTGTAAGCAACGGCTTGCTTGGACAAATCATCGTAGACAATCAAAGCATGTCTACCGTTGTCTCTGAACCATTCACCAATAGCACAGGCAGTGAAAGGAGCCAAGTATTGCAATGGAGCAGCTTCAGAAGCAGTGGCAGCAACAATGATAGAGTACTTCATGGCATCGTTTTGTTCCAAAGTTTGTACCAATTGAGCAACGGTGGATCTCTTTTGACCAACAGCAACGTAAACACAGTACAACTTCTTGGATTCATCGGCACCATCGTTCCATCTCTTTTGGTTCAAGATGGTGTCCATAGCAACAGCGGTCTTACCGGTTTGTCTGTCACCAATGATCAATTCTCTTTGACCTCTACCAATTGGGACCAAAGCATCAACAGCCTTCAAACCAGTTTGCATTGGTTCGAAGACGGATTGTCTTGGCAAGATACCTGGAGCCTTGACTTGAGCTCTGGAAGAAGAAGAGTTGTTCAATGGTCCCTTACCATCGATTGGTTCACCCAAACCATCAACAACTCTACCCAACAATTCTGGACCAGTTGGGACGTCAACAATCTTTCCGGTTCTCTTGACGGTTTCACCTTCCTTAACCAATCTGTCAGATCCTAACAAGACGATACCGACTTGACCGGCTTCCAAGTTCAAGGCCATACCTTTAACACCGGAGGCGAATTCAACCAATTCTTCAGCTTGGACGTTGTTCAAACCGAAAACACGGGCAATACCATCACCGACGGAAAGAACACGACCGGTTTCGTTAAGGTTGGCTTCATCGGAGACTCCTCTGATTCTTTCTTCCAAGATGGAGGTGACTTCAGTTGGAGTAGCCTTGGCGGAAGCGAAACGAACGCTTGGGCGGGACTGTAGGTTAGTATAACGATAAGAAGAGGAGTAGGGGGGTAAGACGACTAACCGAGAGGCTATTAGGTCTAGAAAGTTGCTGAGTTGAGTGAATGATGGACCCCTTAATGGTTCCGTATTGGGTTCCCCAATGGATTCCATGATCGATTCCGAGGGGTCTAAAAAAGAATTCCGGTGCGCGACCAATGAGCGTACAGGAAAATTTGGCCAAGTGAAAAGTAGACGACTCCACTACAGAAAGCAGGAACAAAAGGGTCAAAAGGATCCTTTGACGATATAAAGGCAAGCCATCTTCTTTCATAGAGTCCATTGGTACTTATGATCGAAAGCTTTCATCACAATTAGTCCTCTTTTGGTACGATTTTTTCCTGTACATTAAAAGTTACCACCGCCCGCATATCCGAACCAGTATGGTTTGGGTTTCGAGGGAAGGGAACAGTAAACCCCTGGCAATTCCGTAGTGGATTACTTCATTCAGCAAACAACCGGTCGATATGCTCGAGCAGAGCCTTCAAATTGGATTGATTTCTTGTACCCAATTGATTTATGTCGATCTCGGGTAAATCTAAATGGGCTCCGAATCTGGCCCCAGTTGCGGGGGCATAAACCCACCAGGTAGGTAGCCATATCGAGACGAATTCCGATCAATTGGCCCCATAATCCAATGACGTGTCTTGCAACTACATCCGAGGGTGATTTAATCACCTTCGCAATATCTTTTCATTGAAATCCGGTTCTCCTTTTTTAGACCCCAGCGTTGGAAAACTCAACAATCTGAAAAATAGCACCCTCAAAGTCAAACGAACTTTGACGACGGTTGGACAATTAAGTCCCATCTCTTTTCATGATACATACGACTCTCAAAGTTCTAGAAGCTGCAACGGCGGCACGAGCAGCAGTGCGAAGAGCAGGACGAGACAACATAGCGATAATGATCTTTCACTTAGTCTTTGTGGTGGAAGAAAAGAATGCGCAAATTCACCTCTAAGTAATATTCCGTAGCGCACCAACCGAGTCGCAGCGCGGACGAGGAATGGCCAATTCTATTGGATCGTTGGAGATCCGGGTAAATGAACCACCTAAACGAAATGATTGGATCAGAACGCGCGACAGCGAGGTGGTGGGATTTTATGCGGCACGTGCTGAAAGTGCACGTGATCCATTCTCGAATTAAAATTCCGGGATTTTTTCTCCCCGGGTCGGTGTTCTTAAGCCCGGTAGAGAAAGTAATGGTGAAGATGAAAAGATAGATCACCCAAATAGTTGACTAGGAAATAGAGATAGCTATAAGTTAAGGACTGTGCCAATAAAAATCTGGAGAAGATTACATTCGGATGTCGCCATACGCTAGTCTACCGTAAACTACTTCCGCCTACATTACATTGGCTTCGCTTCTCTACTATGTATAGTCTGTCCTATTTGCCAATAACTAGCTTGAGCCGGTTCAGCGGGTGCTCCTGTATAAACCACCGATGTTGCCAGCTTTCTAAATTAAGAATGAGTAAAATACTCATTAAATGTTGAAATTGGATAATCTATAAATGAATGCAACTAGGCACACTCAGGTACAACTGGAGCCAAAATTCTCCAAAATTAGAACAATGTTAGTGGTTGTTACATCGTCTTTAATTGCCATATGATTTTTAGTTGTTACTCAATCATCAGCAGTGATTATATGATCTCTTATTGTCTCCAAAATAGTTATATTTTTCTGAATTGAATTTCTTTCCCATTTAATGTGTCCCATTAAATCTTTCCCATTAAATCTTTCCCACTTATTCTTTCCCACTCACAATTGCAAGCACCACGACTATATTTTTTTTGACTCCCACTTTCACAAAAAAATCTCCATTTTTCAAAAAATTTTACCATCAATGATCAAAACGGCAGCTAGATCGTACTCTACCAAGGGCCCTGGCTTCCTCACGGACCTCTTGTCCAGAATAGAGGCCATGCCTGGGAAATCAGTCAAGAAAGATGGAATTTCTGCAAAAAAATCGGTCCAATCTACCAACAAAACTCAAAGACAACTGCAAGTCAAAGTCGCCGATCATCCTCTTGCAAGTTTAGAGTCAGTAAGACGTAACAA
This sequence comes from Kurtzmaniella quercitrusa, assembly GCA_030570095.1. Taxonomy (NCBI): domain Eukaryota; kingdom Fungi; phylum Ascomycota; class Pichiomycetes; order Serinales; family Debaryomycetaceae; genus Kurtzmaniella; species Kurtzmaniella quercitrusa. The sequence continues at coordinate 59,267 of JAJLUZ010000016.1, read as the reverse complement.
GTTCGAAAAACTTGGTAACCTTTCCTCCAATGAGCCCACTGGAAAGGCTAATTATCAACGTAATGCTTCTAGAGGAGCTCAGAGAGATACTCCAAGATCTAATCGTCGTGATTTTGCCCCTAGTAAATCCTCTACAAGTGGTGGTGGAAGTTTTACTCGAGGGGACAATAAAAGACCCAATAGACTTCCAAGAAGAAATCTTAAACCAATAGAGATGAAGAAGAAGCTGGAACCTCAATCTAAACTGCTTGTCTATTCTGAATACAAGGCTAATGCTTCCCACAACTTATTCCATTCTAGATCCACCCAGTTGAATCATTCAAAGGCTGGTAGAATTGCATCAGTAGCCAAAGAAATCTTATTGGAGCTGAAGTATCCTTACCAATTACCCAAGAAATTAGTTGAAGCTGCTCCTGAAAGAGCACAGAATACCTTTATTTTACAGAAATCGTCTTTCAACACCGAGGTGCTGCTTGCAACCCTTAAATCCAAATTAGACGCCACCTTACGTGGTAGAACTGCCACTATTGATGTCAAGGCTAGCCAAGTGCCGAAAGGGTTGGAGGGACATGCTAAATTTGTGGAGAGGAATTTATTGTTGAATCCATCATTAAGCACCGTTGATAGACAACGGATGTACGAGGCAGCCTCTGGAATTTCTCCGGTTGCCCTGCTTGTAAAAGGTTCCCATTGGCTTTCTAAATAGAGGAGAAATTAGCAGCATTATTATTAGAGTACCGTAACACGAAGCTAGGAGGAAGGAAGAAGCTTAAAGGAAGGGTTGAAGTAGCTTAAAAGAGCAAAACAGTAGAAAGCATGTACATAAATTGACATTTCAGAAAAACTCTAATTCTGTAGAATGGGGTACAATTAAGCTATTGTTGTTGTAGCTTAATAATATATCTTGGGTGTTTATTTCAGAATGATTAAGTATCCGCTTCTTGTGATCTCTGCTTCTTAGTGTTGAACCTAATCAAGTGATTCATTTTTGAAGCGATGATGATGTTTCTGCCAACTGCTAGCAACGATAACTATTATAAGTAGTAGTACGTTCTTTCTTCTGTAAGCTACATGATAAACTATGATTACCATCTTCTAAGCGATTGCTCCTGTCCTCGGACACTTCCGGTTTTGTCTTCATCTATAGAAGGTCTCTTGGCTCTCGGGCGGTCCCGGGATTGCCTTGGCTACTGCCGGTCTTTATCTGCGTCACTCTACAAAAGAAGCCTGTACGGAGCAACCACCATGGTCATTAATGAAGACGGGATCAGTGCATTATCTAGCATTCTATCTGATCTCATCAATACTTTGTATTGCTATCGTCACGGGGGCAAAAATAGAACTACTTAGATGTTTATGATGCTTGATTTGGAATTGTTTTATGGTAATAGCGATCAATTGCCAGCCTATTGATTTAGATCTTGGAATAATCAGCTGTTACTGTTTTCCCTTATTCTTTCAAATTCTATTGTCGGGCTCTTATAGTCTATTACTCTTATTGTCTAACTTTTATAATTTGTTAATCTTATAGTCTAGCTCTTATTGTTTGACTTCTAGCGTAACACCTACTTATTGTCTATGCTCTTATTTTGTCTAATCGAATTTTACCTTCTCTAATTACAACTTCTATTTCAACACATGTCTCCTGCATTTTCTTGTCTCCTACTCTTCTTCTCTCGACGTCTCTCTTCCTCCCTTTACCTCTACTATCAATGTTTCTCTTCCTCCCTCCACCTCTACTCTTGATTTTTCTCTCCCTACACTTTTTTGAGCATTGTATTATTTATTTGTAAGCACCCTACTATACCTATCCCTTCCCAATCCCAGATTCACTAAGCCAGCGCAAATCATACCTTCATGAAAAGAGTTCTGAAGTTGGTATTCCCCTTGTAGTTGTTTACTTGCAAAGATTCCTTGTAGGACAAAATAAATGGAAGAGTTGTCGATATCGCAAGATAACCCAACATAATGGCTGGGGAGCTTCCTCTTGTAGTGTGGTGCATTATTTATATGATAAAGTTGAAATGTGGCAGGGGCTAGATATGTGTATTATCGAAAGTGAAGGTTGTGTTAGCACTTCGTATATTATTTATCTCTTCAGTGAATGAAGTCTTGTATCTAAGAATATATTTCCTCAAGGAAGGATTACTAAAAGTATTTATGTCATTAACCACTGTTTCTATTATCATCAGATCATATTATAAATGGTAGAGGATTGCATAATCCTGCCGCAAGGGTTACCTATTTGAGGGCAGAATTGGTAGAAAAAAAAAAGTTTAATAACGCCACAACAACAAAATACGCCTTTCTAAATTAGTGGTGTTACTAAGAACGACTAATTGTATAGCGCCTTAGGTTGGAAATGCAACCCTGGGTTGCCAAAAACCGATTCGCTGGATCATTCCGAACCGCAGGGATTTCCTTTATTGGAATGGAACTCTACAATAATGCATCCTTCGTTCAGTTACCCCTTGGCAAATATTGCTCGTACTCGTACCGGCAAGGTGTAACTCTAATCTATTGTATCTGATAATATATACTTGTTTCTTCTGTAACTTTAGTTGGCTGATTGCCAGAATAATCACCAGATTTTTTTTATTATTATCTTTTCAAAATCCATATTGCTTCAGTTTTTTTGACAATCCTTCTCGTATACTCGTTTAGCAAAAAAAGGCTATCTTAACAAAATGGCTTATCCTGCAGACAACTCGTTTGATATAGTAACACTACATTCTACTGAGTTGTAAAGCTTACAGTGACGTATACGATGGCTCATATGACCGTGAAAGTAGGACCGATACTTGAATTCTGTTCATTTGATAGTGCTGTTTGCAGCAATGCTGACAAATGTTCTCATCCCATTCGGTGAAACACAGTTTTCCCTGCAACCCACAGTAGGGCGTCACGTGTTATGGTCCATTGGGTCCACTCGGATCGGGTCGCTTAAAAAGTTAAAGGTCTCATCTCAAGTGAACTCGTGATCACGTGTGCTGGTCAAGGTCCCAGTCGCTGTTTTACGATTCAATGCGGTGGTCTTATAAAATTGTATTGAATCGTATCTAGGGGCAGAAAAAAATGGATCGCGTTTGATTAGTTCGGGAATATCGGTGCCGTCGGCATTATCGTGGATGGAGTAACTTAATACTGATGTCCGAATTACATATAAGAGCTTAGCTTACCTACGAATAGATTACCTAGAATTGTGTGTAATAAAAATTTAACCCCGTTTCCAAGGGTTACTTTGCTCACCACAGTCACTCTAGCATTCATTGACACTTAGGATGGGATGGTCGCTTCATCTTTCCTAATTGCGATGGGAAAAGGCCAAGACTGTTCTTGTTTGATATTTACAGGATTCATTTTTTAATGGAGGTCACCCTCCACTTTGATACAGAATTTAATAAAATTGAGTCCATGAGGTTGACAATTTTTTAGTTGAAAAACAAGAGGTTTGGATGGATTTCCAGGTTATTGATAGTTTACTATAACTACGATTCAATGAAATGCTCAATCAAAAAGCTACGCATCTATCAATGTCGCCAGGTAATAAATTTTTCTTTATCTGTAGTAAAATGTCGTCCCCCCTCCTGCACAATCCCCGCAATCCTTGGGCCCCCCCACCTCGACGTTGGTGACCTGCAGGTACATAAATAATATTGTTTGTGTAGGTGGAAATTTAGCCCATCTCTAAGGTGGGGCAATTGAAGGCTTTGAAGTATGTCCTCGCTATTACTTAGAATTCCAAAGAAGAAAAATGACCTACATGGGCACGGATTACATCTCATCTACATGGGAAGTCAAAGACGTATCCTTGTTTCTGAATATCTTGTAAGCTGTATATTAAGGGCCACAGGTTAATAATGAATCGATCCATTTGATGAGGATGGCGTAGCTGGCATGCTTTTTATCCGCCTAATTAAATCAATATTTACAAGTCAAAAAATTTCTTATTTATTCCCATCAATTTTTGTCTCAATTAAGGTAATTCACTGCCACTTGATAACCTCCACCACCATCAAGGTCAAAACTTGTTCGATTTATTTTGTAGGAAATTGGTGGGACTTTTTCATTGTGCACCCCGAACCCTGAACCCCGACACTTCAAGCTCCCCGCATTATTGATTGGCCTATTAGCCGGTTTTCCTTCTGATATAGCCGCATTCTCTTCCCTGCCTACAATTTCTCCGGAATCGGTGGTGTCTATTTTGTAAGAAAAGACTTCTCGACCAATACCAATTTTTTTACCCACTCCTGAGTTATATCTACCCCCCGCTTCCATTGAAGGTGTTTTTATTCTTCGTACCATTTGTGTCTGCTGAACCTCTTTTGCAGTTTACCTTCTTTGGAACGGAAATCTTACTCTATTTACTTCCACATATGAGACTTTAAACATACTTATCAATCGTTAAACGACCAGCCAAAATAGCAGTTGTAACCGTAAAAAAAAAGCCATGACAGTTATTGACATGAACAAATATAAGTCGATGTCAAAAAGACGCCCATGCGATGGATGCGCCCTAAGAAAGATCAGGTGCAATTTCCAAGTCCCTTGTGATCATTGCTCTAAGCACGAGATGCCCTGTACAAATGTCAGAACAAGAAGGCCTCCAGGTCCAAAAGCTCTTAGAAAAAGAACTTTGAAACAAATTGAAGATATGAATGCACGAAATTCTGTATCTAATCAGCCAGTAAAGGCTACTCATCCTTTGACAATTAATTTGAATCTGCTCTTGCCATTCCTTTCTATCTATAACAAGCTTTTCTATCTGGTGTGGCCCGTAGTTTCAGTCCATCGGCTTGTAGCTCAAATCACTGGCAATGATCAATCATCTCCAATTCCCAACATTCTCACTGATCATATCAATGGACCAATAGAAAAATCTGAAAGATCTGATGGCACAAGATCACATGGAAGTGTATCAGGAGAATCAATGAATGGTAACGGATCTCCTATTGATCCGGGAAATATACCCACCACTGATATCCCCATCACCAATACAAATTGTAAGGCTTGTTGTCTTGCATTTTCTATATGTGCAGCCATAAGATGTCAAATTCTGTTTGTTCTGAAAGCTCCTGAAAACCTTGTAGTTCCCAAGGAAATTTCAGCTGAATCTTTTGCAAATCAAGCTCGTATGATCATGTCTAGATTTAATTTTTGGCAAAAGCCGTCCATAGAAAGTACCCTTTCTCTGTTTTTTCTTTACGCCCATTACACGAACGTTGAAGGACAATATAATAGAGGGGTTATTTACCTAAGAGAAGCTATAACTCAAATTCAAATCCTTCAATTGACGATGAATCGGAAAGGTACAGCGGAAAGGCATGAATTTTCGAAAGCATATTATGTTCTACTCGTCACTGAACGATACGCTTGTATTGAAGGAGGTATCCCTGTATTGTTAGAATCCAACTTCCCCCTTCCTGATCTAATTAACGAGGAGAATCCCGAAAGTATCGTAGATTTCCGAGAGTTGGTAAAAATTTTTGCAATCCCAAACAAACTATTCTTCGATATCTTGTTGGGAAATAGAGATGAATTGAGCTCTTTCGAATATCTGTATTGTCCTCTGCCTTCATATATAAAAGATTTACAACAATCTCTTTCAAATGTGGTGGTTTTCGAGAATACTCCCGACCTCCAAAAACTTAATATTATCTTATCGAAATATTGGATGAAACTGGTGGCATGGCGAGTTGCTCATGAACGTAGGATGTTAGATGAAAACATTGATCTGAGATCAGTATTGAGTCATTATTATCCTATAAGGATAGCAGAAGAATTCTTGGAGGCACAAAAAAATATCCACGTATCCGCTTATGAACTGAATGGTCCGGGAGTTTGTGCAAAACTTTACGAAATTACGAATGCTCTTTCTATGCTGATCAAAGAGGTGCTGCCCACAGAAAGACACAATCACTATGACTTGATAACATCTCTTCTTAAATTAGTAAACAATTTCGGGGTAGCATTTCTACTGGATTTTTCCAAGAAGTTTGCTGAAGTAGTAGCTCATAATGATGAACTGATAAATCAGGAGGAAATAGAAAATTTCTTCAAATCGGAACTGATGTTAAATTTGAATCAATTACAACATGATATGAAACTGCCTCCAAGATCCAGCGGAGCTTCCAGCAATCATAGATATTCAAATTACGAAGAAAGTGGGCTGCAAACTTCTCGACTTAGCGAGGATCAAATAACTGAATCTAGGCATTTCACAGCATCTGCTCCACAACCAACCAGTTATCAATTTAATATGATAGCAAGTAGTTCCAATCTAAATCAGCTCAATGATTTTGATATTGAACTTTTACAAGATGCTAATAATTTGTTGGAAAATGATAGTATCGATTTTTCGAAGTATTTTACATTCGGGGTCAATAATAATCCTAATTTTGGGCTTTACAATGCCCCTTTCAAGCAAGATAAGCGTCCAGATGTCTATAATTCTGAACTAGGGAGACCTGGAAATAGCAGTGGGCACGAGAATAATAACTTTAACAATAGGGGTAGTCATCCAAGCGGTAATATAAGTACTGATGGTGATGGTAATGATCCTCTTGATTACTTCAGACACGAAGATAAACCTCGGCATGCAACTTTTTCACTTAAATAGTTTTTCATACAAACATTTACATGGTTACTGTTGGTGTAGCTACACCGATAATATGCAATCAAGTGATACCTAGGTACGACGAATTCATTCGGAGGTTGTGCTTCTGGTTCAATATAAATTACCAATTCTCAGTAAAGATTCTTTACGAGTTAAGTATATAAGGTGTTATAGATTAATAAATAGTTCACCATTACAACAAAGGACAGATTTCTTATACTCTACAAATGATCAGCGGTATACGTTTTTAATAGTATAAAATTACAATTGTAAACAATTTTCAAACAGGAGTCATAGCACCATTTCTCTTTTCATTGTCTTGGACATAATCCTTAACTTGATCTTCACCCATCTTAGCAATAAGACGGTCAGTGTTGAAAACATCAGCTTCGGTCTTCTTGAATTGTCTCGCAGAGACATTCAGAACGAATAATTGATCCAATTCAGCAAAAGTTCTGCCCTTAGTTTCAGGTAACCATAACCAACATGCAATGAGAGAAGCAAGAGCAAATCCGGACCAGAAGAACCCAGTTTTTGCTTTCCAATTCCAAGCGGTTGGGTTCAACATATAAGGAGTAATAATGGAGATAACAATTCCAGAAATATTGTAGGCATTTCTTGCCAAGATGACAGTTTTGTTTCTAAGTCTAACAGAAGGAAGTTCGGTGACTAAACAGTAACAAATTGGACCAATGGTGGAGTCATAAACAAAAGTGTAGACAAGTAATAAAGATCCGGTGGCCCAACCAGTGGCAGTAGTTTGTTTGATACCAGTACAACCTGTTGCAAATAACAAAGCAAACAAGACGATTAATCCATAGAAGTAAATATCGAAACGGCCAAACTTTTGGGAGACAACCCAGGAAGCAAGAATACCAAGAAGACCTAAACAATATTGAATAATCGAGAAAGTGAAAGACATGGAGGTGGCCAAACCAGCTTGAGTGTAGAAGTATGTAGAATAACCCATCAAAGCAGAACCAGTACAGTTTTGAATCAACCAGACCATACAAGTAAGTAAAGTTCTTCTCAAGTTCGACCCTTTGAAACAAGCAACATAAGTTGCACCCTCGTCATCACTAGCCTCTTCTTTCAAAGTCATATCCATTCTGTTGACAGTTGCCTTAACAAACAAATCTTTATCAGGAATCAAAGGTGATTCGCTTAAAAGTCTTCTGACAGAGACACGAGCATCTTCTACTCGACCCTTTCTCAATAACCAGTATGGAGATTCTGGGGCAAAGAAGATACCAATCATAATTGGAACTGGCCACATCCATTGAAGAGCAAATGGAATCTTGTAAGCATCAGGATTAGGATCATCAAGGAAAGCCTTTAAAACACCAGAGGAAATCAATTGACCAATGACCCAACAACAGTTGGCATATGTAGTCAAGTAAAGTCTAAGAGTTAATGGACAAACATCGGAAGCATAAGTCACACACAAAGTTTGGAAAGCACCCCATGGTAAACCAAGTAAAATTTCACCAGCCAACAACATTCCAATGTCCTTAGCAAAGAATACAATGAAAATAAATCCAATAACCATAACAAGAGCCCCCATAAGAGTGTATCTGTAACCAAACCGATCAGCGATAATACCAGCAGCAAACAACCCCATAATTTCACCAACATTAACTGCCATCGATAAGGATGTTTGCCATTTTGGCTCAATTTGATATTCACCAAGTTCTGGGTAGTATTTACCAAACTTTTTAACGAATCCTGGGAAGTTATAGAAAGAATTTAATAAATTCGTATCGTAACCTTCCATAATTAAAGTAGAACATAATACTACTGACCAGAAAGCTGCCTTTGGGAAAGTTCTCAATCCTTCCATTAAAGGCATAGATTTATCTTTTCTATCATTTTCTTTGGATTCATCCGAAATAGCAACAAACTTAGCCAATAATTCATTTAACTCCGGGTCAAATGAATCAACTGACTTCGTATTATTTATTTGGATTTTGTCATCCTTATTAACGTCTTCGTAGTATTCAACGACCATTTTCTTTTAAGCTCAAGTAAATTTGTCTTTGAATTTAGATAATGAATTTAAAATTGGAGCAGATTGTAATACATTTATATATTTCATTGACCTCTATCATTGAATAAATGAGTTTTCGTTCTTTAATGATGATTCAAAAATTGGTAAAAAAAAAATTGGGTATTTTTTAAGAGAATTAGGAAATTTTGTTCGATCAAATCTCCACGTCGTGATCTTTGGAAATGTAAGGGTTCGCAAAGGAGGGGTGGACGAGAGGAAGAGACGCGCATGGTTAGCTGATTATGGGGAAGTTGACGCGCTTCAAGATGAGTATTTTCCTATCAAGAAAGATCAAAACGACACAAAAGTAGAGTTCCAGCGAAATTCGCTGGATTATTCGCCGCAATTCTGGTCTTGCATTGATGATCGAGCAAAGTTTAGGGTGGCTCTCCACATAACCCCATTTAATTTGACGCATTTTTTACGGTTTATACTTTTCAGCGAAAAAAATATTTCTAAATTTATCCGAAACCTGGAGATATTGTGGGGGGCAGAACAAAATAATTGTCGGCATTTATCTCGCTCGATCTCGAGACACCGATTTTTCGCATTTCTGACGCTGTATTTCTCGCTACATCTCGAAAATGGCCGAATTGATTGCTAGTTTTGGTGGGGTTGAAACCTTTTGTTGGGGTATGGGAGTATTAGATCTGGTTCGATCATATTTGTGCATTCAATCGGACAGATTTGTTTAATCGGAAAAGTGTTATCATTTGTTGTAACCGTTTTTTAAAATCAGATTCGATAATCCACACTCTTTTTATTATTGACTGTTCTGCCATTTTCTATCATTCTATCCGTTTTAAAAAATAAACCGATTTAACACTCGAGATTATTGGACTTGCGGTATTTGCATTCTAGAAAGCAACGCCGTGAAATCCGTCTTGTTTATTGCCGAAATGGAAACCGCTAACGCATCTTCTAACCTCACAAAAAAAAATTCGACATTATTCACCAATCCTAACCACAAGCCAAGGCTAACAAAATTTTTGGTGACTGACAGGAGTGGGGAAGCTGCATATTGCATGGCGCATTCCCAGCTCGGTGTACGGGTGTAATTTCTCAATCCTTAAATTTTTCCGATACCCCATACTTTTTCAGGACATACACAAAGGACCAGTGCCCCCACCACTTCGACCCGCATAAATTTTCGGCTTTTCTTCAAAGGGTATCTGTAGTGTGGTGGTAATCTCTATATGGTGCTCGAAAGTATAAAAGACCATTCTCTGCAACGAATTCTAGTTATTCATTAAAGTCAAATATCATTACAATTTATTACTTTTAAGAAAAAATGACTCAAGATCAAAAGTGGTGGAAGGATTCTACTGTATACCAAATCTGGCCTGCGTCGTATAAGGATTCCAATGGAGATGGTGTAGGTGATATTCCAGGAATCATCTCTACTTTGGATTACCTTAAGACTTTGGGAGTTGATGTGATTTGGTTGTCGCCAATGTTTGATAGTCCTCAACAAGATATGGGTTACGACATTTCCGACTATACTAAGGTTTATCCAAAATATGGTGATTTGAAAGACATGGATAATTTGATCGAAGGATGCCATTCTAGAGGAATGAAATTGATTTTGGATTTGGTTATTAACCATACCTCTGATCAACATAAATGGTTCAAAGAATCTAGATCTTCTAAAACAAATCCAAAGAGAGATTGGTACATTTGGAAGAAGCCTCGTTATGATGAACAAGGAAACAGACAACCTCCAAATAATTGGATTTCTTACTTTTCCGGTTCCGCTTGGAAATATGATGAAACCACTGATGAATATTATTTACATCTCTTTGCAGATGGTCAACCAGATTTGAACTGGGAGAATGAAGAAACCAGAAATGCAATTTATGAAGATGCTTTGAGATTCTGGTATGAGAAGGGGGTGGACGGTTTCAGAATTGACACCGCTGGTATGTACTCTAAGGTTCAAACTTATGAAGATGCCCCAATTGTTTTCCCAGACTCTCAATGGCAACCATGTAAGATATTCCACCAAAATGGCCCAAGAATTCATGAATTCCACAAGGAAATGTATAGCAAGGTTACTGGAAACTATGATGCCATGACTGTTGGTGAGGTGGGTCACAGTTCTCAAGAGGAAACCTTGAAGTATGTCAGTGCCAAGGAGAAGGAGATGAATATGATTTTCATGTTCGACTTGGTTGAATTGGGTTCTGACCCTAATGATAGATTTAACTACGTTGGTTACGATTTGAAGCAATTGAAGACCGCTGTTAACAATCAATCTAAGTTCCTTGAAGGAACCGATGGATGGTCTACTGTTTTCTGTGAAAATCATGATCAACCAAGATCTGTTACTAGATTTGGTAATGATTCTCCCAAATACAGAGTCAAGTCATCCAAGTTGATTTCTTTGATGACTGCTTCGTTGACTGGTACTCTTTTCATCTACCAAGGTCAAGAAATTGGTATGACTAACGTTCCAAGATCTTGGGATATTAGTGAATACCAAGATATTAACACCATCAACTATTATAAGGAATTCATCAAGAAGAATGGGGACAACAAGGAAAAGCTTTCCAAGCTTTTAGATACCATCAATTTAGTTGCCAGAGATAATGCACGTTCTCCTGTTCAATGGGATGATTCGGAACATGCTGGTTTCACTACTGGTGAGCCATGGACAAGAGTCAACGACAACTACAAGGAAATTAATGCTGCTTCCCAAGTTCATGATCCTAAATCCAACTACACCTTCTGGCGTGAAGTACTCAAGGTCAGAAAGGACCTCAAGGATTTGTTGGTCTACGGTAACTTTGACATTCTTGACTACGACAATGAAAAGGTTTTCACTTTTGTCAAGGAGAAGAATGGCAAGAAGGCCTATGTTGTGTTGAACTTCACTTCTGAAACTGTTCCATTCAAGTCTCTCGTTGATGGCGAATTAGACTTGGTTATTTCGAACGAAGATTCCGTTACTGAGAGTGAATTGACTCCATACGAGGGTAGAATCTACTTAGTGAAATAATTGAGTATTACTGACCAATAAATATCGATATTATATATTAAATTATTCGTAGATTCATCATTAGAAATCTTTATAAACCTTCCATCCGTCTCTATGTGAGCTAGATCATGTTTGCTGTACTTTAGCATAACTAGGAGGATTGAGTCTCCTGTAAATAGTTTGTACGATCCAAACGGGGCCAAGTGAAAGCACCAAAATAACCAAGACTTGCCAAATAAATGAAAATGTGACAACGTAATCCAAATCGATATACTCAGTCAAAAATGGGATCGAAAATATGTATATGCAAAAAGTGATGAATAATGTTATTGTCATGACTTTCCTCCATCGATGAATTTGTAACCCTACCATGATTAATTCATTGAATACAAGAGCACTGAATGATAGAGATACCATTTTCATCGCCGTTCCTTGGAAAAATTGGGACAACAATTGAATCACCGATCCTTGGAATAAAGAAATTAAACACCACATGCCAAAAGTTTTGTAAGATAAGGATTTCCCTAATAAAAGTTCCTTATAAAGTTCAGGGTAGAGTTTAGTAAGGTATTCATCAACATCAGTATCCAAAACCAACGAGAAAACTGGTGCCATTGTGTACATTGTGGCATAGCCAACCATAAGCCAACCTTGGTATAGAGCCAACGGTTCAAAATCTAAAGTTATAGAATATATCGCCTGGCAAACGGAAATGAGTAACCCACGGTGAATAACGAATTGACCCAATTTTGCTGAATTTTTATAAGAATTCCTACCATGCCAAAGGAGTAATTTCAGAATATGGCAGAATTGATTGACACTGAAGTCTGCAGCTAAAGAAGCCTGTTTACCTTCTTTACCAACAATACCAATGCCCACATCGGCACTTTGAATCATACTGACATCATTACCACCATCTCCAATACAACAAACCCGTTTGCCCGTAAAAGTTTTAATTAAGACAGTTACATCTGCCTTTTGTTGTGGAGTACATCTACAAGCGATAACGGAAGGAAGGTTGATGACTGCCCGGAAAAACTCTTCCTTAAAATATTTCATGTAGACTGCTAAGGATTCTCCATCGATTAACAAACAACAGTTTTGATTAGATTGGAGGTAATCTAATTGATTTATGGCAAGTTCTGTGTTGTTCAATTTGACAATTTGATGGATGTATTGGCCCCTGGAAATCAATTTCGTACTAATTCCTATACATTTGGCAGTTTCAACTTTGTCACCAGTAAGCATCCAAATCTTGATTCCAGCATTTCTCAACAGTTCAATGGATTGCTTGACATCATCTTGAAGCTTGTCCTCGACCCCAGTAATCCCCAAGAGTTCAACATCTTTTTCCAAATATAAATTGACTACTCTTTGCAATTTAGAATCTCTGTCGTCCATTGATAAAGCACTTTGCTTATACTCCTTCTCGAATTCACTAAACAAGTTTTTAGGTAGACGCTTTCTACCGATTACTAAAGTACGTAATCCTTCTCTTGCCATGTTGCCTGTTTCTTCATCAAGCCAGTCTGAAGTATTAACAATTTGAGACATCACCGTATCGGCACCCTTTTCGAGAAACCAAACATCATTTTGTTCATTTTGAACAATGATACCCATTCTTTTGGTATCGGAATTAAAGGGAAAATTATAAAGAATTTTATAATTTAACATTGAATTTGATGCTCTATGTAATAAAGTGATCGAATTGCGGTCTCTTTTGATCAATTTAATGCCTACTGATTCAATGAATTTAACGATTGCAATTTCATCTGGTGAAGCAGCTTGATAGGTGACTTCGGCACTTATCCAATCGCCACTAAGATCCTCGTCTTCGAAAGTCGGAGTTACATTATGACATAATGCTAAAGTAATGATTAAATCACAAACTTTTGCATTCAAATCCTTCTTTTTCGAAGTGAATCCAGAAGTTCCGGTACCATTCACATTTGAATCACCTAATAAGGACATTATTCCACTCACATAGTCAGAAACGATATCCAATGTGTCACCAGCATAACTTATAGATCCAAGATGCAATTTTTTTAACTCCATATCATTTTGAGTCAAGGTTCCAGTTTTATCAGATAACAAATACTCGATTCTCCCTAAATCTTCAGGAATTGTTGATGTTCTTACCACAGTTTCTTCGATCTCTGAATCGCTTTCGATTTTCCTGGCGTAAATTGATTTTGCCAAATCCAAATTCACCCTCAAGGACACGGGAATAATGGTTGAAAAGAGAATCAAGTATCTCAAAATACTGATATACCATTTTGAAGGTAATGGAAAGCCTTTAGCAAGAACCAAGACGATAGATAAGATGAACACTAACAAACACAATATTTTAGAAAGCTTATTGATTTCCAACTCTAAGAGCCCAGTTTTCACCCCCAGCATAGTTGTATTCATAGCCTGACGGGTCTGTGATCCCGTATATATCACAATCCCCAAAGATGTGCCCAGAGCAAGAACTGTATTGGCCCAAAGGGTCTGGTCCACCGTTAAAGGATAATCTTGCAGGCTATCTTCTTCTGAGCCGTCAGAAAAGACCAATTTCCCGTTAAATTCGTGAATTTCCTTTGCTGGAGGACTCACTACTAGTGAAACCTTGTCTACTATGTCAGATACTGTCAAATTCTGAGTTCTGGGACATGCAATCCGGAGTTTCCAATCGGTTTCTCCATCCAACTGGTCGGTTTTGATGAAAGTTTCGCCAGCTCCTTCACCCAGTTCACTACATTGCAATAGGATTAAATCTGCCGGTACCCTACTGTTCTTATGGATTTGAACCAAATCGCCTACTCGTAAATCCATGGCCCTGACAAGTTGGGGTTCCGTCATGAGAGACAGGGATCTTGAGGGGTGACCCAACACCTCATAGAGCTCATGATTCTGTTCACGATCACGTTTTCTACGGGTCAAATCATCGATAGCCTCTTTTAACATCGTCACCGTTAACACAAACCCCAAGGGAACAATATATGAAGATAGATAACCTATTCTAAGCAGGGGAACGATCTGGGAAAGAGCCACCAAAAGGAAGTAAAGGTTGAAGAAGAACTTGAATTGTTCATAAAGAATTACCGGAACAAAGGTTACCGGGTTATATTTAGCGTTCAGGACAGCATTAGATGGGTAATGGGCTTCATGGCGACCATTAGGATTGACGAATCGCAGAGATTCGGAATGAGAAGGGGTATATTCATCAGCAGGGGAAGTGGTTAGACTAATTCTGGAGCCACCTCTTCGAAGGGATCTGAACGAGGATAAGGAACGCTTGATAAACCTACTAAACCGCAGTGAAGCAGCTAGATTAAGTGGCGATGACGAATTGAACAGTCGATAACTGGAAACGCCTCCAATAAGAGGAGTGTTATCGGAATGGACGCTATACCTTCGGGCAAAGCCGAGGTTGTCTTCATCAGTTTCTACGGACAGCTTCTTACGGCCCTCATTGTGAGCTCCTCCTCCTCGAAGCGATGCAAGAGGAATACCACTTCCTTGAGAGGAATGTCTTGAAGAAGCCAGACCCAGTGGGGCCAGCAGGTTGGAACCGTCAAAACCGGGATTATTGGCGATGGTTTGAGAGGCGTTTAAAAGGGCTTTATCCAAGGTATTGTCCAACTCATCAAACGACTCATCATAGATCGAGAACCTCGACATTCTGCCGTGATTGGGAAGCAGTTATGTTATAGTTTTAGTCTAAGGTGGCGGTATGGAAGAAGCGGGTTTTGATTATTTGCAGGAAGGCTTGACCGAGTAGAGGAGGAACAAACAATACTGGTGGGGATAGGGTCAGATGTGGGGTGAATGGTGGTGAATTATAGCGAATACGGGTATATGTTTAAATAATTTCTATTCACTGAGACTCTGGTAGATCCCAAGGGTTTCAAATGGGATGTTTTAATGCTTTCGTGTCGTTTATGTGATCGTTATCACGGTAGAACAGTTTGGCTTTGTAAGGGTGCACGGAGGTGAATAATATACGTGTACTGAGCAAAGATTACATTATGTACATGGATCAACATGGATCTATCTATAGATAATCTCTCCATAAATGTATCTATCTATATAGACATCTATCTATATGCATACTATGTATATCAAAACATACCAATCGTTTCCTGCTCCATGGCTAATCTATGCATCTATAACTCTATTCATTGCTTCTACTGTTTCCTGTGAGGCTTTCTCGTCACTAGGATAGAAAAATTGTCGCTAAATTTGCGAATCTCACGAAATTTCACGCCGTGTTATCTGAAACAGACACACTATAATTACATTGGAACTAGATAATAACCCCACCACAAACACACTAAGGGTCGTCCTTCTAGATACAATCAGTCACAAAGAGCCACCATACAACCACAAACCACGGCAGTCTGCAGCCAACCGACCCAACACCGACCGTTTCATCCCATTACTTCAACTTTACCATCCCTATCATCATCTCCCCCTACGCCGCCCACACCCACGCGCACTCCCCATCTCCCTCTTCTGTTAGCGAGCAGTAATTCTCTTTTCCTCGCCATGACGACTTCTCCTTCACCTCCCATGGAAGATTCAAGTGCCAGCCGTGCCCAGGCTGAGATGAAGAACATTCTACGTTTAGATCTGGAGTTCGAAAATGCCACATCAATGCCTGCTAAGATTTGGGAGTTCATAAAGCTCCATTTCTCTACAAACAAATTGGAGAAATACATCCTCGAAAATGAAGCCAACGATTGTTCCATGATCGCCAAATTTCACAAAACTACTCGATTAGACCTATCTAAAGTCTCAAGTCTTTCTATAGACTCCTTGACTTTGAACTCCGTCCATATGCCTCATCCTTTGGTGGCATATTTAAAGAAACATCCTCAATTTGACCGGACAAATGTAGACAAAGAGCTTGCAGCTTCTCCAGTAGTACTTTTTATTCATGGATTGGGGGGACAGATGTCACAATTTGAACCCTTGATGGGTCTTCTTTCTCAATGTCTGGAGATTCATGCCCTAGATCTTCCTGGTTTCGGAGGCACTAGGCTTCAATTCCACGATTCCCACAAGTCTATTACTGAAATCCTGACATCAGAGAAGCACGAGATTCTGTCCTCTGTGGCTCGAATGAAATGGAGTGATTTCACTACCGATAACTTGGTTCATATAGCTCATGAGTACGTGGTTCAAAACATTCCTGAAACTAAAAAATTGGTGATTGTAGGCCATTCAATGGGTACTCATCTTGCGGTCAAATTGACCAACATATTACAAGACCTGAGAGTGGAAGGGTTGATATTGTTATCGCCTCCAGCATTCATTAAAGATATTGATGTTAAGGAGGGAAATGAACTTGAAGATCATGAAGAACATGATGATCACGGCGAAAATCGTCCCAACCACAAAATCGATCCTCCTTTGTCTCCAAATCAAGTGGTAGCTACGGCTCATAGACATCCTTTCATTGTAACCCTTTTTTCATATTTCCCGTTCATTTTTAATAGTTTTAGGATATGGGATA
The DNA here is from genome assembly GCA_030570095.1 of Kurtzmaniella quercitrusa. Taxonomy (NCBI): domain Eukaryota; kingdom Fungi; phylum Ascomycota; class Pichiomycetes; order Serinales; family Debaryomycetaceae; genus Kurtzmaniella; species Kurtzmaniella quercitrusa. The sequence continues at coordinate 42,124 of JAJLUZ010000016.1, read as the reverse complement.
GAATCAACGGTCTTAATAGTACTAGCGTACTTCGACAGCTTGTACCTAATACTGATACATTCAATAAAGTCCGTCAATTCCGCTGGAATTTGGATGTGGATTCTCGGATAGTACTTAAATATTTCCATGGATTCAAACGGGCCACCTATTCTGAGCTTTGTGGAGCAATTAAAAGATTCAATAACAATATAGAGGATAAGAAAACCTATATTAAGACGTTAATAATCACTGGAGGTGCTGATCATGTCACTCCACCAAAACACATCTTTGAATTGGAGAAGTTTGTTAATACAAAGTTTGGAAAGAGAGTTTCCAAGGCCATTGAAGTTAGTAGTGTTGGACATTCCTTATTATTGATTAAACCAGAATTTATAAGTGGTACCATTATCAACTTCATTGAACAGAATTATCCTTCAAGGTTACATCTTCTGCCAGCTTGGGTATTACAAGTTAAGGCAGAGATTTCTGGAGATAAATGGGGGCTCAAGAACGAAATGAAATGGCTGAAATTACAACCTATATCTTATAATATATGGCGGGAAACTTCGGACGGGTCCAAAGAACTTGCCCCCCTTTTAGGGATGAAGACCTTACGAGAAGGAGACTCCAATCATTCACCTTTAATTTTGGAAAGTATGTTCTACGATTCACATGGGAAGCCAATAAAACGCGAGGCGGATCCTATTGGTACTTTAATAGGGGTGGTTGATATTTCTCATGATATCCCCCCATATAGTCCCTCTAGTCTTCAATACCTTCGGTATTACAAGTGTGCTACCGTGCTGAAAGTAGTACCAGATCAAGGAGCCACTCGAAAATTCATTCTGTTGATTGACGAGATTATTGGTTCGAGCCTGGCCAAGGACCCCTTAGTGGTGGTACATTGTCATTATGGCTTCAACCGTACTGGATATTTAATCTGCTGTTACTTGATAGAGAAGCTCGGCTGGTCCGTGCAAGAAGCGGTTGAAGGGTACAAGAGAGCCAAGGCCCCAGGGATCAAGCATCAGCATTTCATAGATGCGTTGTATGTACGATACGAGAGTTAGATTATGTTGCAAAGACATGGCAAAGAGCTTATAGGTTATTAGTTTATATTGCAAAGACATGGCTTATAGGTTATCATATAGTGAAGATATGAGAGGTGATTAAGTAAGATACCACAACTAGAAGAATAAAAGAATTAGAGGAACGAGAGGATCAGAAGAACAAGGACTTGAATGGTATTGCCTGACCCTTTATGATAATATCATCCCTTGTAATTACCAAGTCTCTTCTAATTACCTTCATTCATCAAATAACCTCTTCCCATTAATTGGCTCTTCTTATTAATTACCTCTTCTTAATGATTACCTCTTGTCTACTATCTCTTTCTAACTATCTCTTCTCATCTACTACCCTTCTCTTCTATTGCTTCTCCCTTTTAATTACCTCTTCTCTTCTATTAGCTCTCCTCCTCTATTAGCTCCCCTCTTCTATTAGCTCTCCTCATCATGATGGACTTTTTATGCACGTGCGCAAACTCATCAAGATCAATCCAAAGTAGATCCTTTAATAACCACTTTCAACTAGGTGTTGTTTCTTCTTGAATGAAGTTTGGTGCCTCTCTTAACGACGGGCTCGTACCAGAGTGGAAAGCACAGTATGTAGACTATAAAGAGGGTAAAAAATTGATTCACAAGGCTGAAGAATTAAGACAGACAGAGATCGAGCAAGCCCATGATTTAGGGCAGGCTCCTCCAACTTCCTTATCGAATGTAGTATCATTGACCCCGACAAAAGACAACAATGACCCCTTTAAACCTACCAGAATAAAAGATGTTGAAACTACTGATAGAACTCCACTTTTACGCCCAATCGATGAAAACAACCGTATAGAAATCCCACTGGTCATGGGAGGGGAAGCAACTGGACTTAATGACTCCAAAAACGTCAAATCAAAGGCATATTCCAGTAATGGTGTAGACCCAACAAGTAACAACAAAGATGATACAAATTTTACGGAATCATCAAGATCAAAGTATAGAGATGACCCTGATTTGGATAATGGGCTGGCCTCAGACTCCAAGAAGTTTTACCTTCGACCATTTAGTAAGAAAGATTCTGAAAAGCTGGCAGCTGAAGGCCGTGAAGAATTTATAAAGTGGGCCAATGGAGAGCTTACTAAAGTAGATCGATTCTTTGTAGAGAAGGAACTAGAGTCGTATGAAAGATTCCTCTTTCTTCAAGACCAAATTTATCAACTAAGAGAACATAAACTACAAATCATTAATCGTAAACTTAGAAAACTAAATACAGCTTCGGCAGATATTTCGACAAATGTTGAAGATCCTGATAAAGTGTATACTGTCAATCAAATTGCTCTGCATGCTAGAGGAGTACTTCAGAACTTGGATAGGTTTGAACTCCCTTCTTTACCTCTGATGACCTTTTTAAAGAAATGGCAAAAGACTTGGGGAAATGGTAAGAAAACAGATCAGCAAGATAATATTCTGCTTCATAATAGAATGGAGGAAGAGGTGTCATTTGATCCTGCTTATGAGGAGAATAAAATTAGAAATGGCCAAACGTCTTGGGATGCTCAAGATGATTCTGATGGTGATAGTTATAGAGGAGAAATCAATTCTGAAGAAGGAGGAGGTGGTTCTACTTACGGAGACCAAAATGAACTGATCGATTCAGAATCATTGTCATCAACAACAAGAAGACCTCCTCCCATGGATGCACCTATTCAATCCACGTTTACAACTACTCCAGATAAATCAGCGGTGGCTAAAAATGTACTTCTTGATCGTAAGAGAAACAGGATGGATTATACCAAGAAGAATAATAAGAAAACTGAATATAGGATCCCTTACTTGTACGCCAAGAAGCAGCTTAAAAATGCAGTTTTGGAGTATTATAGGTCGTTATCTTTGCTTAAATCGTATAAAGTAATGAATCGAACTGCTTTAAGAAAGATCACCAAGAAATTCGATAAAGCCATGGATAATTACGGTAAAGATAAAAACCATTTCATGAAATCTTTCATGGAAAAAGTTGATAACTCATACTTTCAGACCAGTGACATGGTTGACAAACTACTGAGTCAAATAGAGGAGCTTTTCCTTTTATTCTTCGATAATGGATCGGACAGGAAACATCTGCTTGAAAAGCTTCGAAGTATATCATATGTGATGCAGCAACTGGGGTTACAACCAAGTACTGTCCACAGTTATTACTCAGCCCTTTTTTCCTCTGGATTACTTCTTGGATTCGGATTACCTCTCTTTATTTTAGCAGTTTATCTTGGAGTAAGCAAATCTCTTAGCGGAGAATTACCAGAGGGTAGATTCATGCTTCAAATCTGGGCAGGATTTTTCCTCATGACTCTTATGTTGTTCTTATTTGGAATTAATACCCTTGTTTTCGACCATTACAAGATTAATTATAAATTTATCTTTGAATTCAATTTAGCAACATGTCTTGATCATCGACAAATGTTTTTTCTTCCGTCATTCTCGTTTGCTTGTCTATCTTTACTAATGTGGTTTTCATTCAACGATTTCTGGCCCATTCAATTCCCTGGAAGAGATTGGCCTTGGATATTTTGGGGTGGTATGATAATTATCTTTCTTTGGACCGGCTCCCAATTTTATGGACCTAGTAGAAAATGGTTCCAAATAGCTCTTTGGCGTCTCTTATGGTCAGGATTCTATCCGGTTGAATTCAGAGACTTCTTCTTGGGTGACATTCTTTCTTCATTGACATACACCATGGGGAATATTTCCTTCTTCTTCTGCTTGTATTCTCATCATTGGAATGGGTTATTGAGTGGACTGGAGAAGCACAATGTCTGTGGGTCTAATAAGAGTCGTTCAATGGGGTTCTTTGCTACGTTGCCCAGCATTTGGCGGTTCTTACAATGCGTAAGACGTTATATGGATACTGGCGATGCATTTCCTCATGTAGCCAATATGTTGAAATATAGTTTTGCTATCATATATTATGCACTTCTTAGTGTGTACCGAATTGATACCTCTCCTAAAAATAGATATGCTTTCATTGTTATTGCTAGCATTAACTCTATCTATTCAGCTTTATGGGATATTGTCATGGACTGGTCACTTCTTCAAAGTGGGTCCAAAAATTTTCTTCTTAGAGACAATTTGTTTTATAAGAGACCAATATATTACTATGGAGCTATATTTCTGGACGTCATATTGAAGTTTCAATGGGTATTTTATGCCTGCTTTGCTAATCATATTCAACAACTGGCGGTAACCAGTTTCTGTATTGCTCTAGCCGAAGTTATTCGTCGGTTTATCTGGATATTCTTTAGAATGGAAAATGAACATTGTACCAATGTCATATTGTTTAGGGCATCGAAAGAATCTCCATTACCTTACCCCATCAAATATAAGGTTGAAGTGGCAGTTAAAAAACTTGTGAAGATTCGTTATGAACAAAGTAGAGACGTTATTGCTCTGGATATTGGAGAAACTGGACCAATATCAACATCATTTCAACGGAATGATGAAGAGTCAGACGTGGGATTACGGAAACACAATACTGCATCAACTGATGGTCATAAATTAAGAAGAAAGTCTACCTTTGTGACCTTTAGTAGTGCTTTAAACAGGGCCCACATCAAAGATTTCCAAAGAAGAAAGACTGTGATTGATGATTTGCATGATGAAAGTGATGAAGATGATGATTTAGCCTCAGTGGGAAGTGGAAAGGATTGAATAGAAGGGTGATTAAGAGCAAGTAGTGTCTCTACATTAATAATATATATATTCATGTTCATTGCAACAGTTTCTTGTAGTAGCCAACAAATTTATGAAAGATTCTGTGATGCTACTTTTATACGTTTGAGCTCTTTCTACTCAGTTTTCTGCTTCTTGGCTTCTGGTTCTACCTCAGAAGACTCAGCTACTGGTTCATCGACCAAATCAGAATGGAAATCTTTGATAATAGAATCTACATCATCAATGTTCAACAGTCTGACGTCACCCAACTTCTTGATCTTAGCAGTGACTTCCTTACATTGATCATCAGTCAAATGTAAGTTCAATTGATCCACTCTCAGCTTAATAGCATTCCAACCGGTCAATCTGTTGGCAAAATGGATATAACGGGTCAAACCGAAATCAGCAGGATTCAAAATTTCATATGTGGAAGGATTTGCCAAGATGGCCTTAGCATGGATACCTGCCTTATGAGTGAAGGCACAGAAACCAGTAATTGGGTTGTTGAAAGGAATGTTGACTTGCACTGCTTCGGCTACAAGATTCTCCAAGTCTCTAAGCTTGTGAAGTTTGTACTTCAGTAAGACATAATTTCTGTCGGCAGCAATCATACGGGACATGAGACCTCCAAGTGGAGTAATCCCGTTTCTTTCACCGATTCCTAACACAGAAACATCTATCAAACGGGCTCCACCTTCCAAAGCAGTGTAAGCATTGGCAATGGCACAACCAGTGTCATTATGGAAATGACATTCGATATCACAAGAAACAACACTTTTTAAAGTTCTTACCAACTCATAGACCTGTCTTGGGTTGGCACATCCAACAGTGTCAGCAATACCAACCCTATTGACTCCAATCTTATCCACAGTTTTGTAGATATTCAATAAATCAACCAAATCTGATCGGAAAGAATCTTCAGAAGAGAATCTGATCTCTATACCCTTCAGTTTGACGAATTCAATAACCTCCACGGCACTTTGAGCAATGTAGTTCATGTCTTTACCATGGGAATACTGCCTAAGGAATTGGGAAGTACCAATAACCACATCTACTCCATCAACTCCAGTTTCAACTGCCACTCTAGCATCATCCATATGACATCTTATGTGGGTTAAAATCTTTGCCTTAAGACCCAACTTACATATGGCTTCACAGTCCTTTCTGGATTGTTCAGAGGCAACAGGAGAGGTCAACTCGATGTAATCCACTCCAAAATCATCCAAAGCTTTGGCAATTTCAATCTTCTTTTCAGTGGTGAAGAAAGCATTGGCAAACTGTTCACCTTCTCTAAGAGTGGACTCGATGAGTTGAAAATTCAGAACGTTGGACAAGAAGTCGGCTGGATCTGGACCGTAGGGGTTCGCTGACGGCTCGTAGTGAGGGTTTTCGGTGACTTTGGTGAATCCTTCTGGCATCTTTGATGACTGGTGGAGGTGGAAATTATTGGGTGGGAAATATTTCTCTCTTCTCTTTTGATATACAGGCGGTTGAGCAGAGAGGAAGAAAGAGGATAAGGAGGAAGGAAGGGAATGAAAGAGAAGAGGGGGGCAGGGTCCAGGGGTATTTCATGGGTTCAAGGTGGAAAAAGGGCACGTTACGCAACCCATGGGAAATGCTTTGGAAACAAAAATGTGTAGTATGGACTTTTATGGGTCCTTCATATGCTTATTACTCTAGAGACTGATTGGCCCGAGAAGAAAATTTCGAAACAGCATTCAAATATAACGAAAGCCATTCAACCTTTATTAATCCAACTTGCTGTAGTCGACAACTATTACTCTCTATTAACCTTACTTGCTGAAATTCCACCACCGCTACTCGTCACTCATCAAAAGTCCATCGCTAGTCAAATTTCCAACACCATTTAACACCCATCCACCATCCCATCACTCAGCTCAGGCTTGTTTAACGCGGGAACAACTATCGTATCTTCTCTCATAAAACGGCTCATCGCCTACCAAGTAATCAATAATAATTACCATTACAGGCTACAAAATAACAGAAACTATTCTCTTAAAAGCATTTTCCTAAATCCATTTATTGTTCTCCCTAGTTGTCCATGTTTTCCTAACCCCCCTTGAGCCTTAAGTAAGCGCCTTAAACCCTCCTCATCAAATTTCTACCATAACGTTTCTCTAGTCTAAATTCAATTACACCTCCCTTTTAGGTAAAAAAAAAGCAAAGCCTCCGATAACGTTCTATGCATGGTTGTACCCTGGAGGCTCTTGAGGCATAGCGATGGTGTCCTGATCCAAAATTGAGTATATTATGGCTCTATCTAATGAGTCACAACTAGATATCCTTGAAAGGCCATACAGTTGATCCTCATGAACATCCTCTTCTGATGGGATCAAATTAATTATCGTATCTTCATACTCGCGATCATCTACGTGTGATATGGTCCATAAGTCTGTCGAACTAGGCAACAAGTTGAACTCGCTGAAGTGAGTTATTGAGTTGTGAAGCTCTGTTTCTGATTTAACTAACTTTGTATTTATTCTTAAAACTGGCACTATCCGTGGGTCAAATGATAACTTATCCAAGTACTTATGAAGGCTAGCGTTATAAGGAGGAATTTCTTCATCTACAGTAAGATACTCGTTTCTTCGATCTTCAGAATAAGCAGGCAAGTCACGATGTCTTCTTGGTTTGTGATGTAATGTACTTGTACTTCTTCTAGAACGATGACTGATATGCTGGTGTTGACCTCCTTGATTTCTTCTATTCCATCGGGATGATTGTGATTCTGATTGTACTTCTGCCGAGGCTATGGTCCATTCATGATGATTACCATTTCCGGACGCTACTGGTCTTTCTTGACGAGCCCGAAGTCCTCCTACCAATCTCTGGCCCACCGGGACGCTATTTCTACTCCGGGTTTCAAACATTAGTATCTAAGATTCCTCTTTTAATCACGAGGATATATAATTCAAAGGTCTTCTACAAAATTGGTACCATTGCTGCGTTATAGATAGCAGTTCAACAAGGGCTCAGAACCTCAAGTTAGCTTTTGGGCTCGTAAAATTAGCGGAAACTGGGATTTCTTCTGTAAGTTATCCGGACTAGGAAATGAAGAAAAGAGTTACCCCTTCTTTCTAACCCCGAAATCGAATGTTGGGTAGATGATTGCTTTGATTACGTTGGTGGTAAAACATTGATGCTGCTTTTATCTGCACGTAAGTCGTATGTTTTCAGAAGTTTTCCACAAAGAATCTTTACTCTGTTTTTTTGCCTATATGTCTACTACATTCTACTCTCTCAAAGTAGCTACAACATGCCAAAAAGATCAATTTAACCAAACCTCCATAAACGTAAAACTGCCATGAATAAGATGCTACCAACAGGACACCCACTTGAGACAGCCATCATAATCTAGGGGCAAAAATTTCCTTCAAGTGTTAACAATTGGACCCCAAATACCTATGCACCACTTAAAAACCACTCTCGGAATTAATTTGAAGACGATGTTTAAAGAGAAACTCCCCCACAATTGAACCATCCAATGCCGATGCGCCGCAATAGCTCCCCATAGCCCAAAATTGTTAATAGACAACAGTAATTCTACGATTCTACGTGTATACTCAATTGAATAATGTATTTAACTAACTGGCTCATTTCTTGTCAAGCTTTTCCTTCAATTGGTCAATTTCTTCTCTTTGCTTGTCCAATTGCTCCTTCAACTTGGCCAATTGTTCAGCTTCATGCTTTCTGATGTAGGCGGCTTCTTCAGCTCTTTCCTTGTCGTTGAATTGGTCAGCGGCTGGGGAGAAGGCAACCCTAGAATTGGAGAAAGCTCTTACAGCGAAACGTTTAGAAACTTGGGACAACATGATTTGCTTAACACGAAGGAAGTTATTCAATGGTAAAACCCTTTGATCAATAAAATATTGCCTTCACTATAAAAGCCATTGACCAATCAGGTGCTGCGGGACTGTATGCACGCCACGAGTCCCACAAAAATATCGGACCTGGTCAGGACAGATATTGCTACACACACCAAGTAGGATAATAATGGGAGTATCGGGTTAAGAACTTGAATTGGTTATGATTTATAGTGTGTTGTTTATGTTGTTTTAAAAGATGTTTTAGCAAATCCGAGTATTCGACATCTTCAAAAGATAACATCTGTTTCTGCTTCTCTCAATAGCCTCTCTAAGTGGCCCCGCGAATAGATACATGATAACTTTCACAGGATTATATGTACGAATATAATAAACACAATCGATTGTATCGCCTATATGGCCTGAAATATACTTGTTGCATATACACCATTGGAACTTCAAAAGGTGTTTTTAGTATGCAAAGTAACCCTGTATATATGTGTGAAAATTCTCCTTAAAAATAGCAGCTTGTGTTTATTCATTCCATATGCTTTCCATTGATCAATCAGTTCAAGCTTGTAATCCACTACGCACTAATTGACAAATGATCTTAACTTCACTACAAACCCAGCTAGTACAACTTATTACTACATCCAAGTTATATCACTAGATTCCCAACTAATATAACTTATTACTACTAATAACTACATTCTAGTCAGATTGTATAATACTATTTTCCATTTCTATCATGCTATGTACATTCAAAGATTTCTCTCTGGCATATATCTACTGTGTCTGTGAACGGTCGACAACAACCCCATCAGTCTAGCCCTTTGAATAGCTATACCCAACTTCTTCTGATTGGCTCCATTACATCCAGTCACAGAACGGGGAAGAATCTGTCCAGTGGACGAAAGAAATCGGGATAAGATCTCTGGCATAGTATATAAATCTAATGGATTAATCCCAGCCCTTTGAAATGGGTCCGTTACTTTTTTGCTTGAAGCTGATCTATTTGAATTTTCCATTTTAGTTTTGGTCAAAGAGAACAGGAAGGGGTCATAAAAAGTGCCCTCGTTGAACCTTGGCGTATGTTGTGGAAGGATCTCTACTGGAGGTTCTAAAACTGACTCATTTTGCATGTTTTTAGCTGATTGAACCACTCTAAAAATGGCAGAATCACTACTCGAATTAGTTTTTGACTCTTCGCCGGAACCACTCCACAGTTTTTCTGATTTCATTTCACCAGAAGATGGAAGCTGTTTCAAAGAAGCAGATCCACTGAGTTGCCTCACCGATCTACCACTCAACCGTACAAGGGAGAGTCTTCCAATCATTACTTCTAATATCACCACTTGTAAATGGAAATGGATATGGCTATGGAAGTGAAAAAAAAATCTTATGGCGGTGCGACTGCACAGTACTTGAAGAAGGAGTCACAAAAGTGGAAGTGAGAGCCCCAATACGCGAGGCCCCTAAAAAGTTGTCACATAAGTGAGACATTTTATATGATCCAGATAAGATTTTTTTGCATGGGGGCAAGGATTAGAAAGGGTCAAAAGGTAGCAATAGAATATAATGATTGTGCATGAAAGAAGTAGGGATTTAATTACATGTCCGGCCACCGGCGTTCCCCTCAATTTTAAAATTCCGTAACCATCATCTTTACCAAATTCTTCCCCCTCTTCCGCCCCTGCTGTTTTTGCCTGAAAGGTAAACCCCACATGTTTGCATAAAAATTAGGTTAATCGGAAAAAGTTGATGACAATAGAAATGGAACAACCAACGATTATCAGGCAATGGCACAAGTTGCTTGGAATTCGCTTTCTATCTTAACTTAGTCCTTACTAAAAATATGCACCCCAAAACTAAACAACAGGGCTATAACAGCATAATATTGCTTATGTTGTTTCTTCTTTGCGGTACATTTCTATGCACTTTGAAGTAAGGTTAAGTAGAAGTTCTTCCGCGATTTTATTCCAAACCTATTGATCGCTAGTTAACTCCACCAAAACTTCTCAAGGTTTCTTAGGGCCTCTATTTCCCTACCATCACCAAAATCGCATCTTGTTGTCAGGTTAACGGTACAACTTGCCCCAAAACCTTTGTCCCAACATGCAACTGGATAATCTAGAACCAAGGCTGCTATGCTTTCAGTGCATATAAAAAATAAACACAATTCTTGTGAGCACTATCTAACAAAATGCTATTTCAAGAAAACCGGTTGGCAATTATCTCGAACATACGTGATCCTCTGCATAGGTAGCAACAACGATATTTTTTTAGCAAAGGCATTTCCTGTGTAGTATGTCTACTGCCTTATTGATACCAACCTGCTTTTTTCCATTGGGTTATTTTTCGTAATCATGTAGAAGACATTTCTTTCGTTAAAACTCTTAGATAGTCACACTAAAAATTGGACTATCATCTCTGTAAGTTTCCTGATTTGACCTAAATTTTTTTACCGACCTTTACTTATGAGAAGTAAACCTATCCCCATCGATAAATTATCCGAGAGGGTCCATATACCTCTCAACACAATATCCCTACATAAACTAAAAAATATGTATCGTCTCTATATGCCAGAGAATAAATTAAGAATATGCGAAATCTCAAGGTTACTACCAATTATGGAAAGGATCACCGTAGGAGCTTATGAAGGATCCCAAGCATTCACCTCAAGTAAATTTCACAGTACTATATTTTTAACTGGCGGGCTTTCGGTTTTTCTCCCATTTTTCTTAGACTGAGACAAAAATCTACTTAAATGGGGTTTGTTCTATTCCTCAGTGCACATTTCACACCTAACTTGCCATCTTTGCATTTAAATAGCTTAGACATAGATTTTATGAAATACAATCGACCGGTTATCATACCACAATCATGTACCCCTTCGCCTGAGCTTCTGACTGCCGTAAAAAATAGAAGCTGACCTTCGGTAGCATGCAGTTCCCGCATGATTATGCGTCGATCAGAATTCTTGTGCAGCAGCCTGAATCTAAATTATTTTTCCGAAAAATTCTGGCTTCCATTACATTGTGGAAAACCTTATTGCATAATTATTTTAAAATTTTCGGCAGGTATTTAAGATTTGCTTCTAATGACTTCTGAGTTTGATTTAAATGCAATCCATTTCGATCTAATATTAATATGACAACCCTCACAATTTTGTAAATATTTGGAACCCATACAATTATCACCAACCAAAAATCTGAACGATTCTAAATTTGTCATAAGGTGAAATGATGAAACCTCCTATCGTTTATCCAGATATGACAACTTTGATAAATTCAAATCCTGATATAATTCCTCCGAAAGTCGAGTCAACTTTTGTCGATCCAAAAATATGTCATATATGTGGAAAGAGATCGAATGAAATGCCTAGACATATGAGAATACATGATACTGTACCTCGATTTCTTTGCAAGTTCCCCTCTAGTTGGTGTAATTTTAAATCTATCAACTATAAACGGAAATATGAATTCAAACGCCATCTTCTCTCTAAACACTTCAAATTTGATACCATAAAGATGGGTAGAAAAATGAGTGTCAGTGCAGTTTTGGACCACAATGGAAAATGTCATTGTGGTTTAGAATCGACTGCCAGATGGTGGTTAGATAATCACATATTAACTGAGGACCCTAATCAACTTTGCCAGCTATTTAAGTACTGACTTGATGCTTTTCAAGTATCAAAGGAGCAAGTAGTTCAGTGTCGAACATTGGACTCGAATAAGCTTCAAATTAGTCAATTTTAAATCCTTCCAGTTCTTTTAATTAAACCTTCAGTGGGGAAGATTTTATCGAAATCTACAGGGCGAACGATAGGAAAATTTCTTGCATTTGACACCTATAACAGATACGGTTGAAACATGCTGGGACACGTTTTAAATATAATCTTTCACCTTTAAGCCAAAAATCATCTCGATCGATATCGCAAATTCAGTCTGGCTGCTAAAAACTGATGATGTAGAGACAGTTTCAAATGAAAGTCCTAATCAAACAAAAAAGCGAAAGCAAAAGCAAAGCTTTTTGGAATCCATACATAAACCATCGAAATCTATACTCTGCCATCAACTTATAACATGTAATTATGTCGTAAACCCGTAAAAATTGGAATGGTTAGCAATACTTCGGTGCCTCCTATGAACATTAATGTAGGCAATTCGATTAATGATACTTCAATGCATGGAAGAAATCCACTTTGAAAGTTCCTCAAGAAAAACGTTAGGAGGTCCTATCAAATTTGAAGGAATAGAATTCCTAGCTGGCTTATATGATTTGCTCAATTCTAGATGTGATTTTAAATGCTCAATTATTAATCCAATTAACCGTAATCTATAAGACTGTGTAGTTTGACGTTCACTTGTATTTCTTTCCGGGTCTGACTCCAATTTGATTCTTTTTACACGAGGATTTTCTTCGTCCATAGGCGTCTTGGGATGCACAGAGAGAAGGCTGCTAGGGGTATCTATAATGAATTCTTCCTGATGATTGTAGTAATACCAAGCAATTAACCATATCACCTTGTTAAAAGAAGGGAATCGAAACCTCTGAGGTACCCTTGTAAGCTTCTCAATTTTGTTGATTTTAAATTGCATTTCACAATCTTTCAATGTAAGAAAATTTCCGCCAATAACTATGGAGTCGGACGGGGTATAGACAGCGTGGATCCAACCGCTTGGTATTATAAAGACGTCTCCTACTTTCAAAGTTGCTTTAAAACCTCCACTCAATGGACCTTTTTTCGAATCGGTTTGATAATCGGGTAGCCAAATGAAGTTTTGATCTTGTTCTAAACACCATTGCTTGTACAAATCTAGATTATGATCGGATGGGGGGAACATTAAAAACAGTTTTTCTCCTTTGCAGACCGTGTAATAAACGGAAGTCCCTCCAAAGTCGATATGAAAGTCAGTGAAAGACCCGCAAACACTCATTAAACAATATTTTGTAACTTTTGGCCTTTCTCCTAAATCAATGACGGTGCCATTCTCTGATTTAATCTTATTTATTGGCCATATTTTATCTACCACATCCATATCTTCAACCAATTTTGGTCTTTTGAAATCTTGACCAAATTTCAGTTGCAGAATTTCTAAAGAGATTACATTTCTAATTCTATCTCGATCTCTAGGATCTTGACCATAATATTCATTCCATTTTTGCATGTCCCAACTAGGTCGTAGACTTTGCTGAGTAAGTACGTCCATTACCTCTACAGGGGTTTCCTCACCGACAATATCTGTAATATAAGGTATAGTAATATTTTCTGTTGTCTGGGGTAACTGCATTCCCAATTTTTCAATATTTCCATGAGTAACAAGTAATGGCTTACATACCCCAAAATTCTCCACAAATGATTTAGTTGGCAATGAATCTACCATGTCAACAAAAGTATGAAGCGGTGAAGGGTTAATAAAATTTTTAAATGAAGTTACATGAGGATGAGTGAGTTTGTCTACAGCAAAAGTATTACCCTCATTTAAAGCAGCATAATCAATTTGAGTAGTTGTTCTTCTCAGACGACGTTTACTTTGCAGAGGACCATATTTCAGTACACACCTTGAGCAATGATATATCATGAAGTTATCAGCATCGACTTTTGCTAGGTTTATACATTTTAAATGATACCATTGATTACAAGCACTGCATTGAATCCAATCAGTAAAATCATTTTGACCTTTACACACTAAACAATCATCGACTTCCTGGATATCAGTTTGCTTGACCATTGTGAATAGGACCAATAGAATTCTTTAAATAGTTCAACTCTGTAGTTCCAAATCTATTTTTTCCCTCCTTCAAGTCTAGATAGAAACAAGTTCTTATTCAATTTGTTATCCTAATATTCAACTGAAAGTATCCAATCTTGTTTGAAAATTTTGAAATGAACATTTACATCTCTCACTTTAAACCTCTTATCACCGCTCGTCCGCTGATAACGAAAAGATAATTTTTCGGAAAGAATCAATCGATTGCCCAAAGGATGAATTCGTTTAAAACAAGGATGATTCGAACTAGCAAGAGATTCTTAACGGCTTCATCAAGACTTTACTACTCAGAGATTGAATCTCGTCAAAAATTTATTGATGATTATCGGATTCGTTCGACTTTAGAGAGGTTCATACACAACTACGCTCAAAAAGATCTTCCCCAATTTTCAATTGATCATCTTTATAACCAATCTACAAACCTTGATAAGGATCTGATCATTCAAAATGCTAGAGAAACTGTAGATCAATTACTAATCTTTAATGCAAGACGACTTTTACTGTTTAGAAGTTTACCATATTTGGCAGTTCTTAATCCATCCATTTCCGAATCTTATAATCTGTACTTGGATTCTATGTCACTATTGATAGCCTCTTCATTTAAAATTCCGACAAACACCTCCGAGAACGTGAATTTTACCCAAGAAACCCTTTCGAAATTCATTGATATCCATACAGATGCCCTCCCTGGTCTTAGTAAAGGTTTTGGAGAGGTTCTTCCATTTGTGGGGATAGAAACAACCAGAAACTTTTTGGATTCCCATCTTGTGGAAAGGATAAGGATGAGATTAATTGCCCATCAACATGTAGAATTGACCAACACATTAGAAGGATCACCTGATGCTATTAGCAAATATGAAAAAGGTAGTAGATATAATGGGGTGATCAAACTTTTAGACCTTCCATCAGTGATTAAGAAGAATGCCGACATGGTCAATGATTTGTTTCTTATAAAATATGATAAATCAGTGACGATAGACATCGACAGTAAATCGGAGGGCAATTTTTGGCTGAAGAATGATATAAATGAGTCTGAAAGAAAACCAGAATCAACCAGTTTCCCTTATATTGAATTTCATCTTGACTATATCCTTACTGAAGCATTTAAGAATAGTTTTAGAGCTCATATTGAAAATAATGTGGAAGACCCTGTACAAATTACTATAAGTGTATCAAACAAAGAACCAGGTTCATATATGGAATTAAGAATCAGAGACAAGGGGAAAGGTATTCCAAAGAAAGTATTGAGCCATATATTTGATTACTCTTACACTACTTATGACTCAGGTGAAGGAGATAGTTACAAAACTTTGAATGTTCCACCTGGGGTGGAAGGGAACATTGTGGCTGGGATGGGTTATGGGTTACCATTACTGAAGAATTATGTAGAGGCCTTCAACGAAACTCAATCGGATCTTAAACCTAAAGGTCTGTTAAGTTTGCAGACTTATCCTGATTGGGGTACAGATTTATACATTAAGGCGGTGGGTCTTTAAAATTTCCATAGATAATATTTACAATTTATATAACCCATATATACAATTTTATAACTACTACACAATTCAAATACAATAAATAACGACCACCTCCTATTTTTTAAGTTGTAAGTATGTGAATAATTAGCCAAAATGCCACTACTACTACTCAGTTGGAAAGAATTCATGATCATTAACATACATTCCATATACCACGATACATGCTAAGTTTGGAGCCCTGAATATGCATCATGCACTATATGCATGGAAATACAGTAAACTTTAGGGCATGTCTGAAGTAGTGATGAGGAATCCATACGGCTTCGCCTCACATCAGATACACTTTTAAAAGCTTGTGCAAGAAACCGCCGACAGCTTTTTAAAAAGTGTAAATCCTGCTTTTCCAAACTTAAGATATTCTTTCGATGGCTGATCAATATAGGTGCTCCAAACTTTCAACTTGTTAGTCAAAATTGACTGATTTCAACTATTATCGTTTTTTTTTTTTGAATGCAAGAATATTTTTGAGTACCATGTTACCTTTGACCTACACCGTCTACATTTACATGAATATGCAAATCACGGGCTTTCAATCCGAGTGTAGTGCAGATGGACATACCGACGACGCTAGACTCAGGCAGTCAGATATTGTAAAAGATCCCACGAGTTTTGGTAAAAAAAAAAATAAACGTAAGCGATAGTTTTAAGAAGTGGACGAGTCCAATTGGAACAAGATTTTGAAGATAAATTTGAATCGTGGGGTGGTGGGGTTGGCAGATCGCTTAAACCCCCCTCTTTGTTTATCTTACTATAAAAGATTAATAATGCCGAAAACTTTATAAAGGCCCTTGACGGATCGGGGTCGGCAAAAAATTCAAAAAAATACACTCTTACATATTGGGGTCTAGATGACTATAGTACTTTTTCTTCAGATTTACTGCTTGGTTATGATAATTAGAAATAGTGATGTTCTAGACGTATAAAACTAAATATCTCAAATGCGTGTCTTTGAGGTCTTCATCTCGCAACAATCGGAAAGTTGCAGGTAAAATTCTGTTGTTATTGTGATATACGGAATGCCGAGGAAACGCCGGGTTGACATGTGAAACGATGTCTTCAAAGTTTACAAATATGTAAGTTAATATAGAGGTCAGAGAATTATTAGTTATAGGCATAAACGATAAGGTGATATTTTTGCAGCCGTAAAACCAGAATCATATCTCTACTAGATTCCGTCATTTCAAATCTTTTGCATATATTACATATTTAATGGCTCTTCCAGAGGGTAGGATTTAAGTCAAGGTTGGAATTACAAGTCAGTCGAAGTAAGTATTCTACTACAAGTTCCGGTTTAAATAAGCGACTTTTTTCGGTCCCCAAATCAACCCCGGAATCGCGCAAAATTTTCCTGTACCGGACATCTCGTTCACGAAATTTTGGTAGGAATAATAGGTTGCAATATGACCAAATTGAAGGAGGATATGATTACGCTTCGTCCGACGGAAGCTTACGAAGAGTTGCATAAGAAAGAGCTTCAGTTCTATTTGTTCGGATTGCATATTGGAAAATCAAAGGCTCCTTTGATCCTAAACAGTGCTTTCGAAAGTTTGGGCCTTAAATGGCGCTACCATCTCAAAGAGACTGACAGTAAAGATGTCTTTAATCAGCAATTAGAAGAAGAAAATTGCATTGGTGCAGCAGTGACGATGCCAAACAAAGTCAATTTCATCAGCGAGATCGATCTCTTAGATAATGTGGGGGCTGGAGTTAGTTCTATTAATTGTGTCTACACCAGAAAGACTTCCGAGGGTAAAATTATCAAGGTTGGCACTAATACTGATACTATTGGCATTCAAGAATCATTTCTTAACACTAAAGAGGCTTTACCTTTCCTTGAAAAAGCAAAAGGTAAAGCTGGTTTGATTTACGGAGGAGGAGGCGCTTCAAGGTCAGCAGTTTATGCCTTGATCAAATTGTTAGGTTGCAGCCATGTGTATATTGTAAATAGAGATGAACAGGAAGTTGAACAATTAAAGGAATCTATGAGCCATTCTATACCATCAGAGATAATCATTCATATCAAGACACCTGAAATGGCCAAAGAAGTTGATACCCCTTCGCTTGCGGTTTTATGTGTACCTAATTTCGACCCGGTTACTGAAGCAGAAATACAAGCTAAAGAGACATTAAAAGTTTTCATGGAATCAATTCCGGGGGCAGTTTTAGAAATGTGTTACCATCCAGTAATTTATACCACATTATATCACGAGTTTAAGAAGGCAGGATGGGTTGTTATAGAAGGGTTTTACGCCGTGGTTTATCAAGGAATGGCACAAATTAGTTTATGGACTGGATTACCAATTGAAGATCTCCCAGTCGAAAAAGCATTAGAAGCAGTGCTCAAGGATATCGAAAACTCCAAATAAAGATTAGATAGACATAAACAAAATTTCAGCCACCGTCTAAAGACGTAGAACCTGCAATAATTCTTTTTTAAGGAAGCTTCGGCTACGAGTAAACCAAAAGAGCCGCATGCTTTAACTTTCCTAAATCGCTACAGATAGAATCTGAGTATTTTTCTTCTAACGTAAGATTTCACCTCAAAGAGGCTTCGTAATCCATGAAGATATTTTTTTGGGATTACGAAAATATAAACTTCAACTAACTTTGGAAATAGAGTTCATATTACGGCTAAGAACCCAAGAAAAGACCTTGCAGGAAAATAAATAAACGACGCCTGATTTGGCGTCTTGACATAAACACTATACCTTCTAGTTACCAATTTAAAAGGGGGGAGGAGGAGGTTGAGAAGCGGCATTGTTAAATACTTGCTATTGTTTTCCGGATCAATTCACACAAAGTGTAACCAGTCTAAAGAATATTTTCAACGATATTTTTATGTATGCCCGATATTTTGTTTTTAACGTGGCGCTCGGTAACCACCATAGGTTTGGTCCAATAGCGAACACATGTGTGGAGATGGTAAGAAGGGTAAGAATAGTAGATATGGAGCAGGAAGGCTGATCTGAATCAATTAGCATAATTATTTAGCAGGAGTGTAGAGATTCAAGAGAAGTAATGGGAAAGTGTGACGATGGATATAGAGTAAGATAGAGTTAACAATTTTTGATGGTATTCAACGATAGATATACGAAGGAGTATAAATGAATCATATAATTGAAGAAGCATAATTAGGTTATGGAATTAAGAAAACGCCGCCTTTAAACACAAGTTGGCAACTTTGCTTCTCTTTTGCTTCACGGTTAGACTGCAGACGTCAACGTAATAATGCTATCCATATCCTTAGCGGGCTTCCATGCATACCAACAGATAAATGCATCCATGTGGCTGCTTCCCAAGAGCTAGAAATTAGATTTGGGATCAAAAAAATACGGTACCATTGACGAACTAGGCGTAAATGTACCCTTTCCAGCAAGATGAAGCGTAAATCAATCGTTTATGTAGCTCAGATGGTGCAGATGTTATGTTGGGTAAGAGTCCCTATATAAGGCCACTTTGCATACGCATAGAATCGCCCGCATACAGTTGCACATCAAATGGGTTAATATACCCTGAATTGACCCTATTATCTGGTAGGTGCATTCGTAAGCGAGAGGGAGAGATCAGATCAACCATGTAGGCGGACACCATCACAAAAAATACCGCCCCCCACCACACTGTTATCCAAACAATGCAACTATACTTCCTCTGATTCCCTTTAAGCCCATTTTTGGCGAAACCATGGAAAATTAATATTCTTGTGATCTTTATCGCGATTTTTCGTGTGCCGTCCCCGCTGAATTCTTGGATACCGTTGCTTCATCAGTCCAGGTGAACACAGAAACAGAAGAATTTAGGAATGGACTCACCTAGTTCGCGACGTTCGGTGCCGTTCATATCATTCCCAGGGTTTGAGGGTTATGATATGACCTTGAGTGAACCCCAGGAGGCCCCTGATTTGTTGACTAAACTCCAACCACTTCTTGTCAATTCTGATGCTCTGGAATGTAATTCTGCACTTTCATGTTTTATAAAAGAGTCAGTGGAGGGGCTATATGGATTATCAACCATTGATGACAAAATGATACAACTGTCATTACCAAGTAAACAAAATTATCTGCAAATTTCCCTGTTTGCTCTACGGTTGGTTAAACTGAATATGTTTGTTCGTAATTTATCTCTTTCAGTGGGAAAGATTCTTGGTCTTTTATCTGCTTTGACTTCACAAAAAACTCCCCCCCATCTGCTGGCAGATCCATTGGAGATTAAATTACTGTATGAAACCAATTGCTTGAAAGAATTCCTATGTATCATCATTTTACTTTTACTAAAAACTCAACCTGAATCTACTCCCCAAGATGGTTCACCAGTATTAGAATTGCTCCAACAGTTTAATTTTTCCTCAATTATGTTCCCATTTTTGAATTCTACATTAAGTGATGATAATGCATCAAATCAATATTTTCAACTAAAATTCGGTTGTGATATTATATTTGAATACCTCTATAGGATGGTCTCTTTAAATGACGAAGAACTTTCATCTCTTTCACAATCAAATTTGATTGATAATTTAATTTCTCATCTACTTTTAAATGACAATTTTAATAATTATGATATGGATGATGATGAAGATTGGCAAGATGAAAGTAAAGTAACTGCTTTTGAACAATTCAAATTACTTTTACTCTTAAATGAACAATACTTAATGAATTCTTATCATAATCCAAATCTTGAAAATGAAGTTTTCGCTTCTCTTTTGAATAATTCAAAAGATTCATCAAACAACATTTCTCAATTTATGAACTTGACTATCTGTTATTTAAATCGTGAAGAATCACACATTATCAAGGTTTTGATCTTGAAATTCCTATATTTAGTTTTTACTACTTCATTCATGACAAAGCAATTCTATATGAATGATTTAAAGATTCTAATTGATATTTTCATTCGAGAATTGAAGAATTTGGATTATTCAGACTTAAAAATCGCCCAGGAAAATCTCCACCTAGCAATGGCCTATTTAAAGGTTCTTTATCCGTTGCTTATGTTTTCGCAACTTTCGGAAATAGATGAAGGCTATAAAAGTGAAGAAATCATTGATTTACTTCATTCTTTAATTGTAGATACTGGTAATCAAATTGATAATACCGAAGAAACCGCTGTTGTTGCTAAACTATCAACCAAGTGCTTAAATGTGCCGTGGTTGAAAAAAATTAATCAAGCGAACAATAGTCCTTATTCTAATAACCCACCATCTTCATCGTCATCATCATTATCATCTTCGAATAAATCCAATTCGAATCCAAACTCGAATTCTGTCCTACAAAATCGACCTCATCTTTATGATCGTAATGAAAATCCATCTCAAGAATCTATAGGAGCACAGTTTACTCGAATTGCTTCAGTTAGAACTTCAACTAAGGGTGATTTTCATCGATCAACTGACAGTCATAATTCTAAATTACAAGAAGACATGGTGATGGCTAACAATCATAATATTTTCTACGGAACTGGCTCAGTGGCTAATAATATATCAATCCAAGAGGAACAGCAACGAGGCAATATCCTTCATCTTCCACAAGAGTATTTATTACCAAAACCTCGTTCGACGTCCAAAAGGCGACCTCCACCACCACCGCCAATTGTAGTCCCTCCATCTAAAATAAACATCAAATCTACCCCGTCAGTTGGTCTCCGACAACCTATGATCTACGATAAACCACTCCCAACGCCGCCACCACCACCACCTAGAAGGCGCAAAGCAACGTAAGTTGCATAGTGAAATAATACAACGATAGACTGGATGTTGTTATTGACAAAAAATAACTACGTGCATCTATTTGAAAGGGTGATATAAAACTGCTAACATCGACACTATAGAATAATATATAGCCAAATGCACCAATAAAATAGATTAATAAACAACTAAATAGATAATTAAGGTGTATTAATCATTAATTAATAGCGACAGGAATTATTTATCATACTAAATATATTTACATTGAAATATCTTCTTTGAACCTCAAAATATCATCAAATCTTAAACCATTCACATCAGTTTTGGTATATGTGTCAAGATCTTTACCAAACAAGTACCCATCATCAATGTCATAGTCGTCCTGGGAATCACTAGAAGCAACAAGAACCAAGCCTCTGGATCTAATCAAAGTGATCAATTTTGGTACCAAATTCAATACATGAACTGAAAGAATTAAACCAATCAAATTGTTGTTCATGGTGAAGTTGATGGCTTCTTTAATTGATCTAATGGAATTTTCTTGATCAACAAGTTCCGATTTATGCAGTGCACTTCTAGGGTTTACGATATCCATTTCTTCTAATAATAATCCATTGGTTGACCTAGAATCAAACGTCTTTTTAATAGGATTGTACTTGATTCCATTCATAATTAAGAATACTGGAAAATTGGGTTGTTTCCAATTCAAAATTTTACAAATCATGGAATTTGAAGAGAGGAAGATGATGCTTCTACCAACTCCACTATGTCCTTTAACTTTATGGTTTCTAATATGGTTAAAAACTGAATTCAATGTTCCATCCACAAAAGAATTCAAATTCAGTTCAATACTACCAATTATTGGTAAAACTTCTAGTTCGTGCTGGGATGGAAATATGATTTCGAGATTCAAATTGATATCGAAGCTCAAGGCATCCAAAACTATATCGAGAGGAAGATAAATAATTCTGAGCAATTTTTTGATAAGTAAAATATCCTTGGATGTCATTCTACCCAAATCATTAAGTACCTTGTCGTAATCAAATAAATCATTAGTGATTGTAGCCAACTGTCTCAAGGTAAGATTAGGTAAATACAAATCAATATTTTCGGTTACTCCAATCGACCAATATGGACAAACAATAGGAGTTCCATCACTTAAAAGACAAAGCTTTAATCGTAAGTATTCACCACTTAACGAGGTGGCAGTGACAATGGCAGAAGGTGTAACTGGAGCTCCAACTGCACCTGAACCACCATTATTGGAGTCTCCTCCATTAGAAGAAGTCGGACTGGTTAAAGTTGTATTTTTGGATCCACCAGTAGTAGTATAATTCGATGAAGTGGAATCATCAATTAAGGTAGCAATAGAGGTAGAAGTTGCCCCATTGTTTACACTAAAGTTGGTACTTGGAGAGAGTCCACCAGCAGCATTCAATTTAAGGGCTCCCTTATTTTTAACAAAACTGGTTGATGATTTCCAATAGGTATCAAATTTTGAAGTTTCAAGTAAACTCCCAGCAAATGGAAAGATGATTTGATAGTTGAGTTTAATTTCACCAATATTTCTTAGCCGTAAATCAAAAAGAGGAAGTTGAATCGAAGCTATTTCAGGGGAGTTTGTGTCTATTTCAGAGAAGGAAAGAGCAGTCGTCTTAGCAATGATTCTAGTTCCGAATTTGGGGAAAATTTCAAAATCAATTCTGAACTCGTGAAGTGATTCGGCATCGGTTTGGAAGATACAATTAGAATCATTTCTACTATCCTCAGTGATAGGTAATTGAATATTACGAGGGATTATGCCACTTACATTGGAAGTCAAGGTGATTCTTCCTGGTTTCAAATCAGCCAAAGAATTGAATAATTTAATGAATTCCCCATTCAGAGGGAAAACCAATTCAATCAAAACTTTCTGTTCTAAGAAATTATGGCCATATCTTCTTAATGGTAAACTTGGCGGGGGTAATTGTAAATCGGGAATTGCATCCATATTGGTTTTAGGATCTCCACTATCTTCAGAATCCATATCTTCATCCATGACGATCATATTAGAGTCCAGAATATTATGGACATTCTTTACAAAATGATTCTTTGGAGATATCCTACTGGAACCAGATCTACTCCTAGATTTAGAAGTATTAGTAGATTTTGAGCTACTTCTCAGTCTCGTTGTAACGGGTTTGCCCAAAATACCTTCACCATATCTCAAAAGTTCATTAATTACCAGAATATGACCCTCCAAGAAACAATAGTACAAGACATTATATCCATCTTGGTCTACAATATCTAATTTGGCCCCCAATTCAACCAATTCTTGAGTAGTCTTTACGTGTCCTTCCAGAGCACTATAAAATATAGGAGGCCAATGATTGAGACCATCAATTTGATTTACATCGGCACCATGTTCAATGAGAAGCTTGATTAACAGACAATGACCCGATCTAGCCACTGTGTGTAACGGGAACATTCCTTCCACATCCTGTTGATTAAGTAAAGCCAGTGAAGGACGATTACCACTTTGACGATACGATAAAATATATTCAAGGATTTGGAAATTACCAAACTTACAAGCATAATTGACTGGTAAATATTGAGGAGTGTTTTCATTGTTTTGTGGGAAGCAATTGGCTCCAGCCCCTAAAAGTTTGGTGATTATATCAAAATTTGAATATTTAATTGCCAAAAGCAAAGCTGACATCGATTCATTATCCAAGACATCGATATGGGTCTTGGGGAAATGTGGGAGTACTAAGTCAAGTAGGTCGTTTCTATTATATTGTGCAGCATAATGTAAACAAGTTCTACCATTAAATGCTTTTGCGGTAAGTAATTTACGTAACATGTCAGGATCACAATGATCCACCACATATTGGACAATGAAAGTCCGTTGATATTTGATAGAATCATAAGCATTGGGAACTTTCACTCCGTTATTAATGATTTGATGTTCTACTTCATGTCTACTGTGAAGGGGAATCAGACAGCATTCATGGATCAAGTTTTTATTATCCAAATCTTCACTGTAGAATTCAAAATCAATATTATAGTCTATAAGTTCAAGGAAACGTTTAAGAAACGAATCTGGTATTCTGAGGTTATTAATGGCCAAAAGAAACACTTTGGAGTATTTGAATCGTAAAGTGGATGCTCCAGAACCTTGTGAACCTCTTCTACCTGGAGTAACTGGGGTTGTTTTTGAAGATTCTTTCACTCTTTCAACCCATTGAACAAGTAATTCCAGATCTACATCCTCCTCCATGGTGGCTACATTGATAAAACTGGAGTATAACCCATCAATTTCATCATCATTGACTTTTATAATTGACTGATGTCTCCCAGGAATCAATTCTTTAAAGGAAGACCTTCTTGATCTTGCATCAGTACTAGCACCAGGACCTGAAGAATCACCACCAGGCAATTCAGAAGAAGTACTTACAGAAGTGGATACAGAAGGAAGAGAGGAGAAATCACCTTCCACTAAAGATTCCAAATCAAACAAACATTGAGTGACCAAATCACTTAATTCATTGATTTCATTTTTATGGAATACTGGTTGAACACTAACGGCACTCAGAATGAATAGTTCTCTAGTATGCAGCTTTGAACGTTTGTCCCATTTCTTAACCACTTTCAGAAAGCCAGTTTCATTTAATTCAATGAAATGTTGAAGCCTGACCAAATCTTGATGTAATTTCTTGAAGTTTTGGTATAAACTAAGGTATGAGATGGAATTTTTAAAGGTAGAAGATCTTTCAATGTAAGGATTAACAGTATCATTAATTTGATCTTTCTTTTCTAAGAGTTCAGTCTTTCTCATGATCAAGAGATCCAAGGTCACTGCCAAATTGGCTTGCTTTTCTAGATAAAAAGAGTTGACCTTATCCAATTCTCTTTCCACTCTGAAGAAGAATTGAGCCTTATTATCTTGCAACTTTTCACTTGACAGAGTTGAATCATTTTCACCAGAAAGATGCTTAATGAGCTTTTTCAAAGCCTTATAATCAATGAAGTGGCCGGCATATTCGGGAAGCTCAAGCTGTCTCAGAGCAAGGTACTTTCCAAACTTCATTTAAACGCTGGATCACAATAATGAAGAAATGATGATTATGATGATGATGATGAATATTTTCCACTGCCTGTGTGGGGTGTTCCTAATATAGTGAATTAATCCACGTGGTTTACGCGCTGAGAACAGGAGGTCCAGAAATGCCATAGTGAGAGAGAAACATATACCTATGGAAAACCGATACTTGATGAGAGAAAATCACAGAAAGACAAACTGATGAGAGAACGAAGAGTACTAAGTGGGAGTGATATGTACGAACCACATCTTTTTTTTAGTTAGTAGATATCGATAACATGCAACAAGGGTAACACATTTATCCCATCGGAGTTTTTGGCTCAAACAAGGCTAACCGCAGGGCGGTGACGATGGAAAGATTGTCTACTAAGGAACCCTAACAGAGAACCAGGAAAACGATCCCCGTTCTCCGAAAGATTGTCTGATTTCATGATGGTCATTATTACATCATATTATTACTTTAACGGCCCATCTTTTCCCCTCCACCTCCCCTCTCTTATGCAATAATTCTCCTTCATCGCTCTTGGTAGTGCCACACTATTCTCACACGGAGTCTTGACCGGCTATCCGATCGATCACCTAATGCATGCCACAATAGACCAAGCTTATCTCACAATGCCACACACAAATTAATATGTATATATATACACACTCGATGATCCTACTCATCCTTGCTCGAATATCGTAACCATTTTAGATCGGTAAATATGCCAGGATTCGTTCTTCCTCAACTTCTGGACGAAAGGTATGCCACTCTCAAAAAATCCATCATTCTGAAAGATAAAGCTGAAGCAGTAACATCTTCTTGGAAAAGATTACTTGTACAACTTGAGAAGGAATCCAAAAAAATTGCCCAGTTGGGTTCAAATTCCGTTCCCACTTTCCAATGGGATACTATTGCTGAAAATGGAAATCAGTTGACTGAACAACAGTCGGAAATCTTTAAGCAGCATGGCGTGGCTTTGGTCAAAGGTGTGGTTGATCGTGAACAAATTGACAAATGGTATCAAGAATTGGTCACATTCGTGAAGGATAATAAGGATTCCACCGGTTATTCTCCAAATAACAGTGCATCATTCTATAATGTCTTTTGGACAAAGCCTCAAACGGAAGCAAGGTTCCATCCTAACATTGTCAAATTATTCAATTGTTTTAACAACCAGTTTTATTTAGAGGATGAATCAAAAGCATATATAGATCTACTGACCCAAGTAGTCTACGGCGATCGGATCAGAATTCGACAACCGGGAGCTGCAGCTCTGTTGAATTTACATCTCGACAGTTCGTCTATTGAAAGATGGGAGGACTTAAACTACAGAGAGGCTTATCGTAAGATCTTGGATGGAAATTGGGAAGAATGGGATCCATGGAGACTTGATGAGAAGCAATTTGCTCAAGAAGATTTATACCATTATCTTGGAGAAAATAGGTATTCGTATAGTATTTGTTCTACCTTCAGAACTTTACAAGGTTGGCTAGCACTTTCTGATAACAAAACTGGAGAAGGAACTCTTAGAGTATATCCGAATGTCAAATTAGCCGCTGCTTACATTATATTGAGACCGTTCTTCTGGGATGATCCTTCTCTGGGGGACATCGATGACTACAAAATTGATCTTGAAACGCCAAAGTTTCCAGGTGTCACTCCATCAACTGGTATTCTCTTCGTAGATGATAAACTATTTCCTCATCTTCGTCAATTAGAATCCGTTGTTGGAATTCCTGATGTCAACAAGGGTGACTTTGTATTTTGGCATGCAGATTTGCCTCATGAAGTTGATAAGTCCCATAATGGGCCCGGGGTTTCCAGTGTATTTTATTATGCTGCTGCACCTCTTGCGCCAGGTAATATTGGTACTCTTTTGGATACTCGTCATAGTTGGAGGAAAAACATTTCTCCAAAGGATTACAAGAGTCATTTAAGGGACGATCTTGTGGAAAATCAAGGTGTTGATGATGCAAATTTGAAAAATGATGATTCTAAGCGGTCAATGGGGCTTCTTCCTTTTGAAATTAACGAATCGTTGACTAATTCCCAAAAGAGAATAAGAGAAATTGCCAATAAGGCTCTAGAAGACAATTCGTTTGACCTTTCCCAGTTCTTAGAACTGATAAATGTACAATCTACTTAGAACTAAATATATGAACGTACTGTTGAACTATTTAACTAAAATCTAATCTAGCTCTTAACTCTTCAGATTGCTTTGGGGACAAATTTCTTAAACCTGGAGGAGTATCACCAAATGTAAGCGAAACTTCTTCAAGGGTGTAACCATAAGTTTCTACAAATGTAAAATATACCACTACCAACTCGACGGCCAATAAACAGCAATACACAATGTAGTATTTCCATTCAATTGCGTCCATAGCCACCGGATTAACAAATCCATTATAGATAATGATAATGTTCATGGCAAGCAAGAAAAGGTTTTGTCCCTTAGCTCTATGGGAGTAAGGTAAAAACTCAGTGGTGTACAAGTAAGGTAAACCATTGAGACCAATGTTATAAGCACAATAATACAAAAAGATCATGGCAAGAATTGCATTTCCGTAAGATTTCTCTTCAAAATTTTGTTTCTGATTGATAGCCAGTAAAATAGTCCAGATAACATAGAATAGAAGCATCAGAGCAACGGAAAAGAGGAACACAGTTCTTCTTTTGAATCGACCAACATAGAGGGCAGCTATATAAGCAATTCCAAAATTATAAATCATAAGGTAACCATTAATTTCAAGTTGTCTTTTCTCTCCAGTTATTCCAATTGAATCCAATACTTTATTCAAATAATACGAGACCAAACCATTACCCGAAAGATTTAACATTGCAGCAAGGAATAGCAAAATAAATCCTCTTTTCCTAAAGGCTGGAATGGTAAGGAAATCGGAATACTTAGACTCTGTGGTTGCAATTTTATCAAGAGCAAGAGCAGCTTTGATTTCATCAATTTCATGTTCTATGAACCGAATAGCTTTATTATCTTGTCTTCCACCAGTGTGGTACTTGGAAATAATTCTACGAGCTTCATCGATTCTACCCTTAGATATTAAAAATCTTGGAGACTCTGGGACCTTCCAAATAAGTAAAAATTGAATAACAGGAAGCAATCCTTGCAAAAATGATGGTATCCTCCAACAATTATCATTTTCAATAACCCTGGTACCATAGGTTACCCAAGCAGCAATGGTTGCTCCAAGGTACCAAAATACTCCATAAAGAGAAGTACTATCAGATCTGTAAGACACAAGTTTATACTTACCCTTTCTTTCTTCTTCTTGTTCTTCAGTGGTATCCTCTTGCTCTTTCATATCTGGAAATGAAATTTCAGCAATGAGGGTAGGAGAAGCTACTGACGATAAGCCAGTACCAAATCCGATAATAAATCTAGTAGCAAGGAAGAAACCATAATTAGTAGACACCCCTTGCAAGACAGCACCAAGAACGATGATAGCACTTCCAACTGCTATACAAGGTTTTCTACCAAATGTATCGGCAATATAACCAGCTACGAAGAAAGACAAAATGTTACCAAAAACGGTACCATTTGACAAAGCACCTAAAACAGAGCCAGTGGGATAGGACATTTTTTTATTCCAAATGTCAAATACTTGTAACCCATTTAGCATACTTCCATCATAACCATAATTGGTAGAGGATAATGTAACAATGAAGATGTGCCATGTTAATTTTTGTAAATACCCATAGGTGAACCAAGGTTTGTCAAAAAAGGCTAAATCATTAATAGCAGAAGATCTTTCCTTTAATAAACTTAAACTCAATTCTTCTTCGGTGGCAGTGATATGAATATCACCTGATTTCGGGCCCAATGGTTGAGTCATTATTTTTCCAAGGAATGAAAAATTAGATTGAATATGGACTCCACTTCTTAGGACTCTTTTAAATAGTTGCAAACCATTGGCATTGTGGCTGACATTTTGCCCAGACCGCATCTGCCACACTAACTATTTTGCAATCTGCAGCCAAATTTTGCGCCATTTCGGCGCTAAAGGCTAATATTTTTTCGGACAAATCCGAGATTTCGCAGGTTGAATTAGAGAGCGATTGAAAGGAGGGCGCGAAGAGTAGGTGACTATTTTAAATGAATAGATGATTGATGAAGGATGACAGATGACGAGTAGATGACGAGTAGATGACCATGAAAAGACAAAAAATCAGACGAAGAGTCGGAACAAAGACAAACATAAAGAAAAATAATCATCAACCATGTAATCCATTGATAGTGTGGACTTGTTGGACGAATGCAACATTCTGATTGCTAGATAATATTATCACTAAAATATTCCCTGCGTTAAAATGTGGTTACGTTTCTGCACATACCTAACATGAGCGATTTGTGAGTTTTAGAGTTTAAGAGAATCTCTGGGGTGAATCAACGATACGAACACAATGGTCGAGTAACATTAAAAGAAACTGAAACCCCCCGCCCCCTTACCCCCCTTCTTTATTCATTGCTCTATCAACCCGTATCACTCCTGCCCCTCCCAATTCTCCTACACCTCCTCACCTCCTTTATCTCTCTCCCTAAAATCTACTCTACTCTTTACTGTGGATGCACTTAATGATGCACTTAAAAACAAGCCCCCCGGAGTCCGAAAAATTACCCAACTGGTTCCCTGGTGAAGGGAAGTACTGATTTCAGGTAAAATCTCACCCATAGAAGACCTTGCAGGTGAATATAGACAGGTACATATGTTAAGATCAGAGAATGTAGAGGATCTGACGGGTTGCTAGTAGATTTAGCCGAAAATGGTTGGTTTCCTAATGACATATAAGTAGAAAACAGTACCCAAATGAGCTCAATTCCATAGAACGTTTGATTACATCAAGCATGCCTACACGTAAAGTCAAATATATAAAAGTTCGCTTCGTAAAAGTCGTTTTAGCATGATTTTATAAGATAAAATCCACCTGCAATATGTACAATGAAAACCAGTAAATTACTAAAAGCATCAGCTTTTTGCCTCCAATTTACTAGGCTTCTTCTTTCTTCCTTTTTTCCCATTGACCGGCTTTTGCCTCTGTGATACGGGTGTCGTTGATTTCTGGATCCGAGCTGCTTCTTCCTCCCACCATTTGGCAAATTCTTGCTCCTGTTGAATCTCTTGCAATGTCTTTTTTTGAGTGTTCTGATCTTTCTGGATATCATTCCTGATCGATTGTTGAGCCATTATCTCCGATAAAGTCGGCCCTGAGCTAGAGGCTCCCAAAATAGGCGATTTAGGAACCTTCAGCTTTTCTCCTCCTAGAATAGGCGTACTGGTGGCCCATGATAACGTACTAGCTGCTGATGGGGAAGCTGCCCCACTAGAAGAAACCGACGATTGAGAGTTTGACATACTGGTAGCCCACAGGTATGCAATTCCATGTTCCGGTCCAGGTGTTGGTTTACTACTGGCACCTTCCTGATTAATTGAAGCCTTTCTTCGTTCTTTCTGAGATAACCGAGGTACCATTTTAATCTTAACCTGCTTTTTCTCGGCATCTTGAGGGTCTTTCCCAAAATTTGGTTGAGGTTTAGGTGAATTTTCACCACTTGATGTCCATTTGTAATCGGTTCGTACACCAGGTGATGATGACGTAGGTAAGAAATCACCTTGAGAACCAACAGGAGTGATGATCCGTTCGGACCTTACGGGAACTGCGATTGACTCGATAGAAGTATTTCTCGATGATTTCCGTCGTCTTCGGCCAACAACTGGCGCAAACGCAGCCTCAGACTCTTCGATGGCCGAACTGGACGAAAACAGACCGGTAGGGCTTTTAAAATTTAAAGATTCACTGGAGTCATTCAACGAACTCCTGAGTTTTTGCAACATGTCCTGGTTATTCACCACAGACAGCATTCTTTTTGTCTTCTTTGTTTCCATCTGCTCTTTACGAGTCTCGACTAATGGTTCAAAGCCTCTAACAAACTTTTGGTCAAACAGTTCAATGTCGTTCAAGAATTTGGTCAAGAGAGGTATACATTCCTTTTCATACAATTGTTTCGTCTCTTCACTACCGTCAGAGAAATTGACATCTCTACATTTTGAGAATTGTGAAACACGATTCTCCACCTTAGCGAGAAGATCTAATGGGATCTCTTTGAAGGTCGGGTCAAACACCAAGATGTCTAGGTTGTTATATATCAACCAACAACAATTTGAAAACAAAGTTTGGGCATTTAAATATTCGGCATGCATTAACAACAACCAGACATTATCCACCGTCAAGAAATGGGAAATATTGATTTGGCAAATATTTTTCAAATCAAGTAGAAGAAATTCATCAGAAAGCACCACTAAATCTAACAAGGCATTCACGAACTCATCAGAATTGGATAATGTCATCAATCCTTCATCCAACAACTCGTCAAACAAGTTTTTAACATCACCATGTAAATACCTTAAAACAGCTTTGAATGAGCGAACATTGACGTTTTCTAAAGTAATCTCTTTTAACTGGGACCCTTCTTCTTCCCATCTGGAGGAAAACAATGTTTCAAAATAAGCAGATCTCGCAAAGAGAATGGCAGAATAGCACCTCACAGATCCATCATCTAAATTCACAATTAAATCTTCTAAGCCTGATGTCGACTCAGTTAACAGTAACATTTCGGTCAAGTAGCCTCCGTTGCCCAGTCGATTAATTTCAAACAAAGACATTAAATCGAGGTATGATTGTCTAATTTTTTTGATCTCTGGTGGACATTGGTCTCCCATAGGGTAGTCTGACCATATTTCTAACTCATGATCAGAGTATACGAAAAAAAGAAAAATCAACAATCCTTTAATGCTTATTTCACCATCAATCGAGAAAACTCTGGTAGTTGTGTTGAAAGAGCCTTTCAAATCTCCCTTTTCGAACAAGACCATAGAGTCTTTTGAATCACCAGCATCGTGCAATTTTTTATGGAAAAGTGGAGATCGGACAGCTAAAATGTAACTATGCGTATCGATATCAATATCGTACAGTGACAAATGAATTTTTGCATCACAATGTTTGCTGTTTGAAGCAGCACTGAAAATATCCTTGAAATGGTTTTCGTCATGGCTGACCAATTCAAATTTTAAAGCTGCAATAAAGGGATTCGAAGCACTTTTCTTATACATGAAACTTGAATCAAGTATATCGGGAAAAAGTTCTTTTGCCCTCCCAAAAAACCCTTGGTCCTCCACCAAATCATCATTAAATACTCCACCAAAGTATGGGGGATAAAAAATCTTCGAAGTAAATCCCGAGTCTACGTAGGCTTCGTCTTCGGAAAGCATTTCTGCTTGTTTTCTATGAAAGTTGAAGGGTATGCCGCAATGAAGGTACCCTATATCAGAAGCGACGGTACTGAATCCCACAGTTCCAGGTATTATGTCAACTTCATCTCTCAAGAAAGCAAATGAGTTGAAATCATTGTCACAAAATAACCTAACAATTTTATTTAAGCCTTCGAGCTTTTTAAACTTGCTTTTCGCTTGCTTTATCGATGAAGTTAATTCTGACATAGAGTTTTTACGCTGAGACGGAACCCCACCAAAGGTACCAGAGACGTCTCTAACAAAAACTGAACCACTTCTCGTACAGAGTATTACGGAACCATCATCAGAGATATCGACATCCACTGCCATCATGTCATAATTATGGGCTTTCCAAAGATTTTGGTAGCGAATTTGCAGCTTTGGACCATGAATACTTTCGTTCAATTGAATATACTTGATGTCTCCAGTAGTCAAAAGAAAGCAAACAAGATCATGATTTTTCATCACGACCTTTTTAATCTCTACTGCCTTTGTCATCATCGCAGGCTTGAACACATCAAAATGCTTTTCAATTGAGCTGCTTGGTGGAATTCGAGGCATCTTTACATATCTGTTTTGGAAGTGAACTTGAATATCTCCTACTTTTGTGACGATTACCGTGGCTGTGGGACAGGTGACGACGAACTTGATTCTTCCAACCACAGTGAACTTTTGAGGAGTCAAGTGAAGGGTTCCTTTTAACAACTTCCCTCGAAACCTATACTCGGCCGAGCCAGACGACTTTAATTGAGGTTTTTTAAAAGCCAATTGACCCAAACAGAGCCCAAAAAAGTAGATATCTTCGTCGTTATGAATAAGAGTGTGAACATCCGAGACTGCTATTCCTTTAATATACCCATCTTCTATTTCATCACAGTCTATCGATTGCACCTCGGTCTCGATGACTTCAGTCTTTGAGTCGCTCCCACGATCTGATTCAATGCCCAATTGATGATAATCATTGGCACCAAACCCATTTAAACCATAGTTCAGGTAGACAGTATGCAGATTGGATGTATCAAATACAAAAGGGCGAGATTGATGAACGTCAGGAATTTTTTTGAATGTATAGCAATCAACCTTTGAATGCTGTCCCAAACGTCCTTTTGATCCAGTTCCACAAGAATACCATAGATTTAAGGTTGCCCTTACCATAGAGTGATATTTGCGGATTTTAACTTCTTTTATAGGATTTTTTGCAAATGCTTTGTTGCATGTACGTCGAGCAGCCTTATCAGGAATATGGAAAGGTTGAGGATCCACTTTCATTGGAGTCAGAATAGTTTTCTGAGTGTGGCCGATCCCCAAATTGTAGTGGTGATTTGAGCCTAACACAATCAAATCAGTGATTCGGGACTCATGCCACCAGTCAGGATTACTTCTAATAGAAGCCTTTTGATAAATTTTATAGTGAACAGGCCACCGTGCTTTAAAATTGTAAGATCCGTCGGGAGAGATCAGGTTGGGGATTTGCATTAAGTCTTTGAAATCATTATCCCATAGTTGAAGAGGAGTTTTACGATCTCTATCTTTACATCTAAGTAATTCTAAATATACTGTGTTGTTACTGGCCGCTAATGGAACTCCCGGTGGACTGAATATTTTTAGATAATCCATTAAGGCACGAAGACACAGCAAACGCTTGAAATATATGCAATAATGAAGACAATTCCAACCGCTTTCGTAGTCAGTTAGATAAAGAATTGATTTAGCATCAGGATTTTTGAAGAATCGTCGAAGCAAATCGTATTTATTGGTTAAAATAAGAAGATGAAGAATGGTTCTTCCTTTGAAATCACGTTGGGACAAGTCCTTTTTGGACATGGTCCCTAAGACCGAAGACGGTACCTTACCCGATCTTTCATGGGGGGGAGGTACCGAATGTGTAGAAGTATGAGTTTCTGGAGCTACATTATGCTGCTCAGAAACATTGGTCATGATATACTGCAAAGCAAATTAATGGAGGTGAATGTTGGGCCGGAAATTTCAAAAATTTAAAAACGTGGAGAGAAGAAGATTAACGAAGACGATGATTTTTGAGGCAAGGAAAATGATGAAGGAGGGAGGCGTGGGGTTGTCTCGAAGTAACAAGAATGGAAGAAGGAAAGCAATCAGAGTCAACTTTGACTACATAGATGGGAGGGAAGTAATAAACTGAATGATTATGGGTCAGAGATCAAGAGAAGCAAGGAAGTGGTCCCCAGAGATGCAAATAATGAAGAAATGGCTTTAGGAATATTTATGAGAAATGATTTATAAAGGGATTATAATGGTCGAGATTGAAATAGAAGAACGTTAGATGGAGTATTGAGGTATGAGTATGAGCATGAGTAGGGTGGCAAAAGAACCGTATCAAGGTATCTGCATGAAGATCGTGAAGAAGGAGACGGGTTGGAAAGCGATTGGAGTCATGTAGACGATGTAGAAGATGTAGACATTGTAGACATTGTGAAGATGAAGAAGATGAAGAAGATGAAGATGATGAAGAAGATGAAGAAGATGTAGACGATGTAGAAGATGTAGACATTGTAGACATTGTGAAGATGAAGAAGATGAAGAAGATGAAGAAGATGAAGAAGATGAAGAAGATGAAGAAGATGAAGAAGATGTAGACGATGTAGAAGATGTAGACATTGTAGACATTGTGAAGATGAAGAAGATGAAGAAGATGAAGAAGATGAAGAAGATGAAGAAGATAAAGAAGATGAAGAAGATGAAGATTGTGATAATTAAGATTTCTATGCGTTCTTTCAATGTCTGGAATTTTATTATGAAAGGCAATTTCCGAACTTCAATACCAAGCATTATATAATTACATACCGAGAGCAACTAGCACCTATAAAGTACAGAAGACAAATAATAGAACAAGTCCAGATATATGGGATTCGATATTAACAATAACCTGCCAAAAATATCCTACATAACCATTACCTCCTCCATCCCCCTCTACAATCTACTCTACTCTACGCTACTCTACTCTACACCATTAGCCACTATAGTACCGTTTAATAAAACTATTTATTTGCCTTCTTAGCTTCCTCAAAGTGTTCCTTGAACTTCTCGGCATTCTCCTTGTTGCCAAAACGGATAGCCAAAGTGGCAGCCTCAGGTTCACCTTCAGAGACATCAGCAGCAACAGTGTAGACCCAAGATCTATCAGATCCAACATTTTCCTTCAATTCATACTCGGGAGAAACAATATGGTTGGCACAGATCTTCAAAGTCTTATCTCTTCTCATCAAGATACGTACCTTTTTGGTGTCCTTGTGTTGTAAAAATTTAACATCACCAGTTCCTCTTTCCTTCCATTCCTTGCTGTCACCGTGGAACTTGAACAACTTAGCACGTACCTTGTAAAGAACTTCTTCGTTTTCCTCATTAGTCTTAACGTCAACCTTTTCCAACTGAACAAGTGGTTCGAAATGAACGTTGGCTTCTTCTTCTTCGGCCTTTTCGTCACCATCTTCCTTAGATGCTTCTTTAGTTTCCTCTTCCTCCTTCTTTTCATCATCTACAGCCTTCTTTTCCTTCTTGGCTCCGAACATGGAGAAGATATTACTGGTAGGAACAGCTGGAGCAGCAGTGGTACCTTCAACTGGGGTTTCGACCTTGTTTTCTTCGTTAGACATATCGATTACCTTTTCTATTTGGTTCTTGAATCGAAATCGATTGAAATTTTTTACGCGTGAAAGCATATGCAGGACTCAAGGATGGAAAGAGAGACAAGAGAAGGAGAGAACAAGACACAAGGAGAGCAACAGAAGTCACTTGAAAAAGTTATATCAATCTGTTCCATGCTCTCATTCGGCTCTAACATATACTACAGCTATTGTACTCTATATTTATTACCACTTTTATGGTTGTTAACTGTTTTCAATTTTTATTCTCTTGTGTATCTGCAACCAAAAACTCCTTCTCTTACCCTTCACTTAATCATCATCCATATCTGCTGGCTTGATTAATCCTCCAATTTGCATGTCCTTCTCTCTCTGCAATTTAGTCTGCACCTCCTTCTCAAGCTGCTTATCTTCAGCAAACAAATAATCGGTGGCATCTCCACCAAATTCTTTAATTTGAACCAAAAAGTCTCGCAAGGTACTCTTGAACTTGGGCAAATCACCGTATACCGTGGTTAATACTCCCAAGAAATTGAACAATTGGTCTTGTTGTAAATTGTCAAATGCTGAAGAAAGTAAATTACCCAAGTACTGCTTCAAGTACTCTTGATTAGATGTTCCTGCTGGTGCTTGATCAGAGGTATATAATGGGTTCTTGATAACTCCGTCTTGTACCAAATGAATCAATTTCAGCAAAAGTTGAGCTTGATAATTAAATCCTGATTTATGATCTGGTTGAGTTATAACGTAAAAAGTATCTGATAAGATCTGGAAATAGAAATTCTGATAAAATGCTTCAGTGAACGGGGTCTCGCCTAATTTTTCAACATTTTCAATCAAATGTAATGTCAACAATAACCCATTATCTTCAACATCACGATTATTATGCTTAAATGCCCATAAAGCTGCATTAATCAACAGTTGAAATGCATCTCCTGAAAGTTGTAAGAGGGCCTGGAACAGCTTGGCGTTAATTTCTTTCAAAAGTTTATAGAATTCTACTCTATGCTCAGGATATTCGATAAAATCATTTTTGATCATATCCAAAGTACATTCGAAAACGTTTTGAAGAATCAAAACAACTCCATCGGGAATCATATGGCCAACTCTTGATACCAATGCAGTCATACAGTTTAATACTTCTGCATCACGAGCGTCAGGTACATTAGTCTTATAATCTTCTAAGACAGCAGCAAACAAAGGTTGAGAAAGGTCACGAACAATCTCTTCCAAATTATCTGCTTGATAAATATAAGTCTCTATCATTTTCAAGATTTCTCTCTTAATGGTTCTGAGACCTCTAACTTTAGGAGTCTTAGCAGCAATTGGGCCATCTTTAGCAACGAAATCAGAAATCATCAGAGAAACTGCTTTATAGAGAGAGAGCATATCAACGTATAAAAAGCCCAATTGAGAATAAAATCCCGGACCTAATGCCTTACAAACACTGACATTTGTCTTTATGATATTGGCAATGATTTTAACCGTCTCAGTATTACTCAAAAGTTCAGGATCTTGACCAGCTTGAGCAATGATTTGCTTCCATGCAGTGTTTGGTAAACTCATCAAGCTCAGTAGAAGCTTGTCCCGTTGTTCCTTGTTAGTTTGTGCCAGAACAATAATACCACAAGCTTCATAAAAGGTATGTACTTGTTGAGGATGTAAATCT
Source organism: Kurtzmaniella quercitrusa (assembly GCA_030570095.1). Lineage (NCBI taxonomy): Eukaryota > Fungi > Ascomycota > Pichiomycetes > Serinales > Debaryomycetaceae > Kurtzmaniella > Kurtzmaniella quercitrusa. Next base: position 3,927 of record JAJLUZ010000016.1, on the reverse strand, counting down.
TCAGTGATCAGTTGAACGTTACGAATGATTTCATCAATAAATGGTTCCAGTTCGTTGGTTTGAACCACAACGAAATGACGTTTACATTTATTTGTGATCTTAATGAAAGTATCGCAAGCCATATCTTGAACTCCCTCATGAGTTTCATGCATGAATTCAAACAATTTGTTAACAACAGTCTTCAAAAACTTCCAATGAGCTTTCAAAAACCGAGGATATTGACCTACAATATACATAATATTAGAGGCCACCACTGCTTTATTATCCTTACCTCTCTTCATTTCAGTAAGAGATAATAAATCCTTAATCACTGCTACTAAAAATCGTTTTTCCATATCTTCATTCATGGTACCAGAGATAGAACCAATAGCCCAACATAAAGTATTGATGTTATGCCAGGACCATTCCAGACCATCAATTTGACGGGTCAATTTCGTCTTCATGATCAGTTCAGTATCTATAACGTTTAAATGAGTCAAATATACAAGAACTTCACGTTCAGACTTATAAAGTTGAATAGTGTCACTCTCTTTGACAAATTCTCTAACAATTTCTCCTTCATCATTTTCAACGATAAGAACTTCTTCTGGACGAACCATATTTTCAATAATAACCAACCTAAGTTTTGATGTTATATCGGAATACATATGAGCTCGTAAGGGGTATTTGGCTAAAACATCTGGATTTGGAGCACCTCCAGCAATTCCTCTCATGGTCAGAGAGTAAGAAAGTTGTAAAAGAGGCAGTAATTCAGCCAGAGGTAATTTTTGAATCTCTTCAAATAATCCATGAATGAAAACAGTCCAAAAATCCAAGCAAGTTTTGAACAATTCCCGTTCTTCAATCCGAGATAATTCCACCAAATAGTACAAAGAAGACAACAACAATTCTCTAGCTTGTTCGTCTCTTTCCATAGTAGTAAGATGATTACTCAAGAAAGTACAAAGAAACATTGCCAAATCTTGAAGGAAAGATTGATCATTGGAATTTGCTGACTTATAACTTTGACGCAAGTTTGTATTTGGAGGAATAATGGTGACAATTTGTTCCATGGCATTTTTAAAAGCAAGAGCAAATTTAACTTCATTCTCCAAAGATTGTAAAGCAAATACTTCAGTTAATACTTTTAAAGTAATGGATCTTGTATTTGGAGGACCCAAAAACTTGGAAGTAAGTAAGAAGAGTAATTCAGTATTGATGATGTAATCAATAGGAATCCAATGAACATACTTGTTTAAAGCATTTAAAGTGGCAATAATAAGAGAAGGCTTTTGAGTTTTATCCAATACTCTATAACATAACTTAAAGATTTCAGCAAATTCAGCTCTCATTGATTCTTTCAACAGTTTTGTTTTCGCTTGAGTTAACAGTTCTTGACTATAGTCGAAAACTTCTTCACTTAATAATTTCAAAATGACCATGTTGTTTTCACAAACATTAAAACTAGATTCAGAAGATGCAATGAGCTCTGGAATGAATTGAGGCCAATTGTGAGGCCATTCTTGCTTCAAAATTGAAACTAAAGTCAAATCAATCTTGTTAATTAAAGCCTTTTCCTTTTCGAAAATTTTTTCATCATCACATAAGAAGATGATCATATTAACAATGAAGTTTCTAATTCCAATTCTTTCTTCATTAGGGATAATTTTCCACCGATATTGAATCAATTTATTTAAACATGACAAGGCAATATACTTTGATTGGGGATTAATTGAGTTGGATAAGATTTGATCAGCTCTCTTCCACAGATCTGGGTTTTCTTGGAATTGATTCAATACAGTTTGTGCTGATTGTTGTTCAGAACCGGATCCTTTGTAGAAAGTATCTACTACTTTATCGAACAAGGTAACATCGAGTTCTTTTGAAAAATCGAGGATAGAATCCATATTCGGAGAGATTCAAACGTAGACTCAGACAATCTATGAAGCCTTAAAGAAGACAATCAGGCCAGAAGTAGTTTATTCAAAGGGTCAAATTTAACGTTACAATTCAACAAAGAACTGGAGAAGGGGGTTGTGGTAAAAATATGCCAACTAGAGAGAAAAGAAAATGAAGTTGAAGATCGAAGAAATGAGGGAGGGAGAAAATAAAAATAAAAACAAAGGGCACGGAAACTCTGGCCTAAACGAGGGAGGGAGGGAGAAGGAGGAAAAGTAGGGGGTGGTAGAGGAAAGATAAGGGGTCAATGATAAGGGGCCTGCGATAAGAGGTTAATTGTAGTTTATGGCGTCTTCTTTGGATGTGTTTAAGGGATTTATCCGGCAAATTCTTTGCATCCAAATCGGGGCTAAATGGCTGTTCATTTACTAAAGGGCAAATATCGGGGTTTTGTCGGTCACCGCACGACTTCGTACCATGACCCACCACCCCCCTTCGAGGAGCTGTATGCAGGCGAGAACTGCTTGCTACCATTGATAATGAAATCAACAACTTGGTAGGTGAAGTGGTATACGGGAAGTAAAGAGGCCAAATAAAAAGATGTAAAACGTAAAGCTATATCAGTGAAGAGGAATCAAAATTCATGATATAATGAGAACTGTGTATAGATGTAGCATGTAAATAGCATGTAAATAGATGGTTGTAGCATGGATGAGCATGGATGGACCACTAAATAAGATTAAATCGTTAAATGGTGAGTTGCATACATCTAAGCTAAACATGGACTACTGTTGTTTATTGTAAATGTACTACTATAGATTTTATCGCTGCTATTAGTATACAGCACATGCAATTATCGTTCGACGAGCTATACCCAAATATTCAGTTCTGTATTCATGTATCCTTTCCTCGTTATCTACATATCTTTAATCAACATGCAACAGAATTTTTATTCTTACTCGATTGCGACAAAAAATGGATCATTTTACAGGATGGCACACGCAATGTGAAACCGTTAAGCAAGAGTTATAGAAGATGTGGGCTATTTTTGAGCATCAGAATGTAGCAGAAGACGAGTCTACATTACGAATAGCATCGCAGTACGTACGTTTATAAGTGCTTTTGGTGGATTTTTTCTCAAGATACACAATACAGTGGTACTATTACATTCTAATGTCTGGGCATTTCATCTGACCAATTTTCGGCATTAAGGTTTTAAAAAAGCCAATTTTGGATAGGTCTGCCGATGGAAAATGGACAGGTAGATGGGCTGGATACCAGCATATATTGTAAGAAAAGTAGATAAGCATAGTGGATAAACATAGCAGTTGAGAACGATTGAACACAGTAGATAAACATAGCAGTTGAATAGCAGTTGAATAGTAGTTGTCTTCCACATTGACTTGATCTCTCAAGATTCTTTCACGATAATTAGATGATTAGAATGCGGTGTACCACCCAAATAAATCAAACACCAATCATAATCGAACAGTACGTATTTATACCAGTTAACGTCTATTTAATGTCAGCACTTGTTTAATGAAATGAAATGAATACAGAACAACAAATTTGTTATAAGATGGACGTTCATGCTTATTTATCGGAACCCCCGATCTACCATTAACCACTGTAGTTCCGACTTCATATCTGACTATAATTGAACTCATATCTGACTATAATTGAAATCATATTTGACTATAATTGAAATCATATCTGACCATAATTGAAACTATATCTGACTTTAATTGACCTCATGTCTAACTCAATATCTAACACTTTTCTGCCTTTTTGGCCTTTTCTGCCCCGATTGAATCATCGATATCGAAAAGTCTAACTGGTCCAATTCTTTCCACCAGAATAATATTAATCTCACCCATTTATGATATTATCTGGATCCAATCAATCCCCAACCAACATCTACCAAGGAGGAACTAAAGTCGACAAAATGCAAAATGCACCGATTTTCTTCATAGAGTCTCAAAATATCATTCTATCAAATTCTCTTCAACACTCTACGTCCTTTCTCCCCATTTATCCATTTCTCCCCAT